>CM032452.1:63921525-63926525 GCA_019049505.1 Pachyrhynchus sulphureomaculatus | reverse complement strand
GTGGAATCATCATCCTCAAATGCAGGAGACAGTACAATCTTGCATTGATAGCATGCCGCGCAGAATTAAAGCTTTGATAGCGGCTAAAGGTGGCTCAACTAAATATTGACTTTTACTAACATTAATTTCACTTTTCTTTAAAACTTAATAAACTTATGCTTTTCTAAATTAATGCTGTTTTATTTATGTCAAATAAATAGGTAATTGATTGGATAATATAAAAATAAAAAACAAATCAATTTAAAATAATAAAACGGTACAATATCACTCGGTATAATTAATATTTTACATGAAATCTTGCAGTGCGTCTAATAATTTGGCCAGGGACTGTATATATATATATATATATATATATATATATATATATATATATATATATATATATATATATATATATATATTTCATTTACGATATTTATAAAAAATGTTTCAGAACGATCCTTAAGCTAATAATTAGGTCGCCTTTATTGAAACCTCATCATTTGATAATTAGAAGTAATTTATTTCAAATTATGAAATAAAATAAAATTTTATAAAACACCTATCCTAAACCAGTCATAACAATGTCCAGCAACTTTTATACATATTCCAGTTATTTTTGGAGAAATGACAGACATTATTTAAGATTTTTAATTTAATTATTTAATTGTCGATGATATTCAAATATACAGGATAAATTTTAAGTTCAGCCTTTTAACAGTAATCTGCAAAATAAATAGTTTCGCCAAATACAAAAATTAAACTTGGTCCGTCCCTGAACAACTGTTGAGAAAATCACCATTTGAAAGAAAAAACGTAAACAAAACTAAACAGTGTCAAGATTGTCTCATTAAAGCAGACAGCACATTGAAATTTAATAGGATATCACAATTGTACAACTCGTTAAAAAAAATGCCTCAACTTAGCAAACATCCCGTATAAAAAATAACATTAGGCATTAGTATATCCAAAGTAATTTTCTTATTAATAGATAATTAACCGATTTCGGCTTAATACCTACATTTTTATAGTAATTTTGCTACAAATTACAGGCAAAATATGCCCGAATCTTTTTCAAACATGCCACTGCACATTTAATATAATTTTCATTTAAAAAATTTACCTCCTATCATTTACATATAAAATACAATTAATAACTAATTTACAAACTGGGAGAAAAACAGCATACAAAATAGGTTTAAAAATAACAGACACAACTAATATGTCAAATACAAATAAGTTAATATAACAGTGTTAAACTAGACACAAATGCCTGAATACGTAGAGCTGCAGCAATATGTTGGATCCAACAAAATAAAAATACAGTATGAAAATAAAACCTTTGGAATTGAGATCCTTATTTTTTTGGTAACCAATTAACTATACAAAAGCTTTCTTGAATCTTTAAGTTTTTAGCAGTTGAAGTATTTTTTATGATATACATAGTTCCATAAACGGTTGTTAGGAGCTAGTGGTATACACTTGGCCATCGAAATCTCATCTAGACCTCGACTAATAGCAGTCGCACAAGTGACAAATTTACGCTACCACGCGGGTCAACAGCGTAACAGTTTGAAAAAAATCGATTTTTTACATAATTTGAAGGTATTCCAGAATACCAACCTGCAATATTATGTTAAAATTTGTAAAAATAACAAAGCTACAGTGCATTTTGTATCGACACATCCAGAGTATAACCACACTAAACCCAATATAGTAGCGAAACTCAAGGGTAACCGTATAGGAAAAATCTCAGTTTTCAAGAGATCACGTGGCAGTCCGCCATGTTAAAAAGGGGACCGGTGGGAGATTTTAAATAGAAAAAATGTTACTGTGGAAAGTTTTATCATTCAAAATCATAGATATTATACAAATGTTTGAAAATTTTTAATGAAAAGTGAAAAATGAAATTGGAACCCAAATTTTTAAATACATATTTGAATTCAGCAAAGAATTTTATGTCCGAATACAAATTAAATGTTTCTGAGCCTGATTGGGCCTCATTCTAACTACAATAAAATCCGACTCTTATGGGGATCTTTACCTGTGTTATCAGAATATTCTTTTCTGACAGGTAGAATTATATTTAAGTTAAGCCCGACAAATTTGAAAAAAAAAAAATTTTTTGACAACCGTAATAAATATGTTTTGAAATGTCACTTTATCAGTGCGATTTAAATACCCCTCTCTACTCTAGAAGCACATGGAGAGTATACATTAAAAAAAATTATTTATTTACAATTTACACAAATATAAATAGTTTTAAATAAAAAGTAACTGAAAACTCCTAGTTTATACAAAAATAAATCTTTTCGAATGGACAATTGATGACGCGTTTGGTTGCTGCAAGCCAAATATTTGGTCTATAACCAAAAAAATGTCATAAGAGAAATAGCTTCTCAGAATTATTCAATTTATCCGCGTACGACTTCTTACGCAATTGATATTGTTTAATTAAATTCCTTACTTTTCAATATCTTTGGCAAGAAGAAACTCACTCCCAGTATACTTTTTAAATTATTTTTACAATTGTCAACGATACAACAATAACCTCCTTTCCCCATGATTATATAAACTGCTTGTCAACCTTTTCGATTATCTTCACTTACAAACGTTTTTAATTCTCTTTTTACAAACTCCCTCTTCCTTCCGTCTTCAAATTCATATAAACTGCAATCACTCAAGAAACGATCGACAATATATTTCAAAAGACATATTCCGAGATCAGATGTAAACATTGAGCGGCCATTTTGAAAGAAAGACCCGTCGACGCACGCGCCGTGCAAATCTCGTCACCAACTGGGAGCTCAATTTTGCTACTGTACTGGGTTTACACAGGTGATGCATTATCCCCAGGTAAACGGGCTTCAATGAACGAACATAATTTGAAAGATTAAACAGAATTGCAGTAGTACTTTTTTTTTTATCGCTCACCCTCCCCCCGCCTCAGTAGGGAGATTTTACCCTTTTTCTATATTCCAAGGATATCGGCCAGGATGTTGTAATACCCGTCAACGCTATCCAAGTGCCGAAACATGCATTTTTGTATTTCACAGCAGCTTTTAAACAACGCGGTAGTGCTGCTACGGACGTTATTTACATTTCTGTAAACAACTACTACCTTTGTACGTGGCCAGGCCAAAAATACTTAAATAAATTAATAAATAAGTATACCGACCTGCGGGATTGAACCCTCGACCTTCTACACAGTAGCAAAGTACTACGCAACCGAGCCACGGCCAGCCACTTATTGCAGTATTGGCGTAACATCACAGTAAAATACAACAAATTGTATCTCTGGCTTGCCAAAGTCGAGAGTTTAAACGCATCCCTGCCTTCTGTCAAGCGCTGCTTAAGGGGACTCCGTCCGAAAACGCCCGACTTCTTTCTCAATTCGATCGTTTAAAAACTATTCCACAGATTCTGACAATTTTTTTTTTCATTGCATCATTGTATTTTAAGCTTTGATTTAACTCCGGTCCCATCAAAAAAATTTCATTTTCAAGCTCGTAATAACCTAGGAAACATGACTAAATGACTAAATGGATGTGAAAATCTGTGTTATTTTGCACACAATGTTCCTTTTCTGCAATTCTACTGCTCCGATTTTCGACTTCTTTTTTTCTCGCTATTTCTTAATTACTAGGAAACAATCTGAGCATAGTATATTTTTAAAATTTTGCTTTGTCTAATTATAACTCCAAAAAAAAAATAAAGTACCAAAATACGTCTCATTTTTTTTCCTTCCGATAATTGTTTTTTTCGGAATTTCTTGACTTACGGAAAAATCTGTGCCGCTCAAAATATTCAAGGACATGTCCTTAATTAATGAAAAAACGTAAGTATATCTACTAGGAAAGCTGAGAAAAAGAAACAATATGTCTCAAAAAACGTGACTTTTCAGGACAAGCGATTTTTGAAAAAACTCCCGGTTTTCGTGCTATTAGTTCTCCGTTCTCGTATAGAATTCAAACAGTAGTAAAAAAGTATATGTTTTTAACAATGGCTATACTCAACTATTGGAAGGGATAAGTTTTTATATGACTTGTGTGTACTTGCCTAACCTTTACTATATTGGGAATGTGGAATCTTTGGGCTCAATAACACTACTCAGTATATATTACCACTACATCAAACACTTTATTTTTGCGATGATTGACAGTCAATTATCGCTCCTGATGAAGCTAACATGGTTATCGAAACGCACGTCGAGTGCAAAAACAGTGTTTGGTGTAGTGGTGATATATACTGAGCAGTTGCCTAACCTGGTTTATATGCTATGTTACTCATTTCTTTTCTATTGTGTGATGCTACGTTCTAGTGTAATATTGTGGGTAAGTGTAAACATATTTTAGTTTGTTAGTAACAATTCCTCTGTCGATCTGTGGCCTTAAAGAACACCTGACGGCGGGTATGGCATGCTTTTAAACTTTAGACTTTCATCAGAGATACAATTGTTGTATCTTACTGTGAAAGTAATATTTTTAAAAAATGATGAGGTTTAAAAGGCTTAAAAAAAGCTGTCCAAAGTGTAATAATTATGTTTAAGGTAAAATCTTTGATTTATAAATTACATTTGAAAAACCCACGCGATAACCCACACGGTGCCGTTGTACTGATGAACGCAATATCAATTAAGTAAACTGCGACACATCATGTACAAAAAAAGATTTTATTTAAAGTTTAACCTTTACGTGAAATACTTACAATAATATACATGAAAGAAAATAAAAACTGACTTGGAGACAGAAGAAATCAAAAATGAGCAGACAAAAGCAACGATGTGGTTATGAAATTGCGGCTTTGTGTTTTGAATATACGGTGGTTTTTTATACTACTGCAAAACACAAAAATGGTTATAACTCCACAACACTTAAATCAGTAAATAATATGGCCCTTCTACAACAATAACTATATACTAATATCCACATACGCTGGTTGTTAAGAAAATCATTCAATATATTCCAAACGGAAAATCCTTGTACAGAGGCGGCTCACTAAAACTAATAGAAACATCAGCC
>CM032452.1:63904025-63916525 GCA_019049505.1 Pachyrhynchus sulphureomaculatus | reverse complement strand
AAGAGTATGTATTGCATAAAGTGTTCTTAGAATTAAAGTGATTGATTAAAATGATTTGTATTTTTTTGTATTAAATTTTGACTATGTTTAATCATAAACCTCGATATACGCGAATTTCAGTTAACGCGATTTTTTTCGGAACGTATCCCTCGCGTAAAGCGGGGTATTACTGTATATATGTATATATATATATATATATATATATATATATATATATATATATATATATATATATATATATATATATATATATATATATATATATATATATATATATATATATATATATATATATATATATATATATATATATATATATATATATATATATATATATATATATATATATATATATATATATATATATATATATATACACACATATATATATATATATATAAATATATATATATATATATATATATATATATATATATATATATATATATAGTCTGTCAAGTAAAAACATGTCCTCAATAATTCATCCTTGGTAGATGCGCTCTAGCAACTCAACAAAAAATCAGTAGAGGGAACCTTTGTCTACGACGCATTTCGGTAAAAGTATCAGTCGATTCCGAACTTTGTCGAAATCACGTATAATCCAAAATGAGTCGGCTCGAGTAAGTCTTACTAAGATAATTGCGCTATTGTTAGCACACCAAATAATACACTGGCAAAAAATTTTCTCGATACACATTTTTCCAAGAATATGAGACACGCTCTTATTTGACAGACTGTATATATATATATATATATATATATATATATATATATATATATATATATATATATATATACACATACATACATATACGAGGTGCGACAATAAAGTAATGAGACTGATGTGATAAAAAAATGTATTTATATTTTTAGTCAGCTGTAGTATGATCTCTTTCAAAGTAGTTGCCTTCTGCTTGCACACGCTTATCTCAATGCGCCTATCACTGCTGGTAACTTTTCTGGAACTCTTCTTCTGGAATGTTGTATGACTCTTGTCACAGCATTTTGGACATTTTTGTTGTTTGAAAATGGTGTCCCTTGACTGCCAATTTGACTTTTGGGAATAAAAAAAAGTCACACGGGGCGAGATCCGGTGAATAAGGTAGCTGTGGTAGTACTAAAATGCGTTTTACAGTTAAAAATTGCTGTACAGACAATGCAGAATGACATGGTGCATTATCGTGATGAAGAATCCACGGATCAGCAATGCTTGAACGAACACGGAGGACTCGTTTTCGAAGTCTTTCCAGAATTTCTTTGTAGAAATATTGATTAACTATTTGTCCAGGACACACCCACTCTTTATGAACAATGCCTTTCCGTGATGAGAGATAAAAATACGTGTTCACTTATTACATCGCTACTCAAAACTGAGAGGTTGCATGCATGTGTCGCTTGAACTAATAGAGGGGGGTGAAGATCAAGGTCAAAGATAGAGTGTCCATGAACGCTGCACGGATGCCACGTTTCACTCAAAAAACCAGTCTCACTACTTTATTGTCGCACCTCGCATAAATATAAAGCGTTGTCGAAAAAACATTGAGCCTATTTTCCGTTAGATATACTTAGCGTCAGTTGAAAGCTGACATTTGACAATAGTAGACCTGCAAAAACTGTTGTAAGTCAGTGTCTTGAAGATGAGTGAAACTTTTGCTAGTTCGCTACATTTTAAAATTTTCTTCAATAAAGGCACAAATGCTGCGCAGGTCTATGAAGAAATTTGTGCTGTTTATGGTTAAGATACGTCACCAAATGAAACAGCCAAAAGATGGTTCAGTCGCTTTCGTTTTGGAAATTTCCATGCTTGTCGCACTAGTGGGCCAATGACAGAAAAAGTTGATACAACTTTGGCCAAAATTGAGCATGACTGGCATGTAAGTAGCCATGACATTGCCAAGGAACTAAACATCCATCACCGAACAGTTTTAAACCATTTGGAGAATGATAGCTACAAAAAGACGCTCGATGTTTAGATGCCACATGATTTAACGCCAGAATATCGAATTTCCATCTGCAAATTTCTGCAAAAACGTAATGAAATTGAGCCATTTCTAAAGAGATTGATCACGAGCGGTAAAAAGTGGACGGCATACGACAATAAGATCATAATACGATCGTGGTCGAAAAAAGATGAAGTTACACAAACAATGGTAAAGCTTGGATTGAGGCCAAAAAAAGTGATGCTGTGTGTTCGATGGGATTGGACGTGCATCATGAGCTGCCGAGGCCGGGCAAAACGATTGATTTTTACTTCTATCAGCAAATGACAAGATTCAAGCAAGCGATTAAAAAAATCGGCTGAAACTAGTCAACAGAAAGGGTGTCATCTTTTACCATGACAACGCTAGACCACACCCATCTTTGCTCACTCGGCAAAAATTGATCTCGTTCGTGGCGGTCGTGCATTAATAAGCTAGCACAACTTGGGCTGACTTCAAAATATTGGTCAATTTTGGGTGTTTACATATTATATATTGTGCATTAAGCAATAAAGCAATATATTACGAGTGATAACTATGACGATTTTTTTACTAATAAGATTAAGTGAAGATATTATTTTGTAGTTTTTATCATTTCCTTGAAGTAGATTTAATGATTTTTTGGAAATTTAATTCAGGTAAACTATTTCAAACTCTGTAAGTCGAGACAGTTTTCTCTGAAAAGAATCCCATGTTTACAGCATTGCATCGGGCAGAGTTTTTGCACTACAGTTTGCTTTAATGTGACCAATTAAATTGGATTCCCTAGAAGTTTAGCTCAAGAGAGTAATATTTGTTTACAACTTTCTAAATCCCTTTATTGTAAGAACACATATTTTACTGTTTATTTAGTTAAGTTTTTGAATGCCACAAATAGTTAAATAAATAAAAATTAAATCTAGAAATTAACACCAAATGTGCATATTTGAATAACTACCTTTTCTTTGGAATTTTCAGTTATTTTTTCTGAAGACCTTTCCGGTAATTTTTCTGGCGACTTTAACTTTTCCTTCTTTTTCTTAGGTTTTTCTTTTTTTCTATGGTTCAGCTTGCTCTTCCTCTTTTCTTTTAATTTCTGTTTTAATATTTCCTTATTTTTCTTCTTTCTTTTTCGATTGTCATCTGATGACGAGCTAGAGCTACTACTCGAACTGCTAGAGCTAGAACTAGAACTAAAATTGATAATTATCAAAATAAAGTCAAACTGAACAACAGATAAAAACGTTTAAATAAAAAAAAAATCTTAATCGAAGCAAAACATACAAAATAATTTTATATTAAATGGTATAAGCAGGCTGTGATGGATATAAAAACAAAGATTAGAAGACGCTAAAGTAATTACTCTGTTGTACCGTATATCGGTGCCTGATCGACTACCAAAAGGCCTTTGATAGAGTCCAACATCACAGAATGGTCGGAATTCTGAAGGACCTTTGGGCTAGATGGATGCTGCGAATTATTAGCAAGCTCTACTGTAACCAGATGGCACTTATTAAGGCAGAAAGGGTGCGTTTAGAAGCAATATCGACTGTGTGTGGAGTAAGGCAGGATTGTGTCTTGTCTCCACTATTGTTTAATATATACTCTGTGGAAACCTCCAGAGAGCAACTGGAAGAGGTTAGTGAAGTAATACTGCTTAATGGGGAGCGAATAAATAATATTCGTTATGTCGACGATACGGCGGTTATTGCTGATAAAGGGTCTACAACATTTTAGGACAAAAATAAAGTCAGTAACATAAGCAAAACAAAGAACATGGTAATCAGCAAGCTTCCGGTTCCTGCAACAGTGGGATCACTCACGGGAAATTCGTTGCCATATCGAAAAAGCTAGAACAGTGTTCCTGAAAATGACACATCACCTTTCAAAAGCTCAGCAATAAAATTAAGCAGAAAAATAAGACTCTCCTAAGATGTTACGTCTTCAGTGTTCTTCTTTACAGTGTGGAATCTTGGATGCTGACTGAAACCACTTCTAAGAAACTTGAAGCCTTTTAATTATGGCTATATCACAGAATTTTGAAAATTTCTTATACTCACCATATTACCAGTGAGGATGTCTTACCTCGCATGAACAAGAAACGGGAAATTATGGAAACTGTTAAAGTAGGAAAAGTGGAGTATTTAGGACACATGATGAGAAATTCCCATAGATATGGATTACAAATACTCCAAGACAAGGTTTTTGGAAAAAAGGGACCAGGACGCAGAAGTATCTCCTGGCTAAACAATCTGCTAAATTGGTTTTCAACAAATGATACCGGTCTTTTCAGAGCTGCAGCTGATAAAGTAATAATAGCCAAAATGATTGCCAACATTCGAACCGAATAGGCACTTTAAGAAGAAGAAAGTAACTACAAGTCACAAAAATTTAAAAAAAGAGTTCAGTATAACTACAAGGACACTTGATGTTCTCCGGATCTGTGATTTTTAAGTAAGGTTTCATACCTATTGACTTCTTTTTGTTTATAGAGTGTAAAAAGAATCGTGTATAAGTTTGATTGTCCAAGACTAGCTTTGTTATTTAAATTCCTGTAGAGACGGAAGAAAGATAAAAAAAAAATAAGATGCTGTTTAATGCTCGTTCATAAATATTAAAAGCCCGTATTTAAAAAATTTTTAGGTAATTTATATTTACTGTTTTCAGATAAATGAAAGTGAGTAAGAAATAATCGCTAATAATTTTGTTTAAATAATCAAAAATTGTCCCTCTGTAGATCTCTGTGTATATTTTGGTACGTTAAGGATTAATTTCAGGACCCTTTTTTGTATTATCTGATATCTTTTAAGCTCAGTCTTGCTAATAGTGCACCATGAGAGAGCACCAAATGTCAAAACAAAACTTAAAAACGATTTTATATAGGTGTCCTTTTATTGTTAAGTGTAGTTTACTTTTTTGTTTATCAGTGGGTAAATTGCTCCACTCAGCGTGGAGTAAGATAGGGAGACTTAATCTCTCCAAAATTATTCACGCTGGCCTTGGAAGATATGTTTAAAATACCCGACTCGGACAATAGAGGAATAACTATAGATGTCGAAAAATTACCACATCTGAGATGCCGATGATGTGACCTTGATAGCTAGAAACAAACAGGAACTACAAAGAATGCTGGAAAAATTGAATGAAACATCAAAAGAAATAGGTCTGAGAATAAATACCAACACAACCAAATACTTAACTAAAGACACACGATACAGAACAAAACCAGGATATAATATTAGAAAATACGCAAATAGAGAAAGTTGATAGTTACATATACTACGGCCAAAAATTTGAATTGTCAAAAAACAACTTGACAGTAGATCCGCAAAGAAGAGTATCCATATCCTGGTCGGCGTTTGGAAGACAACAAGGAATATTTAAATCTGTTTTGCCTAACACTCTTAAAGCGTAGGCTCTCGATCGGTATGTTCTCTCACTCCTTACCTATGGAACAGAAACATAGACATTGAATAAAATTGTAATCCAACGAGCCATGATAAGAAGAATTCTACACATTAAACTTGATGATGATTACATTGCATACTAAACACAGAAATAAGACGAAGATCCATGGTCCCAGATGTAATAGAAAAGATATGTACATTAAAGTGGAACTGGCAGGCTATATTGGATTGGTGAATATGAAAGATTATAGAATGGACACCACAAGCAAATAAAAGAAACAGGGGAAGGCCACAAACTAGTTAGTCAGATGACATAAAAAGATTAATTGGGGATGACTGGATGAAAACACACAATAGAGAACAATGGCAGCAGCTAAGGGAGGCTTTTATCTGACAATGGATACAATAGGCTAAAGAAGAAGAAATCAGATGTTCTCCTCTCTCACTTAATAATTTTGTTTGTGTTGTTTTTGCAGTTAAGACGTTTGTCAAACAGAGTCCCAAATAATCTTTAATGATGTTGGTTGTAAACTTTAAATTTTTTTAAAGGCAATCTGCATGTTGCTTTGCTAAAATAAATGGCTTTAGTTTTATTGAGGTTAAGTATAAATTATTTTGTTCATTTACATAAATAATTATTTCGAAAGAGTTTTGGGATATCTCCAGTGAATAAATTGAATAAGGTGGGCGCTGTGTCTAAATCTGAACTGTTCTTCAGGAAAGATCTTCTTTTTCCAAATAAAGTTATTAATTTTGTTTTAAAATAATTTTTTTAATAATTTAATAATAATAATAATAACTAAATTAAATAGAATCTTGTGCGGTGTGTAAATTCCCAGACTACATACTGTCCAGAAAGTAATGTCATCAAGGCAATTAAAAATTTTTTTTAAAAATTCTTCAAAATAGTTCCCTCCTGCGTCAATACGTTTTTGCCAGCGCGACTTCCAAGCTATGAAGGGGTCCTGGAAGGCCTGCTCAGGAATTGCTTTTGCGGTTGTACAAGCTGCTTTCACATTGTCAATTGTTCTGAAATGATGCCCTTTCAGGAGGGATTTCGAGCAGGCAAACAAAAGGAAGTCTGGGGCAGCCACGTCGCGACTGTGGGGTGGCTGGAGTAGAGTTGCCACGTTAGATCTGGTCAGGTACCTGGTCACGATGAAGGTGATGTGTCCTGCCGCGTTGTCACGGTGAAGTTTCCAAACGCTGCTGATTTTTGAGCTAACTAGCTAGATCCTTGTTCCCAGTTTCTTGAGCACTTCCATCTAAAATTTAGAGTTGATGGTTGTCTTAGACTCATGGACGATCCCCCTGATCTCAAAAAACACAATGAGCATTGTCTTGATCTTTGATTTGCTCATTTGCTTTCTAAAAGCAAGTTGTGCCATCTGACATACCTCTTTGATAAACACTCATCCCTGAAGGCTTGCTGGCCCATTCGAAAAGTTTGTGGACTTGCCGAGTGTCACACAAAACTTTATGGCATATCTTTGTACCAGTAAGTAATGCATCGCGACTTGTCCAAGAGACAAAACAGAAGTTCACGAAATCGCCCGTCTGTACCATCCAAAAGCTCGGAGACAACTGAGCAACCGCTCGCTCGGTAGCTGACTTCCCCTACCAATGACCCCCTGCGGGTACAGAGTGCTGCGAAGTACTGGCGCTTCACAAATAAATCGGTGACATTACTTTCCAAACAGATGCTGTAATTCCATGCACAATCTAATGATTGATGATCAATGACTAAGTTTTAGTCAAAATGGTTTTTTCCAAATTTTTACACAAAATATTTTTATTTTTGACTGACGAAACAACAAGTGAGAATACAAATGCAGAGTTCCTGTCAATAAAAAACAATGAGCGGTAAACCTCAGTGTTCTAAACATACACCTATTAAAAAATGTGTTTTGTTTTAAGACTGGGATCAAATAATTCAAATTTAACACTAATTATGAAATGAATTTTGAGTTGACTGTGTTGCTCTTCTGCAAAAGAATCAAAGTTTCTGATGAGTTCTGAATTAGTAATTAAGCCAACAGCTCCTTTTTGAATAGAATCTAACAAATGTAGAGTATGGTTGTGAAGAGAACCTCAAATACAGGGACAACATACCACCAATGATTGAATTCCAGCTCCGTTTTGTATGTAGATAATATGATCATGGTAAGATCTATTTGCTCCCATATTAACACCTAGTAAGTTGAGTGATAATGCTAATGAAATGAAGTGTAATGACTAATGACATAACTTTAACATAATTTTTAAACGTATTTAAAAGAAATTTAAATACCTGACAGCTTTCAAAATAACTAATGTTATAAAAGTCGGTAGAATCAGTAATTACAAACAACTCTGGCTTTAAATAAATTATTAATTATTTTAAATATTTTGAATATCTTAAGTCTTGAATTAACATCCATTTTTAAATAATTTAAATATATTTAAACCTTTTAAATCCCTCTGAACAGTTTTAAATAACTTTCAATTAAATAAAAAAAAAGTACTTCCTATGGCAATATATGCAAAAATGGTAGTATGTGGCAGTTCTTACCAGAACTACAATGCCAGTAGTGCCTAAAATAATTAGGAAGTTATGGCATCTAATATGCAAGTAATAGCTTTACATTAAAATTTGACAATATACTACAAAAAAATAAGTGGCGCACCCTTTGAAAATGCTTGTTAATTATTCAAATTTGTATTTTAAACACTTAAGTAATTAATTTTTTAGCTATTGTCCACCACTCCAACAACTCATATCTTAATTTCTGTTAGAACTTATTGAATTACATAGAACCAATTAAAAAACATATCTCATGCCTGCAGTAAAAAAAAACAATAAACCAAAATGTACTTGGAATTAAACTAGCAATGATGGACTTTTAAAATTTTCCTTTTATTGTTAGAAAAATCTACTACTACTAAAGAATTAGCATGGGTCTCAAAAACAAGTAAATTAAAAATAAAAGAAAATATATAAGGAAAATATCTATTTACATAAACTAAATGTGATAAGGTAAGAAAAAATTTATCTTTAAGAATACAATTAAATTTATTAGAAGATTAAATATTTGTTATAACGATGCAATGTAAAAAAGGTTAGATTAGTTTGATTTATAACTATTTTCCTGCCAACAGACTGCTAATTAAATTAACTTGTCATCTAACTTTAATCTTTTTACTATTAACTTATCTAATTATATTTCAATAGATGTTTAAGAATGTACTACTAAATGCGAATTAAGATAACATAAATACAAGTAGATGTGTGATGTAAATAAACTAAACTTGGCTTATCATACCTGGAAGTGCTGCTTGAGCTAGATGATGAACTGCTAGAACTAGAAGACGAAGAATCCCTTTTCCTTACTTTGGACCTCTTGGTCCTCTTCCGCTTACGGAACTCTTCCTCTGAGGAAGTACTGGAGCTGCTAGTACTTGAATCACTTTCAGAGTCAGAACTCGATGAACTTTCTGAGCTCGTACTGTGTTTTCTTTTTCTTCGATTTTTCTCAAGTTCTTTTTTGGTTTTCGGCTTGGTTTTTTTTGTTTTTTGCATGATTTTGAAAGGAAATCTTACGTCTTATAAAATGTAAATAATCATAACCTTTATCTGTCACTGATGTGAATGTTGACGTCGTTGACGTTTGCGATTCTATGTCCAGGGAGGCTGCGACTTCCTAATACTCCACTCTGTGCTATCAGACGCAATTAGATCTTTCAAATACAGATTTTCTACTTCGCGGCGTACTGGACAATTTATTTTTGGATAATATTAATAAAAGAATACTCAAATTTAATTTAAATGATTGATTTTAATAACTAAATAGTTATTAAAATGGCTAATATTGTTTCAATTTTTCTTAAAATTGTACGAGTAATAAACAGCAAGCACGAAATACAGCTGGACTAAATAATATAGAATTGATTGAATTGCTGTTATGGACAAAAATATATAACATGACCGATTACTTTTAGAGGCTTGACCAATAAATCTATTCTAGTTTCATAACCAGTATTGGTTCCTTAAAAATCCTTAAACGATATTTTAATTATCATTTTTTTGATAATACTATTTTGAATCATTATATAATTTTGATGTTAATTTTCCTAAATTATTGTAAAATTAAAAAATAAATCGTATTTAAACACAAAAAGTTGGAAATACGAAAACATCCATTAGCGATATGGTTTCTTGAAACATCGGACGCAGTTTCTGATCTATGCTTAATATTTTGACGATAAAATGGTACCGAACGGTGCATTTTAGCAATATAAAACATAATATATATATATATATATATATATATATATATATATATATATATATATATATATATATATATATATATATATATTATTGCTATTATAATTAGCAGTACTTTGTTTTAGGTAAATATGAAACAAACCAATACTTACTAAACGAAAATTAATAGTTAAAAAAAAGATCAGTTGGACTAAAGAAAATCTACTCCACAAGGACCTTCAATTTGATGTTTTACAACAGGCAACATGAGACGGTGATGTGATTTTGAAAAATGAACGTATGAAATTTTGTTAGTCTCTTAATTCACTTTGAACAGTTTTATATTTTTCTAAAACCCCTAAAATTAAATATTTGTTGTTACAATCGGAGTTAATACCACTCGTGGTAAGCCATTTTCAGTTAGAAACAAAAAATTAACTAGTCTATAATTAGTATTGGGTTACTGAAGAAATAATTTGAAGTTGACAGTGGTAATAAAACAGAACCTAGAATATGCCTAAATGTAACTAGACCCTATAACGTCTGGAGTTCTAGCCTAATAGTTTTAAGGCTTTGACTTTTATCAAAATTGACAAGTTAACGATAAATATAACCTAAAATTTTTCTAAATTATCATAATCTGTTTTTTAATCTACAAACACTTTGGTCTTTTAAAATGACTGTTCATAATATTTATATATTTGATAGGACTGGCACCTTGTTATACTACCAAGAATGGAATAGGTTAAAGCATTCTGGAATGACTAAAGAAGAGGTAGGTGTACTCTGTTGAGGATAAACCACAATTAAAGTGACCCTATTAAAAATATATTAATGCCGATTATAAATCGGCCTGGAAAAAATTAAGGAATATTTTAACTCCTTTACTTCTACCAACAGGATACCCTTCATTAGAAAGTTGTACTTTGCCTTTACACGGACCAGCTATAAAATTATTTGTATTTTTTCCAAAAACTTTTTTTAAAGAAAAGTTTGTTAATATTGGGATACAATATTTCATTAAAATAAGAATAGTTTCAGACATATTCTAGTGTCATCCGCATATAGGTTCAGACTTAATACTGGCAATAGTTATTTAACTTTTAAAATGAAATAACCATACTGCTCTTTTTGTCGATAGCTCCAATACACCACATAAAAACAAATAACCCAAACTTTATACATATTTCTTTGAATTATAATTATCTGGATATCAAACTTTGTATACTTGGATTTTAATCTTGCTTTTGATTGTGCTCCTGTCAAAAGGCTTCTTTATAAATTGGAGTAATTTGGCAATTGAGGCAATTTACTGAAATGGATTAAGGACTTTTTGAATAGAAGGTAAGATACCCTGTCCATACAGAGAATTGGTACTGGGGTATGCCACCTTCAGAGTTCTGTACTTGGATCTATTCTATTTAACCTTTATATCAGTGATCTTCCCCAGCTAGATAATTCCAAAAAAATTCTTATTTCCTGATATTAATGATCCAAAAATCCATTATGTTACCGTAATAAATGACTTGAATGGTATTAATCTTGATGTAACACATGGCTTCAATCAAATAATCTGAATAAGCCCCTTTATCTCTAGAATAAACTTCGAGTGACAATAATGGTCAGAATTAAGAAAACATTTGTCTGCTACTAATATATATTTGTTAATATTAAATTAATTACATCAGCTGAAATGATTTATTTAACAAGAAAGATAGTTTTCGAACATAGTAAACTATGAATGAATGACTAACTGTAAAGTCTCTGTGACAAAACACGGATCATCAAAAAATTTTGCACTGTGCCTAGATTTGTTGAAGAAATTGGGAAAGACTAAAATAACATACAAGCTGTAATACAGGAAGAATTAACTATTGAGATAAGAAATAAGAAAACTGTAAAATATTAGAGCTGGGCTTCATCTACTTAAGTTATCAATAATTAAGGGACCCTATATCGTGAAACACAATGATTTCCATTGTGCTCTAAAAAGACATTCAAGCACAATAAGCTAGTAGGTAGATCCAAATTTTTTTTCTGATTTTGGAGATGTCATGTCCAAAGCGATTACCTGTATAAAAAAGATTTTCCTAATCTGAACATAGGTAAATTGATATGTTCATAGTTATACCCTTTGTACAGTATATTTTGTACCACTTGTACAGTGGTATGTCTGTCTATTTATGGCTCTCAAGTTTCTTCAAAGAACGTTCTTTATGAGTGGCAATTGATGGGTACCCCGTCTACAAGGCCTTTTCTTTCTTTCTGACACCTTCACTATCAATGCTGGTGTGTCCCAAGGCTCCATACTGTCACCTACTCTGTTTCTCATTTACATTAATGTTCTGCTGGAAAGGACCAGGAGTCCAATCTACTGCTTCGAAGATGACAGTATGCTTATTTCTTCATTTATTTTGAACGTTCAAACATCAGCTGCAAATATCTGCAGACAGCAGGAGGTCTTTCAACTTAACAAAGACCTGGAAGAAATTCTATCTTAGGGTAATAGTAACTTAGTAGAATTTAACGCTACAAAAACCCAGGGGGTAGTTTTTTCTAAAAAAGTTAACTTGGCTGAACCCTACGTAGTTATGTCAGGGTACTCCATTCCTCTAGCATCGTTACTCAATTTGCTGGGCGTTAATTTGAGGCTAATATTTCTTGGCATGAACATGTTGCAAGCATAGCAAAGAGAGTTCCAAAAGCTGGGGATATTATTGTGAACTAGAAAGCTTTACACTCCACAACAACTGTTAATTCTGTACAAAGCTCAAATTCGATCAAAAATGGAATATTACTCCCATATTTGGGGCTCTGCTCCCAAACACCCACTGCATTTATTGGATTCTATTCAGAAGAGAACCTTAACACGTTGGAACATCGAAGAAC
>CM032452.1:63679650-63903925 GCA_019049505.1 Pachyrhynchus sulphureomaculatus | reverse complement strand
GACAGACTGTAGTATGAAGACGTTCAATTAATTAACTGAACAAATCGCAGTAGAGGGAAAACTACTAAATATTTTCAAATGAAACTTTGTGAGGGTTAAGTTGGCAATCTTGGCGAAGGATTCAATCAGCTATTTGAAAAAAAAATAGAAAATATAACCTTATTTGTTCATTTCAAAATGTCAGCTTCGCTAAAAATGTGTACGCCGGATGATAAGATCCTTGTTTTTCAGAGGTATGAAGCCGGCCATCATTTACTCGAGAATGTTGAAACAGTATGGTGAAAAGTGTTTAAGCCGCGGAAACGTGTATAACTGGATTGAACAGTTTAATTTCAGGCAGATCAAGTGTCGGATTTTTATTGTTCGGGAAGACCAGTAAGAGTTTCGTCGACACGCCACAAAATCGCATAAGTAACCTTCCTATGGATCTAGCAGCCTGATGACAGAAGAGTATAAAAATTGCGGCAATTGCAGAAATTGTGTAATATCAGCACTGAAAACCGTATCCTTCACCGTTCATGATAAGCTGACCTATTGCAAAAACGTGTTCGAGATAGGTTGCAAGGCAGGTGGACTCCAGGACCATAAACGCAACCGAATTTCGCATTTGTTCTGAATTTTAAAAACGGACCGTTTTTAACGAAAGCTTAATGGACTTTCTAGAGCGTCTATAGTATTTACTAACCTGTGATGAAACATGAATTCATCATTTTGTTATCACTAAATTAAACGGTTATAGTACTGGGAGTGGAGTCGAACATCCGAAAGATTTTCTGGCTCACTGCCCCAATTGAGCCCAAAAACGTTACCTACCCGAACCCCAAGGCGGTCATGACTTGGTATCAAAATCTCTGAGATGACTATAGGCCCCGCGTTGTTATTACCAGAAAGACTCCTCACAGGACCGAAAATTATTGTTGATTATTTGAAAAGATCCCCGTTACTGTAAACATGTGCCGTACTATATCAGAACCTGCTTCAACAGAAAATAAAATCCACGAAAAAAAGAAAAACGCCCGGGAATCTCTTTTTAAAAGGGTGAGATTCTGCTGCTTGACAAACCGCCTGCACTCATACCGCTGCGAGAAACGATCAAAAAGTTGTGGTATTAGGAGATGTTATAGTCCCCGATCTCGGGCTAACTTCCAATTTTTATCCTGTTCGTCCCACTCAAAGAATCTTTACGTGTCAACCCAAGTTCAAGACACCAAAGTGGGTTCAAAAAAGCTGTACAAGGGTAAAGTCCAACGACAGAGTAAAGTTTGATTATCTCATTTGATCGGGAATGTTTTAAGGTGCACAGATTTTAAAATTATTTGGGAGTATACAGAGTGCTTCAAAAAAGTGTGGCCGATATAACATATGCTTTTTTTTATGTGGAACATTCCCAATTTTCTAATTTACTTTTAAATTCTACGTAAAATTTTATAACTTTTTTATTAATAATTGTGATATACCTAAACCTAGTAGTTTTTTCTAATATTTCAATTTTTTAAAAAAATACTAGTTTCAGTTTTGTAACAAATTGCCTAGTAGTACCATTGTTTCTGAAGGTGGAATACTCATAGTTGGTACAAGGGTTCTATAGAGATGAAAAAAAGATATATGTTAAAGAAATTTGAGTTAGATGCTACAGGGTGTTCAAAATAAATTTTATGTATTTCGACTATTTTTAAATTGAAAAAACCTCACACTTTTTAAAATGGAACACACCCTGTATATTATTATTTTTTCTAATAGATTTTACAAAACCCTCCAACTTTTAATTAAGTATTTTTTTAGTTTTCGATTTATTTTGAATTTTTCAAATTTACTACTCTTGTTTGTTAATACACTTAGGCTATTGTGAAAACATGAACAAATAGTTAATAATAATTTTAATATAGTTTAAACTTATCTTAATGATTAATTATTATGACGTAATCTAAATGTTCAAAAATATGCCTGTCTACTCACGTGATACCACACATGTTTAGTCGTTTTATTATATTCATTTTTCCTTCACTTTGCTTAGCATAAAGGGCGTTATTGTCCTGCACACATCGGTATCCTATTTTCCATATCTATTGGTGTCGTAAGGGGATTCAAATAAATACAATCTTTAATGTAGCCCCACAAAATAGAAAGTCTATAGGTGTTACGTCACATGATCGAGGGGGCCACGCAATGAATCCATCTCTTTACCCGATCCATTTTTGTGCGTAAAGATCGTTTAAAAATTCCCGAACTTCCCGGTGGTAATGAGCAGGAGCTCCGCCTTGTTGAATCCACATTTTTTTCCTTTCAAAGTTATCAACTTCTTCAAGAAGTTGACGTAATTCGTTTTGCAAAATATTTAGATATCTAGGCCCGTTAAGCGGTTCGCGGAAAAAATATGGACGATGAAGTTCTTGGTGTAGTTCCATATGAAAGGGATGATACTTGTATTTTCTCGTGGTGCGATTAGCCGTAGATTGAGATGTGTCAGATTAAGTCCAGCTTGGTAGCATTCTGGTTTACTACTTTCCGTTTCGTATACTCAACGCTACCACTACCATCAAACCGTTCCATTAAGCACTGAGAAGATTTTTTCTAGCTGGTATACGGTCTATTAGGGCACTTCGCTCCGTAAAACCTTACTGACAAATGACAATTTTTTCCTGCCTCGCCCGGTATATAAACCATATCAATTAATTTTCATTTTTAGGAAAATCCATAACTATTACCTTTATAACGTCACTTACTACAATTAAATTAAAAACTATTTTTACTTGCTTAATAGACTTGTCAAATTTGACAATGCCTACATTTTTGTTTTGTCTTGACAACTATGATGTTATAGTGTAAGTGTATTAAAAACACAAGGGGGAAAAAATTGAAAAATTCAAATAAATCGAAAAACTATTAGAAATTATGTATATGATATACTTAATAACAGTTGGAGGGTTTTTTGTAAAATCTATCAGAAAAAATAATAATATACAGGGTGTGCGTTTAAAAAATTTGCGATTTGAGAAATAATCGAAATGTATAAAATTTATTTTGAACACCCTGTAGCATCCAACTCAAATTTCTTTACATTTATTTTTTTTCATCTCTATAGAATGCTCGTACCAATTATGAGTATTCCACCTTCAGAAACAATGGCGCTACTGGCATTTTTTTACAAAATCTGGAACACTAGTATTTTTTTTTTTAAATGAGATATTAGAAAAACTACTAGGTTTAGGTATATAATATTATTAATAAAAAAAGTTATAAAATTTTACGCAGTATTTAAAAATAAATTAGAAAATAGGATCTTCCATTTAAAAAAGATATGTTATATCGGCCACATTTTTTTGAAGTACCCTGTATGCTCAAAAATAATTTTAGATCTGTGCACCTTAAACAATCACCCTAAAACTATTGTATTTAAACATTTTTTTCGTCATTCCCGAAACAAATGAGTAATGAACTTTACTCTATCATTGACCCTGTACATGCATACAGGCAGGCAAACATTGATACTCTATACACATAGATGAGTAATAAACCAACTACATTCGGACATAGATAGCTCATATAATGATTTAATCAAATTTGATATATTTATTGTATAAGTTTAGTTATATTTTAATTAATCTAAATGGTTTACTAGTGAAGATTTATTACTGGAATTTACATTTTCCTCTAATTATTTTCACAGTTTTTTTTATAAATGTCTTAAATATAATCGCTTTGTCTATCGTTTCCACGTTTTTCATTAATCTCTGACTTAGTTGTGCAAACTGCGGAAAACGGAGTGTTACATGAAATAAATTAAAATTTTAAATGTGGGTTTTTCCGATAATAATTGCTAATATGTGAAATTAACCTGCTTTCAAAAACAATTCAAAAAGGTTAAATCTAACTAGCTTCAATGAAATAGTGGGCGCCGCAATAACAATTTAATGTACAGACAGAATTTCAGCGGTAATTTAAGTATATTGGCAACTTATTCTAAACACTTTTGATACTTATTCGTATTTCACTTTTAGCGCCAATAAACTAATAGTCTTTTAACACAAGAAAACTTCACTACATTCATATGGAAATTATCTGCCTGCAATATAGATTGTGCATTCAACATAACCTTCATTTAAATACGTTTCTCAAATAATCTATAAATTTAAACCATATTACCTTCAGAATTAACTTTAAAAAGCATCTATGCCTGATTTGAAAAAGTAATTGAATGAAAATCCTAGTCCTCCTTCTGAGTGATAATCCTATTGTTCTATGTGGTTTGCGACGAAGGATATATTGTGTTTTCGAAGAAATCGGCCGATCTGGTTTTGATGTTTCTTTAAGATCTATCTATCCATCCAATATCGGACATAGGCCTCCCCCTAGCCTTTCTCTTTCCTTCTCGATATGCGTCTTTTCTAATCCCTCTTAAATTAGCCGTTCTTTTCAGGTCATCTTTCCATCTTGTTTGGCACCTTCCTTTAGATCTTTGTCCCAACCACGGCCTGCATTCTTATACTCTTTTATTCCATCTCTCATCTTGTTGTCTCGTTGTGTGACCTGCTCATCTCCATTTCAGATCCGCTACGTTTCTCATTCTGTCTTGTAATCTTATATTCGGTACCTGGCCTTCCATTGATCTCTGTGTTTTACTTAGCTGATCTATTTAATGTCCATATTTGGGCTGCATAAGTGAGAACCGGTAAAATGCATTGATCGAATAGCGTCTTTCTTAGTTTCAGAGGAATTCTTTTGTTGGTTAATATTTTATTTGCAAATGCTGCCCAAGCCAGTTTGATTTTTTCTCTGTACTTCTGCTGTTTGATTTGTCACTTGGTCTAGGTAGATGTATTCCTTTACATATTTAAGTATTCTATCCTCTATTCTCATGATTCGCGGATGGTCCTCGTTTGTCATAACCTTTGTTTTATGTTTTATTAGGCAGTTTTTGTTATGTAGTTCAGTAATCATCTCTTTTTATCATCAAAATTATTTGATATATACATCATCTGCATATTACAGATGATTGAACCTTTGTCCATTTATACTGATTTTCCTGTTTTCCCCCGCCTTTCCCAATCGAGTTCCCTGGAAACTTCTTCTAATGCTGCTATAAATAGTTTTGGCACGTGGAATCTCCTTGACTTACTTCGCGTTTGAGAGATATGGGATTCGTTTTACTATCTGTTTATATTATCATCTGAGCTTTATTGTAAATTGTTCTTATGATCTCAATACATTCTGTTGTCTATTCTGTTGTTATATAAGGCTCTTTCTATGCCCCCAGTTCTCTCGATACTATTAAAACCCTTCTGAGAATCTATAAATACCAGGCACAATTTTAAGTTGTATTCTGTCGCTTTCTCTGTTAAAGTTCTGATAGATGCGCACAAGTACTAAAACTCTTTTTGAAACTGACTTGTTCTACAGATTGGTTTAATGCCAGTTTGTTTTCCAATATATTAATTATTATTTTGGTAAACAATTTGTATATTTGTGAAACTAGTGATATTGGTCTGTAATGGTCTAGATTAGATTTAACAACGCCTTGTTTAAAAAGATTGTTGAAGAAATGTTCCAATTTTCTGATATCTTTTCTCTTCTTCTAGACACTTATTGAATAAGAGTTTCAACACCCATCAAGATTTCTAATAAAAAAAGGAGGAGACTTTGAGATAGGGAAGTTTAATTCTAAGTTCGTTTTCAGATGATTCCTAAGGTTTTGCTTGTGTACCATTTTATTGTTGTATTGCTTTTTGTGTGCTGTGTCTGTTTTATTTGAGTATATTTATGGTACTGTTCATTTGCTCTTGTCTGTTCTCTTTTCGGTTAGGTGGAAAGATCTTGATATTGGAGTATTGACTTACTGGTTGTAGTTGTGTTGGGTGGTGATGTGGATTGAACCTGTTGTTGTGTGGGCTTTCTATAGACTATGTTATTCTGGTTGGTTCAGGTTAGGTGTTCCTTAGGTGTTCTTTTAATGTCTTCTTCGCAAGCACGTCTAAGAAGGGTTGTTAGTCGTTTTCTTGTAGTTTCAAAGTGAATTAGATTTTCTCGGCTAAACAGTTTAGGTAATTTAAGATTTGTAGGGTTCACCTCTTCCAATTGACCATATGACGAATATATCATCGACTTACCAAACCTAAAGTTTCGGCTTTAGGGCAGCTTCGTTTAACGTCTTTCGTTCGAAGTAGGTCATGAAGACGATGGCTATGGCTGGTGATGAATCCATGGCGGCGCTTTCCATGCTCCTGAATTTTTAGTTGTTAAACGAGAAGTATTCACTTCTGAGACAATAGTTTATTCGTTAATTTAAACATTTCGTCTCTCAAAAACTGTCAGAATCCGAAAAGAGAAAATAAAATTAGGCGCTGTGCATACAACATGGTTTGAGTTAATCCTAACAAAGCTCATATTGGACCAACGCACTGTGATCCAGGAATTTAGTTCTTCGTTCAAAATTATCCACAGGTCTTAATTTCCAAAATCGATTTGGATAATTTTTTTTAAATACTCAACTAAATTTCCAAAAAATCTTTCGAATTCAATTTTTGAATTTTGGCCAATTTTTGGTTATTTTTCTACCATTTTTGGATAATTGTTAGTAATTTTGTCAAAGTTTGCAATATTTAAATGAACAAATTTATATTTCTCGAGCCACATAGTCTGAAATTTATTGTTTCAAGGCCTAAAGGTCGCAAGGTGAATCAACATAACCATTTTTCGTCCGTTATTTGGACATATTTTGACCACATTTATCATGATTTTAGCCAGAAATGATGATAAATGTGGTCAAAATATGTCCAAATAATGGCCGAAAAATGGCTAACTTGATTTACTTTGCGACCTTTAAGGCTTGAAACAACAAATTTCGGATTATGTGGATCGAGAAACATAAATTGCTTTGGTTTGTTGATTCAAATATTGCAAACTTCGAAAAAATTATTAAAAATTATCCAAAAAATGGTTAGAAAAAATAAGCAAAATTTGGCTATAATTCAAAATTGGCTTCAAGAGTTTTTTGGAAATTAAAAAAAATATATCCAATCCAAAAGAAATTTTGTCTACGACGCATTTTAGTAAAAGTATCAGTCGATTCCGAACTTTCGTCGAAATCACGTAAAAATTCAAAATGAGTCACTTGTTTGCGCGTCTGTTCGAAGCAGTCTTTCTTTGTTCTCATCCAAAAGGGCCTCAAATGACATAATCCACGGCTGCCTAAATATATTAAAAAAGTCGGTATCGTTTGTGAAGAAGTGGAAAAATCATTTTAACGAGACGAAAAATGTCGACGACTTGCCAAAATAATTTACAGCGACTCTAGATCGCTTTTTCCGGCCATTCATCACTCACTTCAGAGATTTTCCTGCAGCACGTGTGCTATGTCCATAAATATATATTCACTGAAACTGCACCTATGAAATTACCAGAGATTTTGCAGCGAATTCTTTACGGCGAAAGTCAGAAAACTATGAATTATTGAACAAATTCGTCAATACCAAATAATATCGCATAGTGGGGCCATTATCGCATGTTTATTTTATTGGAACTAGCAATTTTTTTTTATCGTTCACCTCCCGCCGGAATAGGGATTACCCTTTTTTATATATCCTAAGGATATCTGGCGGGATGTCGTAATACCCGTCAACAGTCCAAGTGTATTTCTCGTCACGTTTTAGACAAACGCGGTAGTGCTGTCACGGACGTTATTGCATTTTATGTAACAACTACTCTCTATGTATGTGGCCAAGCCAATATACTTAAATAAATTAATAGATAAAAATATATCGACTTGCCGGGATTGAACCGGAGACCCTCTGTACGGCAAGCAAGCAACTTGGTTATATTTATATATATACCTATATATATATATTATATATATATATATATATATATATATATATATATATATATACATATATATATATATATATATATATATATATATATATATATGATTTTATATATTATATATATATATATATATATCATACTATATATTTATATATATTATATATATATATATATATATATGTCATATATATATATATATATATATATATATATATATATATATATACTCTGTTACTAGATATTACCTGTCGTTAGGAGGATTCCTTCTGCTAGTTATAGTTGTGGCAAGGTTTTGCGCTCAAACGCCTAGCAAATAGATCAGAGAGATCATGCTCGCCGTAGATACAAAATATTAATGCACTAGTCAGAAGAGGAGTAGGCAAATCACGATAATCTAGACTATTTTCAAAAAAAAGTAAGTGATACTCTTCCGATATGAGCTCTTAATGATGTCCCAATTTTTCCTGTAAACCAGTTCGCTCCTTTTTTTATTTTAAAGTGATAGCTGTAGCGTAGATTTAGAACCATATAAAGAATAACTGTTTTATTTTTCAGCAAGAAGAAAATCTTTCATTTCTATAGGATAGGCTAAAAGTTTTCAAAAAAATAGTGCTAGTTCACTCGCGCATTTTTGACTAATATGGCAGGTACTCATTAGCGTCAGAACCTTTTTTGGTGTCTAATTACATTAAAATACGTTTTATGACATCCTACCCGAAGAAAATACGAGCTTTTAAGTTTTTACAAAAACAGTGTGAAAGAACAAAAAATCGGTACAAATCGTTATTGTTTCTCAAAATATTCGCCTTTAAGATTTGTATACTTTTGCATGCGTTTCTAACCAATTCTTGAAACATTTTTTCTACTCTGAAGTTGGTTTCTCAAAAACATGGTTTTGGAAAGATTCAACAGCTTCTTAAGGTGATGACATTCCGGAAGAAAAAGAAGTCGTTAGCCGATAAATCAGATGAATACGGGCAATGGGACATTAATTCGATGTTTTTCTCCGTCAAATGTGAGACTTGGCATTGTCATGATGAAGAATAATGCAAAGTTTTCGGTTGTTTTTCATTCAGTTCTTCGATCCGCTAAAGCAATGGTTGCCACATATCCAGTACAACTAAAGAAACAACCGATCATTTTCATGGACGTGCTTCGCGAAACGAACCACTTTTATTGGATTCAGTTCATCTTGGAACATCCAAACAGTTGATTGTGGCTTAGTTTCCGGCTCGTACGAATATATCCAAGTTTCATTTCCTGTTACGATATTGTATACGGATTTTTACAAGTCCTCGGTCGAATTTTTTGAGCATTTCCTTACACCAACTAACACGAGTCTCTTTTTTAAGTTTCGGTCAAATTATGCGGAATCCATCGCAAACAGATCTTTTTGATAGCTAAATACTTAAACGACATCGAATGTACTGCTGCTTTCAATATGCCTAAAGATGCCTCAATCTAACGGCATAACCGATTTTGGTCGACCTTCACGAAATTCATCGCTGACGGAAGCATGACCATAACAAAATTCTGTAGACCAGTTGTAAACAGTCCTTTCTGATGATGTTTATACCAAAAGTTGAACGAAATCAGTCGGAGCATTGTTGTTGATTTAGGCCTTTACTAAAATTTTAAAAAATCATCCAACGAAAACCTTCACGTGAAATTTCCGTTTGTTCACAAAACTGTTTTTTTCTTAAACGCTCACACGTAAACAAAATAGAGCTGCCACTGTTTTAAACAATAACAAATGTTAAATTTTACAATGATAATGTCACATTTCAATAGCGCCATCTAGTGGCATTTGTAAAAAGTTAAAAGGCGTCCCTCGTATCGGAGGGTACGATACAACAATTTCTTGCTACTGTAAGCTTAGTTTTGAAGGGATCTCTTGGGAGTTGTTTAAGGCCACAGAACCTATAGAGAACCTGTTAGCAAGTTGCTAACAGTTGGGAACCCTGTATATATATATATATATATATATATATATATATATATATATATATATATATATATAGATATATGTATATATGTATACATATACATATATATATATATACTATATATATATATATATTATATATATATATTATATTATATATATATATATATATATATATATTTTACGGGATGCCCCATATGAAATAAAGATTCAACAACATTTATTAATTAGTATATCAAAAAAATGTTTAAATGTAAGTTATAGGGTGTTATACGGCGCATATGTTGACGTCGACAATAAAATGTTTTTTGAATGAAGAAATTAGACCATCTTAAATTTCTTTAAATGGACAGCCCTGTATATTATTTTACTTTTGAGCCCTATTAAAAATTCTAGATATTATTTGTCTAACCTACCAAATGTCTAAATTGAAATGTTTTGGAATTATTTATATTTGAAATCAAGGAGATCAAATAAAAAAAAAATAAGCTGGTTTGTGTCAAACATTTACTGTCAGGTGACGACTTAACGCGTCAAAAAATGATTTATTGACGAAAACGTTTATTGTTGCATTTTGTGAAACTGCAATTTGAGCGTAACATCATAATGGTACATTTAATAGAAACTGGAAGAATCACTTTGTTAATGATGGTTGGTTACGGAGACCGCAGGAGAACACAACAGGAGGTATGTGATCTTTTTAAGGCAGAATATCGGAATCGAGAACCTATTACCCAATCCGTAGTTAGTAAAACATTAAAATGATTTAGACAATCAGGTCACGGTAATGATCGTTCTAACCTGGACCTCCAAAAGTTAAAACAAGCGATGATAAAAAGTTAGATGTTTTATTGGAAATGACAGAAAATCCCCACACAGCCACTCGTCAGCTTTGCCTAGACCACAACGTAAGTAAAGGTACCTTAAATCGTATACTGAATGAAGAAAAATTGCATCCATAGAAACTCATTCTATTGGAAGAATTATCTGAAGATGACTAGAATAGACGCATTAAATTTTGCGAAGTCATAATGGAACGAATTCATAATGATCCTAACCTAATTCATAATATTGTTTTTTTTCTGACTAGGCTACATTTTGTCTTAACGGAAGAGTTAATAGGCATAACTGCCGGTACTGGCCTACTGAGAATCCCCACTGGATAATCGACAGTCATTTTCAAAGACCACAAAAAATAACCGTGTGGGCAAGAATTCGTGGACGTCATATTATTGGTCCCTTTTTTATCGATAAAAATCTTACAGGACAGCGGTATTTACAGTTACTCCAAGAGCAAGTTATTCCAACTTGTGCAGGTGTTTTTCCCGATGAAAATAATTTGGATACCCCTAACCAAAATCTGTGGTATCAACAGGACGGAGCACCTCGTCACTATGAAATCAATGTTCATAGATATTTAGATGCGATTTTTCTTAATCGATGGATATGTAGAAGAGATGCTATAGAATGGCCTGCAAGGAGTCCCAACCTTAAGCCACTCGTTTTTTTTTTTTTTTGGGGTCATTTGAAAACCAAAGTCGACCTGAAACTGTAAAAGATTTACAACAAAAAATTCAATATGAAGTAGTAGAGATCACCCCGGATTCTCTGCAAAACTCTGTTCAGGCTGTTTATAACAGATTGAGCCATTGCCTCGCTGTTAACGGTACACATTTTGAGCAATCGTTACCTTAAAAATAAACCTAGAGTACTTATTATAGTTTTTTTGTCTTTTTTTTCTTTTAAATTTCAAATGACAATAATTCCAAAACAGTTCAATTAAGATATATGATCTGTTGTGATAAAATAATATACAGGGCTTTCGATAAAAAAAATATGCAGGGTTCTTTCCATATAAATAAAAAACATCAATTATGCTATGTCATTCCAACATTTCTTCGAACTGACAGTGACAATGCATTTATTTAATAAAAAAAAAAGTAAACTTGGTCAAGTGCAATGTTAAACTTGCGCAATTTTTGTTACGGAGGTAAAAAATGATCAATGACTGTACAAAACACACAGTTTTTTTTCGGATATTTACTGAAAACTGATGACCTTCAAATTATGTTTTTTTTTCTTATATACCATATAAATTAATAAAGGTAATGCATTCGTGAGTATTTTCGTTCAATCTACACCCTGTGGAGACTATTTCAGAATTTTTGATCAGTACTTTTCGAGATAAGAGGAGTGGACAGCGATTTGTCGCGATTTTTTCAAAATAATACAAAGAAAGGTGTGCGCAAGTCTTACATTATATATATTTTTAATCTCGTGTTTTTACAAGCTTTCATTTGACACCTCACTCGATGACCTGGTAAATTTTTTTTTTTTCATTTCCGATTTCACCCCCCAAAACTAACCCCTTAAGTCAAGATTTAACTTTCGAAACTACGCGGCTCTAATGAGGTCATTAGTTCCTATATTAGTACCAAATTTTAACTTTCTATGTCAAATAGTTTCGCAGAAAATCGGGTGAGACGGACATTTAGACGGACAGACACTGAAGTAATCTTCCTGTACGGAACACTAAAAATAGTTATTTTATGTTTTTGAGGCGAACAGTTGCTATTTTTTAAATATACATTATACATAAATTAACCAGTTTCTCTGGTACTTACTAATTAAAAATAATTAAAGTGACCTTCAGTAGTAATAATTACTTATGATGAGATAAAATGTTTTTGAATAATATAATTTTTTTCTCCCTGTTTTTTTTATGAATAATTATACAGTTTTTGCAACTAATATGTATTTTTGATGATGCTTTTCCTGAAAGTGTTCTACAATTATCGCTAATCGTAATTTACATTAATCTCAGAGAAACACAAGATAAGGCAGGTCCTCTATTTTTCTCATAACATGCAGATTAAACTAGAATCTAAAATAGGAAGGTGGAATTCATTAGTATGTATGTAAAACTTAGAGATTACTATATCCTAGTAAATTCCAAGCTACGTCAACTTTCACATGTCAACTTCTCGAAAACAATTAGGCATAACGAATGAAGTATAACATATGTTTCAAAAATTTTAGTAGTATTTACAAATTTTATTAGATAGTTGCCTTGGAACCCACTATTTTTAGGATTTTTTGAAGATTTACTTTCACTACAAAATGTGTCCTTAGGAGCTACCACCTCCGTCCAATTTTTGGCTAGATGGCTAGGTTTTTAAAACGTCCGGCCACGTTGTCCGATGCCTAACTTCCATTCTAGACTGTTGGTCCACTAACCATCGTTAAGATTCCCGGCACTAATGCCTCTTTTCCAAGTCTTTGTAGGCCTCCCTCGCTGCGCCGTTGGGAAGTCTTTCTTCTCCTTTTCTGTTTACATGGCTAGACCATATCAGATGTCGTCTTTCGATGTCACCGTGTAATGTATCGTCTATACCCATTCTTTTACGTACTTCTTCATTTCTCACCCTGTCTCTACGAGATATTTTTAGTGATCGTCTCATAACGTCCATCTCCACTGCTTTTAGCTTTCTTCGGTTTTTTTAGTGACACACCAAGTTTCAGATCCCTATAATAGGGTAGTTTTTACCGATGTGCTGTATATGTTAAACTTTCTCTGTGTTCCAATTTCTCCACTTCATAGTATTCTATTTATACAGCCGATTATCTTTTTAGTCTGTTACTTTCGATTTGATTTCTTTCTCATCTGTTCTACTTGTAAAGTTTTTCAATTACATTGTTTTTTTGTAAAATTTTCGTCCACAAAAAGTAAGTAAGCTCTCTCCGGTGAAACGTTCCATAGAAGCTAAATTTACAAAGATCGAGGTTATGATTTAATCCCCTCCCACCCCTTTGCATTAACCTAATAAGCAAAATAATTGTATAATTTTGAACTAATTTAATAATTTGCACAGGTTGGAACATACAATCTTAATAAGGTAAAAAGTACCTTTTTTTATTTCATGGATACCGTTCGTCACTTTTAAATATCTATTTACCGAAATCTATTAAATCTGTCGTCGGTTATAGTGGATCGAAGTCCTTTACAAATTACATGGGTAAGTCAAGAAAAATATTTATAGAAATAATTAAATGATATAAATCGTTATTAAACCAGAACATTTAAAATTTGTTCAGTGTCATTGTTTCTTAAACAAAATATGATGAGATTAAATCAAATAGTTTATACGTTAGGGAGAGGGCCAATAGATATGAGCCCATATCAATCGGCACCAGTATTTAACTTGTCTCATATCGTTTTACTATCCTTGTAGCCCTATAAAAAGAAAAAGAACACATATCGCTTATCACTTCTTCTAAAGAAAACAATATCAAAATGACCTTTCTACAAATCGCAGAATAATTTGACACATAGCATTTGAAAATAAGGCTGCTCCTAAAATCACATATCTAACTTGTTCCGAAAATTAGTTTCTGCGCAGTGTGGTGTTATCCGCCTTAAATCACTAATTCATCTGTTTAGTGGTCTCTCTACACTTTTCTTGTCTGATCTTGGTCTCCACTCTAACACCTTGCACCAGTTCTTCGAATCTTGTGTCCTACCCATCTACACTTCAATCTAGACATTTTTCTGTTAGGCCTTGCACTAGTGTTCTATATTTCAAATCCTCATTGCTCACGTCATTTCTTATAATGACTCCTAGCAGTGATCTCTTCGTTTTTCTCTGTAATTTGGCTATGGATGTTTTTGGTGATTATTTTTGCTCTGCGGAAATATGAGACTGTTAGGAAAGAATGTAACAAAGTAATTAGAAGAACAAAAAGGATGAATGATGGATGGATAGATTAACAAATCAGAGAAATAGAAACAGAAGGTCAGAATGTTAACACAAAACAGTTTTACAATAAGATCAAAATACAGAACAGAACTTATAAAGGAAAAGTCAGAGGAGTGAAAGACAGAAAGGGACAAAATAATAGAAGAAAAAACAGTATATTATATGGGAGGAAGATTTCAAGTACCTCTTAAACGAACAAATGCATAAAGAACACATAACCGAAGAAAACGAGCAAGAAGAAAATGAAATGGAATTGATTTTAGAACCAAGAGATGAAATAAAAGAAATAATACTAAGATGGGAACGGGGAACGGGAAAATGCCAGACAAAGACGGGATAAACATGGAATTATTTAAATACGGCGGAGAAGAACTGTGTGAAAGCATGGACGTACTAATTAAACAGATATGGAAAGAAGAACGCATGCCACATGATTGGAAAGGAGGTGAAATTGTAATAATACACAAGAAAGGCAACCAATGAGTGTGTGAAAATTATCGAGGAATTACACTGCTCAACACCGCATACAAAATTTTAACAACGATGATACAAGAGAAACTAAAATATATAATAAGAAATGTAATAGGGCAATACCAATGCGGGTTTACACAAGGAAATTCTAGGGGCAGCCAAATAGTCGCGTATGCGGACGATGTAGTAATTATTGCAAAAAAAACAGAAAATAATGAAGGAACTGGTGAGAGAAATAAGCGTAGAAGGAGCAAAAATGAGGTTGAAAATAAACAAAGAGAAAACCAAAATAATGAAAAATGGAAAACAAAATGATTAGGAAATGGAAAGGATTAGAATAAACGAATATACCTTTGAAAGAGTAGAGAAGATTAAATATTTGGGAATGACGCTGTGTTGGGACGGGAACAAGGAAACAGAAGTAAAGGAAAGATTAATAATAGCAAACAAGTTGTTCCATAGCAATAAGAAATTGTTAAGTAGTAAGATAACAGGAAGACACAATAAGACGAGGATATACAAGACAATAAATAATACTCCCAAAACTAATGTATGCTGCCGAAGTGATAAGCATGACAAAGAAACAGGAGGAAGACATGAGAAGAATTGAACGAAAGATATTGAGAGCGATCCTAGGGCCAATAAGAATATGTGAAGAAGTCTACAGAAGGAGGACTAATCCAGAAATCTTGGAAGAAGTAGAGGAAGACATAGTCAAAAAAATTAAAACAGAAGAGATTTGATTGGCTAGGGCGCACATGGAGAGCAGGCCCAGGAGCACTAATATATGAAATACTTCAATGGGAACCGGGACGTAGAAGGAACAGTAGGCCAACAATAGGATGTCTGCAGAAGACATAGAGGCAGCAGGGATTACAAACTAGAAGAAGACGTCTAACAGAAAACTTTGGAAACATTTAAGCAGAGAAATGTAACAACAAGGAAGATGGGATTGATCAACCCATAAACTAGATCTAGAGAACCCAAAGGGTGGCCCTACCCCAAGAGGGATGTTTCCAGGCCATTTATTATTATTATTATTTCTGCTCCATATGTTAGTACCGGCACATGGTAAATATTTTCCGTTTTACGCTGATAGGCAGATTGCTTTTAACAATAACGTTTAAAATTTCCAAAAGCCGCTCAGCCCCAAATGTTTATGGTTGCGTTAAATTACTCCTATTTGATATTATTAAAGTGTAAAATATTGCAACATCTTTGAGAATCCCTTAAAGTGTACAAAAATAGGCAAAACTGTCGATTTAGAAGAATCTGTAACAGAAAAATGATAGGCATAGTTTTGGAAAAGCAGATAGCTTATATTTTTTTTCTTTTATACTTTTAATTAAAAAAAAATAAAATTGAAGATTAAGATGAGCAATTCAATCCTTGGAAAGTGAAAATCATCGAAAATATTAAAGAAAACGAAAATTGCTCGTACTTTTAAATCAACTTTCTAAGCGCATTCATATGAATATTCAAATTCCAAATTTCAACACAATGAAACTGGATCTAGCACCGTATATCGTTCGTCACACGACATTAAAAGTGTACAAACACTTATTAAAACATAAATTCGTAGTATCTGAGGTCTCCCAATGCTTTCTTGGAGCATAGTTTTTTCTAAATTGGTCACTTTTAATTGGGACTACCTGAATTAGAGAGATTCTGAGTTGAATGAAAGAAAATTTGTAATAAGTCACTTGTAAATATAAATTTTAATGTTTGTTCTGAGTTCTTATCTTGTAATCATAAGATTAATTAGTTTTCTAACTCTTATTAAATTATAAATATGTAATTTGTTAGAGATTTTATACCTAAAGTTCCTAATGCATTCTTCTAGCTTAACTTTTCTAATTAGTTTCAACTGGAGCCTGATCCATAGTCTCCGGAAATAAACTTTCCGAAATGTTGCTTATTCGACGATCTTGACGGGTCTAAAAGTAATGTAAATAACTTTCTTTTTACAAGCGCAGCTCTTACTATTATGACGTCTGGATATGAGTATGCATATTCTTCTTCTTCTTCTTACGACGCCGTCTTCTCATGAAGGTTGGCAATCTATATAGCTAAACGAACTTTAGAAACTGCTGCTCGAAAAATATCACTCGAAGCATATCCAAATCACCTTCTCAGGTCATTTAGCCAAGAATTCTGTTCTTTGCTCTTTATTTTGCCTTCAATAATTAGATCTAGCAATTCGTTCTTTGTGCCCCTTACTATACGTCTGAGTTTTTCTTATTTTTATAGTTGTTAGTAATTCCTTCATTTTGTTCGTTCTTTCCAGGATTTCTGTGTTTTTTATTTTCTGTACCTGGGAGATGCGAAAAAGGCGTCTATAAATGTACATTTCAAAAGATTCCTGTCGTTTTTCTGAGCCGTGGTCAAGGATCCAGCACTCACATCCATACAATAGCGCGGAAAATACATACGCTCTCACCATTCTCATTTTAAGTTCTAGACTGAGACTTGGGTCCCACTTGTCGTTGATATATATTTAATGCGCTACAGGCCATGAAGGCCTAGGGCTTTGTTAACTTTTATCCATTTCCCTCTACCATCATCCGTATTATTGGATCGTAGGTCTCCACTCTATTCTGTTCTGCGCCTCCGTCCTCCAGTCTCTGACTGATATGGCTCTTAAATCCTCCTCAATACGTTTGCAACCACCTCATCCTCGGTGTTCCCCTCCTTCTGGCACCCACAGGCCTCATAGTCAGCACCATTTTCGACAGTCTTTCTCTTGTCAGACTCTGTACGTGTCCTAACTATCTCATTCTTTGCGCTCTTATAAAAGATGTGATTCTAGGTCCGTCATATTCCAGTTCTTGATTTGTCCGTCTAGTCCACCCTTCCAGTGTGTTTCTTCCTCCGTAGATTACTCTCAACATCCTTCTTTCCCACCTCTCCAGCGTCTCTTCCTCAAATTTGTTCATTACCCATGTTTCACATTCGTAGGTGACAGTAGGTATTTTGGCCGATGTGTAAATCCTTAGTTTTGTCTTTCTAGAGACGTATTTTGATTTCATTAGAGCGTTCAGGCTAACATATTTTTGGTTGCCTTTTGCTATTCGTGCCTTCAACTCACTCACCTGATGCCCGTTTTCTTCTAACAGTACCCAAATATACAAATCTATCCACTCTCTCGAAATAATCTTTTCCATCGTAGGTCACTACATTAAGATCTATTTCTATTTTAATTTCTGTGCTTCCTGCTATCATATATTCCGTTTTCTCGGAGTTGATTTCTAATCCCTACTTACACGCCTCTCTTATTAGTCTTTTCGTTCTTTTTACCAGTTCTCTGCTAGATTTTGCTGTCAAAGTCAAATAATCCGTATATGCTACGCACTGGTGCTCTTTATCAAAAATTGTACCGTTAGCCTCTAGACTGCTCTCTCTTATTATCCCCTCCAAAACTAAGTTAAATAACGTCGCAGACAATGGGTCACCCTGTCGTAGTCCCCTTCCCACTATAAAATTCTCTGATTCCAGGCCATTCCATACTATTTTATTGTTTATTTTCTTGTAGAGTCACTTGAACTAATCTGATTAGTTTTGTTGGTATCTCTAATTGGGTAATTTATATTCCCAAAATGGGTCCCAAATGTTCCCAAATATTTAAATGTGTTGTCCCTGATTTCGAAGGATTCTGGTAGTAGATTTTTCTTTGTTAATACCATCCACTTGTTTTTTCTTATATTCATAGTTAATCCAAATATTTCGCTGGCTGTTACGACTCGATTGATCAGTTGCTTGAGATTTTTGATATTATTTGCTAATAGAACAGTATCATCAGCATACCGTATGTTATTCAGTGTACTCCCATTAACTATTATTCCTTCAATGGATTCATAGATGGTCTCATTAAAAACAGCATCAGAATAAAGGTTGAACAAAAGTGGTGAGAAAATGCATCCCTGTCTACACCTTGGGTTATTTTTATGCTTTCGGATTTTTCCTCCCCAATTTTAACTTCCAGTGATTGATTCCAATACAGGTTTCTAATAATATTTAGATCTCTTTTGTCTGTATTTGTTGTTTTTCGAATTTTTATTAATTTCTCGTGCATCACACAGTCGAAAAGCTTTATTGTAATCTATAAAAAACATGCATTTACATCTATTTTCGTATTTATACAACGCTGAATTAGTGCGTTTAATGAGAATAAAGCTTTCCGTGTACCCATGCCTTTTCGAAGTCCGAATTGTGTGTTATCTATTTCTGCTTCATATTTTCTATATATTCTGGTATGGATGATTCTCAGGAATATCTTGGAAGGTGACACATTAAACTTATTAAGCGGGGTTGGTTATTGGGATGAAAGTCGACTTTAGCTAGTCAAGAGGGAGTTGTCCAGTTTCATAGATATTGTTAAATAAGATTGCCAGGCGATTAATAAATGTTCTACCTGTGAAAAATAAACGTATTTAAAGAGTAAGACTGTTCATACTAATGAGTTGTCCCTGGTATGTTTTAAATTGGATCATATGTCTATAAATAGGCGTAACAAAGATAATTACGTTAAATCTTAAAACCATTTATAAACTTTAATAAATTACTTGCATTTTCAAGTTCGGCTTGTTTCATATTTCTGTGTCAAGGTAGTTTAGTGGTCAGAGATGGAGACCATGGAAAACTGATTAAAAAACTTTTCAATGTTAGCCGATTTTTTTTTAAAATTTAATAGCAGTAAAAAATAACAAATAATTGTAGTTATAGATGCTTACATAAAAAACTAATTTGGGTGAAAACACTTTTATTAAGAATTGTAATTAATATTTAACAAACTGGCCGTCTACTTCGGCTCTCAAAAATATAATAATCTATGAAATGCATACCCCCTACATTCGTTACCCAAAAATATAATCTTAATATAATATATAGCCAAACCTGTCACATAAAAATACTCTTGAGGGTCTGCAATTTGAGACATGTCAATAACAGTAACTTAAACATAACTTAATCTAGGTAATTTAAACAAGTTGAGGGCATTGGAGATGATGTTGTTTACATACATAATAATAATAATACAAGCTCTACTGGGATATCAGTATCCATACAGATAAAACAGTCTCCGCCAATAAACCCGATATTACTTTTCAGTGCAAAAAAGGAAAAGTCACCTATCTAATTGACGTAGCTGTCCCCAACGACACAAAACATCCAAACGAAATACATAGAGAAAAGTTCCAAATACACAGATCTTACAATAGAAATAAAAAGGCTATGGAGACAAGAAAAAGTCATCATTATCCTCCTCATCATATTAGCAAGGCTTACAACAATAACATTCACACCACACTTAGTACAATTAGGACTCAACACAAACATACACCGAAACATTCAGAAGTCAGTGATTTGGAAAACACGTAACATTTTCTTTTATGGGTCTAGCACACGTGCTGCAGGAGCGACACGTGTGCGGAAAAAGCGATTCACGTTGTTCTTGAATCGCTGTAAATTGTACTCGGTGGAAAACACAGTCCTGGGCAAATCATTCCAAAGGGATGATGTTCTCCATATAAAAGACTGTTTGAAAAGTGTTGTATGAGGAGTAACAAGCTGAACCTCATACGGATATGAAGTATTAGCGCGACGTGCATTTCTAACATGCACCGCTTTGGGAGGAATTAAGCGAGCTAAATCCTTCGAAGACTTTCTATGAAAATACTTGTAGAATAGGTTCAAGTCGCCAACCGTTCTTCGATGTTCCAGCGAATCAAGGCCGTCGGTCAGTTCCGGGTCTCCAATCAGACGAACAGCTCTTTTCTGCATAGAATCCAACAAATGCAATGTATGTTTGGGAGCGGAGCCCCAAACATGGGAGCAGTATTCCATAGTTGGTCGAATTTGAGCTTTGTAAAGAAATAATGGTTATTGTGGAGTGTAAAGCTTCTGGTTCGAAATAATATTCCCAACTTTTGAGAAGCTCTCCTTGCTATGCCTGCGACATGTTCATGCCAGGACATATTTGCTTCCAAATTAACGCCCAACAAATTGAGTGACGATGTGCCCCACCATAACTATGTCGGGTTCAGCAACGTTAACTTTTTTAGAAAAAACTACCGCCCGGGTTTTTATAGCGTTAAATTCCACTTGGTTACTGGCACCCCAAGATAGAATTTCATCCAGGTTTTTGTTAAGTTGAACGACTTCCTGCTGTTTGCAGATATTCGTCTGAGTAGCCGATGTCTGAGCGTTCAAAGTGAATGAAGAGATAAGCGTACTGTCATCTGTAAAGCTGTAGATTGGATTTCCGGTCTTTTCTAGCAGATCGTTAATGTAAATGAGAAAGAGAGTAAGAGATTAGTATGGGGTTAGAAAGAAATCCGTCGACTGCCACTCGTTCATTCAGAAGTCAGTGATTTTGAAAACAAGTAACATTGTTAGGTCATTCCTTAATTCACAATGGTAATAGCTTTTGTGCTAATTTGGCTTGGGCCCGTCAGCCAAACATGGAACCATATTGACCAAATGTGAGAAAGAAGAACTTTTTTGTGATAATAATACCGAAGATCCTACAGCTTTTGCCGCATCTTTCATTTCGACCGCCATGTCTCTCATTATGTCCATAATTTCGTCGTTCCATGTATGCGCTAAATCGTTCAGCTTATCGTAGAATCTGCGAGAGAAGTAGCTCTCACGAGACATATTAAAGGGGGAAAGCTCCTCAAAGAAACGGTCTAATACAAAAACGAAAATCCATGAAACAAGACACGGTGGCATATGAAAATAAGTTAAAAACTTTGAATAACGATATAAGGAAATGTATTAGAAGAGAACAAGAGGGTATAAAACTTTTACAAAGATCATTAAATTAAGGATAACTACAAAAAACAAAATTAGTGCATGAGAACAACCAAATAATAACTCAAACGACTACAAGGACCTTTATGAGAGTAAAGTAGAACCACCACCAGACAAAAGCGAGTCAGCTCGAATACGCGTAATAAATGAAGGATCTGAAGATATTTTCAACATCACAAAATACGAAATACAAGATTCTTTAAATAAAATGGCAAGAGGAAGAGCAGCAGGTGAAGACGGCATACTTGTCGAAATGTAGCAACAGGGCGGAGAGCCCATATTTTGAATGCTAGATATATTTTATAATAAGTGTCTCGATATGTACGATCTACCTCGAGACTGGAATAATGTTGTGATGGTTGTGCTCTTCAAAAAAGGAGAAGTCTAAATTAACCAACTATAGACCAATCAGCCTAATATCCGTAATGTACAAGGAATCTATGAAAATAATCACAGTAAGACTCACTAAAAAATTGGACGCTTACCAAATTAGAGAACATACCAGATTTAGAAAAGGCTTTAGTACACTAGACAACCTTCAAGTATTAAAAACCTTAATAGAAAAGTCAAACGAGTATAATTTTAAGATTTGGGTGGTCTTTGTGGATTGCTAGAAAGCTTTTGACTCCCTTGAAATCTGGGCAACATTAAATAGTCTCAGAAACTGTAGAATTGACAGCCGCTACTCGCAGATATTTCAATATATATATATATATATATATATATATATATATATATATATATATATATAAATGCATCATTTCACATAGTATTGAAAGAAAAATGATGATAAGGTAGAAATGAAAAGAGGGGTAAAATTGTTTACGTTGGCGCTAAAAGATCTTTTCAAGCAACTTCTATGAACAAGTAAAGGTATAAATATAGGAGAGCAACTCAATCGTGATTTACGGATGATATTGTGCTTATATCTAACAACAAAGAAGAATTGGAAGAAATGCTGAATTAACTTAAAAATAAGTCCAGAGAGATTGGTCTGAAGATGAACATCGCCAAAACCATGTTCATATCAAATGACGACTGTGATAAAGAAGCAGTACTGAACACTGAAAACACGAAAATCACATGAACGGATTCATATGTATATCTTGGACAAAAAATAGTAATATCCAAAGAAAACTGAAAATCGGATTTATCAAGGAAAATATTATTGGCTTGGTCGGCGTTTGGCAGATTGCGGAACATTTTCCTTTCCAATGCCCCAAATACAGTAAAATACATTTTATCAATGTGTGTTGCCAGTATTGACATACGGAACGGGAACAATGAGGATATTGGGAATATCGTTGAGGGATAGGCTGACTAATGAAGAAATTAGAGGAAGGTTTAAGATAACTGATGTAGCTAAGAGGGTAAGCAGGTTGAAGTGGAGCTGGGCGAGTCATATCGCAAGACTCTCTGATAATCAATGGACCCATAAAATAATCAACTGGAGGCCCTGGAATGAAAAAAGAAGTAGAGGACGCCCGCAAACCCGATAGTCTGACGACATCAAAAGACTAGTGGAATACAACTTGATAAACAAGGCCTAAAACCAAAGAAGATGGACGTACTTAGGAGAGGCTTATGTTTGACGATGGGCTGCATAACAGATGATGACGATGATGATGTCTGTGCTGGTCTTCTTTCTTCTACTTGACGGAATATATTCATATGTCCTTTTTGACCATCTAGTATCGGGCATTCTTTTCACGTGTCCTTACCAACTTAACTATCTGGTTTCTATTCTTTCTGCTATTGTATGTATTCTTCCTACTCGTCTTCTGATTTTTTCATTTTGGACGTGTCCTTGTCTGGATATTCTACATGATCTCCTCAAACAATCCATTTCTACCGCATCTATCCTTTGCTTATTTTTTTTTTGTCATTTGCCAACATTCTGATCCATACGTCAATATCGGTTCTACAATTACCGTGTAGGTTATTACTTTTGTTTTCGTATTTATCCGGTTTGATCGAAGTAAAGAGTTTAGAATCTCTAAGCATTTTTTACTCTGTTAAGTCCTGAACTTCATATCTCTCTCTGATGATCCTTTGTTGGAAATTACACTTCCTAAGCACTTAAATTCCTAGCATTTTGTTATTTCTCTTAATTTCAAATCTGGTTCTTCTTCCCCATCCTCAACCACCCTAAAATACTCTGTTTTCTTCATGTTTATGTTCAAACCCCACGTTTCGTATTTTTCTTTCAGCTTTCTCATCATATAGTCCAGTCCTTCTTCGCAATGTGCCACGAGTACCTGATCATCTGTGAATAGAGTTGTTAGGGACTGGTTACTAATCTCTATCCCCATTCTTGTACACGTTTATTCTTTATCGCGCTTTGTGGATTCTTGTAAATGTTATATATTGCTCGAATATATGTATTACTAAGGGCACCGAATCATAAGCTTTTTCCAGATATAAGAATGCATGGTGAGTCGGTAGATGTGGAGCTTTCCGTTTTTTTAATATATATTTGCTGAAGAGTAAAGGTATGGTCCACGTATGGTCTTCCCGCTCTAAATCCATTTTGTTCTTCTATGTCTTCGTACTGCAATTCATTTCTTTTCTTAATTATTTTGCCATACAACGTCCCCAAGGAGCTAATGATGCTGATTCCACGTACTTTTCTGTGATCCTTTTTGTAAATTAGATTGATATATGTTAAGTTTCAATAAGATGGAATATTTTTTCCGCAATCGGGAAGTCGTTAAAAAGGTCTACTACCATTTACAATAAAATAATTGGTCCGTATTTCACTAGCTCAATGAGAATGTCTTCAGGCCCTGCAGCTTTTCCATAGATGCTTACATAACGAGCAAAAAGGTTTTTAAGAAAATATCTTCTTTCTTTAATCTCTAAAAAAAAGCTTGTGTGTTAATTCAACCAAACGGAACCCTCAAAAATTCATAGTGTCTATAAGGTGCCATTGTGCCATTAAACCTGTTCTTTCTATAGGGTTGGCACTGAGAGCAACTGGGTAAAATATTTACATAAAGGAGAGCTAAATAACCAAATTATCATGTAATGATTGGAGTGCAGAGGTAAGAAGTCGTGCCTAAAATGTGGAGCTTTAACCTTCCCATTAAATGTGCAAAAAATACCACACACCCACTAAAAACTATCTTTCTTTATAACTAAAAGTACTACTAACATAAGATGAATTATGTCGTAAGGTAATTTGTAGTTGTGTTTCCAAGTATTTCTCTTGCTACAATTCATAGGCTATAGTTAATATATTCATGACGCATTATATTTTCATTTTAGTACTATTAGTGAGACAAATGACTTAATTTAAAATAAAAATGATCTTTAATTTTTTTGTAATAAATGACGCAATTTACCTTTATCTATGCTACTTTAACGAAAATCTTTAAAACTCATTTTAAATTAATTTTTGTCATTAGTCTATTGTAGCGATAACTTAGAATGATATATTCATTTCAGATGTGGTACACATACGGTTGTATGGTCAAAAATACAAAGGTGGAAGGATGTTACAGTTTGTTACTTGGAATATGTCTTGTTACACTCTGGCAAGTAAGAACGTGATTGCTGGTATTCTTGAAAAAATGTGTTTCGAGAACATTTTTTGCCATCAATGTATTCTTTGGTGTGAGAACAACGTCACAATTAGCTTAGTAAATTGTCTAATTGCCTCCTGTATTAATAATTGCCTGGCATCTTCGAGGTATGCTGTTGACGAGATTTTCTGCTTACTCTACAAATTTTTTGAATCTCCTAGGACAACTGAGTCAAAGTCCTCAGTCCTTTGAGCTTTCTCTTTACAAGGGACCAAACGTTTTCAATAGGATTGGCCTCCTGCCTTTCTGAGGGCCACTCTAGTATCTTATCGTGAGCCCAGCGAGCCGCATCGCGAAGTGATTTTCGCCCAGCAAAGGTTTCTTCAACGTGCTTCGGAATTTGACATCATGAGCACGAGGATGTTGTCGAATGGTCTCATGGGACACATTTAAACCCGATTTTCTTAATTTTGACGCTCCTTGACTCAGCGTCAATTTCGGGTTCCGTGAAAACGAGACCACGATTCGTTTCTCGAATTTCGCAGTAACTTTGCCTATCGAGTCACGTTTAGGCAAGTTTTTTCGTCTCGTTAAAAATTTACCCACTTCTTTACAAACGATACCGACTTTTTAATATATTTAGCGGGCGCGAAATGTGTCATTATAGGCCCCTTTAGATGAGAACAGAGAAAAACTACCTCGAACCTATGCGCAAACAAATGACTTAGTACGGATTTTACGCGATTTCAGCGAAAGTTCGGAATCGACTGATATTTTTACTAAAATACGTCGAAGACAAAGGTTCCCTCTGCCGATTTTTTGTTGAATCATTAGAATCGCACTACCAAAAATGAATTACCGCGGATACGTTCTTACTTGACAGAGTGTATATGTGTATATGTGTTTTCATTGTTTTAGTAGTCGAGGAATCTGGAGACGACCAGTAATTTCCAATCTTAACATAAATAGAATGTAGGGAGAGCGGAGGTTTAATTTACATAGCGGCTTAAAACACACTCTATTCAAATTAACAAGATTTATTAACAAAAAAATAGAGAGAGAAGCGTGATAATGAAAGTATCTATCTGTGATTTATTGCATAATGTTCCCAGTTTTTGCGTAGCGCACTTTTCTGACTGTGTTATTCTTGCATTTTGCGAGAGCTCTCCTAAGAATGTACAAGGGGCGCTAATTAGATTTAACGCCTAGCCGACTTGCCCTTAATTCGGTTATTAATAAAAAACTCAAATGCAACAAGAAATTTTTTCTTACTCTATTCGTCAAACATTTTCGCATATTTGGAGAATTAGGACTAAGGAGTCCGATATCTCAAACGCCAGTACCCATTCCAACCTATAATACAATTGTAGCGACCCGTGGCTCCGTAGCGTAGTACTTTGTTTACGGTGCAGAAGGTCGAGGGTTCAATCCCGCAAGTCGGTATACTTATTTATTAATTTATTTAAGTATATTTGGCCTGGCCACGTATATGGGTTGTAGTTGTTTGCAAAAATGCAATAACGTCCGTGGCAGCACTACCGCGTTATCTAAAAGGTGCTCTGAAATACAAAAATATGTTTCGGCACTTAGACAACGTTGACGGGTATTATGACATCCTCGCCGATATCCTTGGTTTATGGAAAAAGAGTAAAATCTCTACTTAGGCGGGGAGGTGAACGATAAAAAAAAACAAGAAAAGAAGACTCGATTCATAATTTGAGGTTATGTCTTATTCATTCCGAATCCTAACCAAGGCGAGACCAGGCGAATCTACGATAGCCGGTCCTTTACAACTAAATTATCAAAATATCCTACAATGCAAATTTCTGGTTTTAATTTAGCTCCGAAACATTCTTTGGGCACTAGCATGTTTTCTTGACAGTCAGACATTTGACATTTCCCTAAGGCCCAGAGTGTAAAAAAATTCAAGATCGCTGACAGTATATTCTTGCTAAAAATTTATCATATAAACCAATTATTTATTATGATACATTATATTAAATTTTACATGATAAAAATATCGCATTAAAACTTTAAGACCACACAGGAACGACTAATGATGAATAGAACTAAGACCACCTATTAACAAAACTATATGTTTTTAATTATTAATCATTTTTGTGTCTAATGGGTCAAAGCTTTTTGTAAAAATAAAACTTTCTTAATAACCAATATTATGAAAATTGTACGGGGCTCGTTTTTAAAGTGTCATTTTGACATTAAAAAAAACACAAGGCCATTTTTTTCAACAATTTTATTTTACATGAACGCCCCGACCTTAATCAACATAATTTCCATCAATATTAAGGCACTTGTTCGTAAAATCAGCTTCTCTATTCCATCATCATAGGAATTTGCCGCCCGGTTTACTAACCACTGCAGCACGGCCGTTTTGGCATCGTCGTCGGTGTCGCAGCCCTGACCGTCATGGTGCTTCTTTAAGTGCAGAAACAAATAGGCGCTAGGTTAGAGCTACATGGGGGGTGATCAAGTTATTCCCAGCCATATGTCTCGATGCAATTTTGGTTTGTGTGGACGAGCATTGTCGTGAAGCAAAATGATCCCTCTACTAAATATGCCATATATTTTGTCTTGGATAGCATCACGCAGTTTATTTAAGGTCTCACAATATATCTTAGCATTTACTGTGTCAACTTGAGGCAAAAAAATCCACAAGCAACACCCTCTGTCTACCCCAAAACACAGTGCACATCATTTTTCGGGCTGCAATTGTTTGCTTAAACTTCATTTTCTTGGGTGATGTTAAATGTGTCCATTCAATGAACTGTTGTTTTGATTCCGGTGTAACGTGAGCAACGCAGGCTTCGTTACCTATGACAATTCGATCTAAAAACTACCTCTTAACGAAAAACACTGGCTCAATGATTGGTTTTGTGCACCTCAGTAAGCGTTCTGCTACAACTTCAGAGAGAACACTTCTTGAAATTTAAAGAAACATCCATTAGATAATGATGAAATAGTAAAGCGTCTGTTGTCAAGAAGTTTTTTATCAACTTTCCGCACCAGGTCATTATTAATGACGGACGATCGCCCATTTTGTCCCTCATCGTACTGGTTTCTACGGCCATTATTAAATGCCCTAACCCACTTTCTTACCCTTTCATCGCTCGCGTTTTGGCCATACACTTTACTAATCTGCGGATAAATTTTGGCCGCTTTCAAGTCTCTTGCATTTATGGAACAAATTACAACGCGCATTTCACAATCCGCGGAATTTTCAGTGGTCTCAGGCATTTTAAACACGTATAATTAAAGGTAAACTCGAACGAATGCCTTCGTCATGGCGTTTGTGGCTAGCTACTAGATGCCGGTAATCAGCATGCTGGTGCGGAACGGCGCACAATGGGGTGAATGCGTTATTTTTCGGTCATTTGCTTATAACTTCCACATTTGTTATTGGAATGACTTCAGACTTAATACACATAATGCACGATTAATATATGTTCAGTATATGCAATAAAAATCATACTATATACTGTTATCGCGTGCGCGATAAAGCGTAAAGATGTTTATTTCAAAATACTAGACAACAAATTGAAAAATTTTTTTATTACATGAGTGCGAATAGTCATTTTCAATGTATTTTTGCCTGCTGAACACGAATCCGTTGTCCAAATTTGGCTACCGCGTCGTAATTTTGAGAAAAATGAAGTAAATTTGCAAAAAAAAAAAACGACGGTTTCAAGGATTTTCATGACATAACACAGGCACAAATATTTTTCTCATAAATTTCGGTAAATACTATGCGTAAGTATCAACATTTAGCTTTGAAATGCCTTTTGTTTCGTTTTGGTACTTTTTTTTTATTTTCGAGGTATAGCTAAAATTAGAAACACTGGGTGCGCTTACGCAGCATTAATATCACTGTCCCGTGTTACGATTGCCCTACGCATGCGACATGTAACGGAACATTAACCCATCAAAATACACTCATGAAGCGAATAATATTTCGAATATCAATTATCTGCTCTTAGCGTTACCCAGGATCAAAGACGTGGACGTGACAGATATTTGATCCCTCCGGGTGCTTGATTTTTGTGAGTCCCCTTGCCTCTCACCTTTGTACTTCTTGTTTTAATCATCGTAATCTGTATCATCATCACTGAAATTTAATAGATGTTTTACATCTTCGGACAATTCTTTCGTTTATAATCTGCTGAATAGTTTTGATTCTGTGAATAATTATCTTTACATGAATTATCTTTACGCTTTATCGTGCTCGTGATAATAAATTGTATGATTTTGATTTCATATTTCTGAAAATATATAAATCGTACATTATGTATATTAAACCGAAGTCATTCCATTGACAAATGTCGAAGTTATGAACAAATGACCGAAAAATATAGCATTTGTCTCACTATGGCGCGCGATGTAAGCAAACACTTGCATTGAGATCGAAATTTCAAAGTAGTCAAGCCGCGTTGCCGAAAAGAGGCAACAAGAGTTTAATTGCCCTTTTTTTAGAAGTGTATACTTCATAAGAAATGAGGGGTATATCGTCATTTTTTCATTTCATTGGAATATTGCCCCAGAGAATGGCTGAGTGGAGAACGTTAGATCAAGTCGGGGGAACTTTAATGTCCATTTTTTTTAACAAAGGGGGACGAAGGGGGATAAAAATAGGATATCTCTGGAAACTAGAGACTTTGCCCTATCAGATGGTGAAGGCGCCATCTCATTCCACCTCATTCCAAAAACTTTATACATCTTTGAATATTGAAGTAAGAATAATTTTTTGTGTCGAATATGTCAAATGTTTATTAATATATTGTAGCACTCTAATGACGTTACACTAAGATTAATTTGTTCTTTGAAACCTAATAAACAAGTTCTAGCAAGCGTTTAACTCATATTCGTAGTTATGTTGTCCAGAGAGAATTTAGAATGTAATTTCTCGAATTACAGAAATTCCAACATTGACGAAAATGTCACACTTCAATGGATAATTTTAAGGAAGGCAGAAGGAATAAATTAGTTATAAACATATTTATGTATGGTTTACGATTTATATTAAAGGAAAAAATCGTCAATATTCGAAAAATACATCTTTAATTTTTTCATCCAATATCCGATTTTTTACGCCGTCGCGTCGCCCCAATGTGCGGCGCGGCGACCACAACGCTGTAGCGGTGCTTACTTACAAAACGTATTTCGTAAGTTTATTAAATAAATCTGGACAATCGAATTTCACAAACTGCCTTATTCCGATTATTTCATTACTCCGTATGACAATTTGGACGCAATACATTATATACTTCTTTCCATTCAGTTATGTGTTTATTGACAATTTCAGTGATCAATAAAGGTGCTGTTGATTGTAAACAAACATGGGAAGAAGCAAATATGTAAATGCTGACAAACTGTGGTTAAATTCTAATAAAATAAAAATAAAGGCCTTATAATTCTACATATGGTTGAGCGTTACTCTTATATTTTCTTCGTTTAAAATGAATCTAAGTGATTTATTTGTGTTTCGTTATCAGAATAAACTATAAAATTGCAACAAAATAATAATTACTATCATATTGTTAGTTGTAAGACACGAGGGTGTTTACCTACCTAGTCCTGAATATGTCGACATTCAAGAAATTGTTTGACTGTCACATTATTGTCGCTATTCTAAGAGTTTTGATTAAATTTTTGCACAAATTCGTTGCACGTTCCTTATTTATGAATTAATATCTCAGCGTACAGAAGATTCATTTTGGTTTTAAATAAAATTTTGGTCTAAACAGAAGTCCGGTTGGGGCAAGAACTCAGAAAACAATTAGGGTTGTTGATGATCTGCTATCGGATTGACAAATGAAGAAGAAAGAAGCTGGAGAATCTATAATTACAGTTTTCAAGACTGTGCACAGGGATTTAAGGATAAGAAAACTTCTATTCCTTAGATTAGAACAAAAACTGATGAGGTACCAAATATCTCAGGAACTTTAGACAATGATGAGAGTTATTTTTCCCGAATTGTCACAGGTATTGAGTGGTTCTTCTATTGGAATCTTTCCACGACGCACGAATCGATGTAATGGGTTCAGATGGGCAAAAACTCGTCTTCTGGAAAGTTGGTGGCAACCATTTTTTGGTACTGCAAAGGAATTTTGCGGAACAACAATCCAAAATCTAACGCAGACCATTAGAGAAAAAATATTCGAATTTATGGACACCTAACTGTTTCATGATAACTGCAGTGACTATAACGTTAGCACATTTAAAGCCACTACTGAAAGCTGTGGATTCATCAAGTTACAATATCCATCCTTCAGCCATGATTTAGTGTTCTGCGACTTCTTTTTGTAAACATATCACGGTCCCGTAATCGATAATACATAAGTACATGTCTTTCTTTTGCTCTCTATATTTTTGCATTTCGCATGAATAAAGGGTATTTTCCTAATGTATCAGCCGAAGGCTTTATGGTACCTGATAAACGAGCTACGTTATTAAGTCTTCTTCGATATTTTAAACTCCAAAAGTTTCTAAATTTTCCGTTCTATATAAAATTTTGAAATCACAGAGTATGTTCCAATACCACAAACTTTTACCATAAGTATCCTTTAATATATGAAAACAAGTTCTTTTAACATGGGAAAAAATCATTCTTATACTACCTGTACGATTATTGTGACCCCAGCCCTACACAAACTTACTCAATTTATCCAAGTCATTAAAAAATAAGAAATGAAAACAATCCACAATTTAATTTGAGGTCAAATACGTTAAAGCAAATTGCTCAATAAATTAACTGGACATCTTTATGGCCTATAACGAAGTTTTTAACTAATTTATGGCAGCTCGAAATGTTTATCCAGTTGCTAAGATATTATTTAAAACACCGATGCAAAGATAAAAGCCAGTTGATGACTCACTATCTAAAAAATATCTCTAAAAATGTTCACAGAAGAAAAGTTATCTTCAAGGAGTTGATTAAGTTGGGAATGTGGAATTTTTGGCACAATGACACTACTCAGTATATATCACCACTACACCAAACACTTTATTTTTGCACTCACCGCGCGTTTTGCTAACCATGTTAGCTTCATCAGGAGCGATGATTGACAGTCAATCATCGCTCCTGGTGAAGCTAACATGGTTAGTGAAACGCTCGTTGAGTGTAAAAATAAAGTGTTTGGTGTAGTGGTGATATATACTGAGTAGTGGTCAAGAAGTTGATGTTGAATAAGACTCTTTAACGCTGCAAATATCGCGTTTGGATTGTAAAAGTATCAATCACATTGGAGTAGTGAAAATATTACTTCCTTTGCTTAGAGTACAGACGTAAGGCAATAGAGATCTTGACTTTTACTTCAGGTCGTTGTTTCATGACAGTGTCCAATTTCTTAAAATAATTATATTTATACAATGTGACTTTATGTTTTTGCCAGCTGAATTAAATAGTACTACTAAAAATAAGTTATAATGAGTGTCGCTAAATCTAGTACTACAGAAACACATAGTGTTGTTAATGGCACTTTAATATCTGTTTTGCTAAAATACGAACAGTTTACTTGTCGATGTTATAAAACGTATGTTCTCTGAAACGACCATTTACATATAGTATACCATACACCCCTGATAATTTAACACAGGGTACTAGGCCACCATTCCAGAATTTTCTTTAAACACTTGTTATCAGTAATTCTTGACACGTGACCCGCTGAGTTCCATTTTAACCCTGCTATGGTCTGAACTATATCAGCGACCTTCATTCTTAGTTTTTCACTCTGTCTAACTCGGGCACGACCCACTATACATCTCTCAATGGTGTGTTGAGTTATTCGAAGTTTTTCGGCAGATTTTTGGGGTAAGTGTTGTTGTTTCCATGCCGTAGATTAAAAACTAGAAGGATACATTAGTTGAATACCTTCCTTTTAAGAGGTACTAGGATCTTATTTTGAACGATTGGTTCACCTTTTCGAAAGCTGTCCATCCTAGCGAGATATATCGCTCAACTTCGGTGGTCTGATTTTCTTTTCCTACAGTTATCCCGTGTCCTAAGTAAACGTATTTCTTTACGGCCTCCATAGGCAGATCTTCGAGAGCTTGTTCTGGTAAATGTGTGATAATCTTTCATTTGCTGTTGTTCATTTTAAGACCAGTATTCCCGGATTTACGCAAAAGATCATCTATAATATATATAAAATGTAACGTCTCTCTGTCTGTCTATCTGTTAGTTAATGAGCTTATCAGTGGCGAATCACTTATCCGATTTACGTACTCTTTTTTTTTTAAACATACATATGTTCTCTGGCCAGGTTATAGGCTACATTTTATTACGATAGGTAGCATAAGGAATGAGCAGTGACGTAAAATAGTGAATGAAGTCGGAAAAAAGTTTGTCGCTAGCGCGTTCCCTTGCAATACACAGCCTAAACCATTAAATATGGAACAATATTATGTAACAGAGAATATCTATAATCTATAATCTATAATCTATAATCTATAATCTATAATCTATAATATATATATATATATATATATATATATATATATATATATATATATATAATGCAATGTCTCTCTGCCTGTCTGTCTGTCCGTTAGTGCGCTTATCCCTCGAGAACCACTTATCCGATTTACGTGATTTTTTTTTTAAAACATACATATGTTCTCCGGCCAGGTTGTAGGCTATATTTTATTACGATAGGTAGCAAAAGGAATGAGCAGTAACGATAATAGTGAATGAAGTCGGAAAAAAGTTTGCCGCTAGCGCGATCTCTTGCAATACACAGTCTAAACCATTAAATATGGAACAATATTATGTAGCAGAGAATATCTATAATCTATAATAGATATAAAATGCGATGTCTCTCTGTCTGTCTGTCTGTCTGTCCATTAGTGCGTTTATCACACGAGAACCACTTATCTGATTTACGTGTCTCTTTTAAAATTCATACAATATTTTTTGGCCAGGTTATATAATAATAATAATCTATATCTATAATATATATAAAATGCAACGCCTCTCTATCCGTCTGTCTGTCTGTCTGTCCGTCCGTCCGTTAGTGCGCTTATCACTGTAGAACCACTTATTCGATTTACGTGCTTTTTTTTAAAACATACATATGTTCTCTGGCCAGCTTATAGACTATATTTTATTACGTTAGGTAACATGAGGAATAAGCAGTGACGATATTAGTGAATCAAATCGAAAAAAGTTTGCCGCTAGCGTGTTCTCTTTCAATACACTGCCTAAACTACTAAATATGGAACAATATCATGTAGCAAAGGATATCTATAATATATATAAAATGCAACGTCTCTCTGTCCGTTTGTCCGTTTGTGCGCTTATCACTGGAGAACCACTTATCCGATTTACGTGCACTTTTTTTTTTAAACATGCTAAACCATTAAATATGAAACGGTATTATGGAGCAAATAATACCTAAAATATATAAAATGCAACGTCTCTCTGTCTGTCTGTCTGTCTGTCCGTTAGTGCGCTTATCACTGGAGAACCACTTATCCGATTTACGTGTTTTTATAAATTTATACATATGTTCTATATAATTCGATATAAGCAGAGATAATAGGAGATAAGGTGAGTTAATGGGAAATAAGGAGAAATAATGGGGGATAAGTCGAGATAAGCCTCGATAATGGGAGATAAGGTGAGATAATCGAAGATAAGTATAAATAATGGGAGATAAGGAGAAATAATGGGAGATAAGCAGAGATAAGTCTAGATAATGGGAGATAAGGAGAAATAAATGGGAGATAAGGAGAAATATTGAGAGATAAGTCGAGATAAACCTAGATAATGGAAATTATGTAGAGATAATGGGAGATAAGGAGAAATATTGGGAGATAAGGGGAAATAATGGGAGATATTTTATTACGTTGGGTAACATAAGGAATAAGCAGTGACGACGGTAGTAAATCAAGCCCACGCGAGCGGAGCCGCGGGCCTGGCTAGTCTATTATAAAACGAATCATATCGCCACCCCCTGCTATCAAAACGATGTCATAAGCAAATCAAAACATTATTAGCGACCATTAATATAGCAAAGATCAAAGATGAAAAGGAGATCTCCTATCTGGTGTCATACATATCTGAAATAACGCAACTGAGCATTTTGGAGAATCTTGAGCGGTTGCACTTAATAAATCCGAGGCTTTCGACCGTTCTTGGCATGATGGAATGTTGGCTAAATTACACTCCTATGTTATGATAGAAAATTTAGCGTGGTACAACCCAACATACTTATGCTGAGCTGCAGCTTACTAAGCGTTAACTTGAAAATAAATAGGTCTTGGCAGAAACATGTTGCACGCTTAGCAAAGAAAGCTTCTCAAGTCCTGTGATACTAGAGAATGCTTCGTTGATTGAAGGTCACATTTACAATAGAAACAGTCCTATGCAACATAGATAATGACATACTTACCTTTGGTCCGATGACGTCAAGCCTTTTTTTCATTTCAAATGTAGGTAGAGAATGCGGTTGATATTATTTTACCTTCACATATGTACCATGGAACGGAAGTTTTTAGGACTTTAGTTAGATGAAACATCTAACTAAAGACTAAAATCCCAAAATCTTGGGATTAGATCGTGACAAATTGAAGTCATATTCTGACGTTTCGCTTACGGCGCATTTTCAGGAATCTTTATTCTTCAAGATATGACGTTAAATTCAATGAAAGTCACGACGCGGTTAAGAGCCCCCGCAAACTACAGACTTTCTGTCGGCCGATAGTTTGGTTGGACTCTTAATCAGTATGAAGATGTATTCTAAGAATTATGATTTCTCTCATACACATATGTAACTGGGGCGCTATTTCGTAATATTTTTAATATTATATTTCTGGGTATGATTAACTGAGGGAAATACAAGAAAATCAGATTTATTAATATTATAAAAAAGGCATAGTTGTTCCTTTTTGAACGCATTGACATTTGTTGTCATTTGATTTACAATCTGCCAAGTAAGAACGGTCCGTAATAATTCATTTTTGGTACATGCGATTCTAGCGATTCAACAAAAAATGGGTAGGAGGAACCCTTGTCGACGACGCTTTTTAGTAAAAGTATCAGTCGATTCCGAACTTTCGTCGAAATCACGTAAAATCCAAAATGAGGCCTAAAATAATACATATATTAAAAAACCGGTGTCGTTTGTGAGAAGTGAGTAGATCGTTTTAACGAGACGAAAAATGTCGACGACTTGCCAAAACGTGGCTCGGTAGGCAAAATCACTCCGAAAGTCGAAAAACGAATCGTGTCTTTGTTTTCACCGGACCCGCTACGTCAAGGAGCGGAAAAATTAAGGGGTTCAAATGTCTCCCATGAGACCATTCGACAACATCTTCGTGCTTATGATGTCAAATTCCGAAGCACATTGAAAAAATCTTTGCCGGGCGAAAATCACGTCGTGAACTGGCTCTCTTGGGCCCACGATAAGATATTAGAGTGGCCCTCACAATCACCAGACGCCAACCCTATTGGAAAGGTTTGGTCCCTTGAAAGAGAAAGCTCAGAGGAAAGACTCTGAGGACTTTGACTCAGTTTCCTCGCGAGATTCGAAAAAATTGCAGAATATGCAGAAAATCTCGTCGACAACATGCCTCGAAGATATCAGGCGATTATTGATGCGGGAGGCGATTGGACAGTTTACCAACGTAATTGCGCCGTACAATGTGCTAAATCCCGATTCTAGCTGGACAAAATTATTTTATGGGCTGAACAAGGTCCAAATGACTAGCATAGCCAAAAAAAGTAATAAAAAATATATATGAAGGAAAAAATAGATGTTTTTAGTTCTCAGAACTGAATTTTTACTGCATATTTTCTTAGGAAAAATTGGTATAAAAGAAAATCGAAAGATAAAATAGAGATACTAATTGCTAAATTTATCTATTTGCTATTCTTTTATATAAATTCAAAATCAGAATCTTCCGATTCGCTCGGAGAATCCTTCTCCGCATCGCTATGCTGCTCAACCTCTTCCAGAGAATCCGTGAGTAGTTCCTTTGCATCAGGACTCAGCTCCTTCAACGGGACTGTCTGGAACCTTCTAAGACCAGTAATAACAGGATCCGACGAAATTAGAAGCATATGAACTAAGTCTTCATAGGTTTTAATATATGAGGACTTTCTAGTATGATGGGCTCTGAATCGCTTCATGTCTTTATTCCTTGCCTCCTGTGCCTCCTCTGAAAGCTGCCCTATTGGAACAAGGGCATATTTGATGGCTAAAGAGCCATGTAAAAGGATTTTGTGTACGCTGGGAGGTATCCTGTACCAGCCATATAGCTCTACAAACAGTTTGGCAGTATCATAGGCAAATATGTTAAATTTGTCTTCCTTGATTGGATTCCCGCTTGAAATAACCTGCAACGATAAGAAAAAGTCATTGTTATAGTGAAGAATTTGAGGAAGTTTTTTAGAAATACCTGAAGAATAGTTCCAAATCGAGATATTAATCGCTTATCAACTGTAGCTACAGCGGCTTCATCTGCATTTTTGTTTTATCTACATTTATGGTTCATTATGGCTTTTCCCCTTTGAATATGTTATTAGTTATATTATAATAAATAAATTCTGGAAATTAGAAGCCGGACGGAAGCGGACTTTACGAGGCTGGTTTGAAAAGTCCGTGCAAAAAATAAAAACTACTTATGTGTTTGGGGTAAACCTTTTTTATTTTTCGACATAGTCTCCTTTTAGGCTTATACACTTCGTCCAACGATGTTCTAGTTTGTTGATCCCTTCCGAATAATAGGATTTATCCAAGTCTGCAAAATATCCATTAGTGTCTGCAATCACCTCCTCGTTTGAATAAAATCTTTGTCCCGCCAGCCATTTCTTCAAATTGGGGAACAAATAGTAGTCCGAGGGAGCCAAGTCTGGAGAATAGGGGGGATGTGAAACGAGTTGGAATCCTATTTCCATTAATTTTGCGACCACAACTGCTGAGGTGTGTGCTGGTGCGTTGTCGTGATGGAAGAGGACTTTCTTGTGGGCCAATCGCGGGCGTTTTTCTTGCAGCTCGGTTTTCAAACGGTCCAATAACTATGAATAATATTCACCTGTAATAGTTTTACCCTTTTCCAGATAGTCGATGTGCAGATTCCCCCTTGGTAACCCATTGTTTAGATTGTTGTTTGGTCTCAGGAGTATAGTAATGTATCCATGTTTCATCCACAGTAACGAAACGACGCTTAAAGTCCTCCGGATTCTTCTGGAACAGCTGCAAACCATCCTTGCAACACTTCACACGATTCCGTTTTTGGTCAAGCGTGGCACCCATCTTGCGGATAGCTTTCTCATGTCCAAATGTTTATGCAAAATATTATGTACCCGTTCAGTCGACATGCCCACAGCACTAGCAATCTCACGCACCTTAACTCTTCTGCCATCCATCACCATATCATGGATTTGATCAATGATTTCTGGAGTCGTAACCTCCACAGGCCGTCCAGAACGTTCAGCGTCACTTGTGCCTATATGGCCAGTCCGAAAATTTTGAAACCACTTATAAACTGTACTAATCGAAGGTGCAGAGTCACCATAAAGTTTATCAAGCTTCTCTTTAGTCTCCTGAGGCGTTTTGCCTTTCATAAAGTAATGTTTAATCACCACACGAAATTCTTTTTCGTCCATTTCTTGAAAATCACTCGACTTCCTTGATTCACACGAATGCCAAACACAAAGAAATATACCAATATGGCTGAAACTTGGTGTGCGTTCATTCAAGAGATGCTACTAACTAAACATGACCTCGATATGCGCCGGTGGTGCCATCTCTCGGACTTTGCACGGACTTTTCAAACCAGCCTCGTAAAAGTTGCGCATTAAAATATAAAAGATTTTTCACTTTCCATGAAGCAAAATCACACTCACTTACATTGTAATGGTATGAACTTACCTTCTTTAATCGGATGTTTCCAGTGCTTGAAACTTCTTCTCAGAATGTATCTAAACCAGAAAAAGGTATACTCAAACGAAAATAAACAATCCTGTCACTGTACAAATAATATAAGGGAAGGTCACATAAATGTACCGTGAGAGCATCTCACGCTTTACTCGCATTCGACCATTTACACAGTAACTTTTTACACACTATTATTTGCTATAATAATAAAGTAAGGGTGGAATTGAGTTTACTAAACTCTTAAGAAAAATTTTCTTTATTTGCAAACCCTACATTTTGACATTGATTTTTAAATTTTGTCCAGCTAGAATCGAGATTCAGCCCATTGTGGCGCCATTGTTAGCACACCAAAGAATACATTAATGGCAAAAAATGTTCTCGAAACACATTTTTCAAGAATAAAAGCTGTCACGTTTTTACTTGACAGACTGGGATCGCAATATCACAAATTGAACAAACCTATATGGCGTAATTTTCACTAAATTTCGAGTAATAGATATTATGATTACTGTGAAACGTTATTCAGGACATGCTTAGCTATTTGATCCTAATGATGAGTGTTAAAAATTTAAGAAGAATAATACATACGTTTTTAAATGCTTACCTAATTAAATTTAGGGTCAATGTAAACTTAATTTCTAAAGGGAGTTTAATGATAATCTGTCTTAGTAATTTATTTTTAATTGACAGTTATGACACTCTTCTAATTCACACATTAAAATAATTAGAAGTAAAAGTAATGATAGACAATGTCACAATACATTTAGGTCACATTTCAATTACTTACCTGATAAATATGTACACATTGTGACTGTTAAGCCTGTTTAACAAATCAGCATTTGGAGTTAAGATACAAAACATATTTTACTTGAACTTTCCTCGAATCCTAGTTTGTCATTACTTTTCCAGTGTTCAGGTTTTCCTCGTCATGGACGGTATTGGATTTGGACGAGAAATCACTAGTTTGAGATTTTTAAATTTCTTTACATTTGAGAGATATCGATTTCAAACGTAGTACACTATACTACTTGAGGCAACAAAAAAAACCATGTGGCTTTTGAGCAATATTGCTTTAGGGCCAGGGCCTGTGAGGTGAGTAAGGTTTGTATAGTTTCAACAATATCATGAGAGTTTTCCCTGACTTTAGGTTGCTATAATATTATTTATATACAGTCTGTCAAGTAAAAACGTGTCCGCGATAATTCATTTTTGGTAGATGCAATGTTAGTGATTCAACAAAAAATCGGTAGAGGAAACCTTTGTCTACGGCGTACGTCGTAAAATTATCAGTCGATTCCGAACTTTCGTCGAAATCACATAAAATTGTTTGCGCGTCGGTCTTTCTTCGTTCCCATCCAATCATACATCTTGTGAGACAGCTGTCTCTCCTAAAATTTTATTCATCCTCCATATATAAACCTCTTTCCAAAACCACATTGTACCTATCAAACATACACAAACCCAACCAACTACTTCCACAAAACTCGATTTCTCAGAGAATCTCGGCCTTACTGTTACTGCACAATCTTTCCCCCCCTAAATATGACTACCCTTTGCAAACCATCTTTCCCCCATGGCTCTCTCCTATTCCACATATTGATTTTTCCATGCGACAATATAATAAAGTGGACTCTCCAAACTCTTTCCTCAATAAATCCTTCTTACAAATCGTCGCCACAAAATACCCCAAACATACGCTCTTTTATACGGATGGGTCCAAATCAGACAAGGGAGTCGGTTCTGCCTTCACATCGCCCACCACCTCCAGAAAGTTCAAACTTCCTCATTATGTCTCCATATTTACAGCTGAACTCCTAGCTATCAAAGAGGCAACTAGATTCGCTCTAACCACAAGCTCCAAACTCAACCTAATTATCTCCGATTCTCTCAGTGCCTTATCATCCATCAAGATCAGAAACCTATCCTCCAACTACATCCGACAAATCCTAGATCTCCTCTACTCCGCAAAACTGAAACAACGTTCCATCTCCTATTTCTGGCTTCCCAGCCACATAGGCAACCAGGGAAATGACAGAGCGGATAGACTAGCCAAACATAGATAACGGTATTTCCATCACGGCCGAGAATTACTACTCAGACTTTAACTCTCACCTTAAATCTATCCATAATTCCTTATTTCAATTACAATGGGATCTAGAAAATCCAAACAACAAATTGTGGCCACTCAAATCCTCGGTATTCCCCCCCCCCACCCCCCCTACATAATAACAACCTCAATAGAAAAGAGAACGTGATTCTGCGAAGTCTGGCTGCTGGACACACGTTCTCAACTCATCGCCATCTCTTGGAAGGAGCACAAGACCCTAAATGTCAAAGTTGCGGATCCAACCTTACAGTCTCGCATATACTCACAGCAAATCACCTTAAAGACATCCGACTAAAGTACAACCTACCCTCTACCATAAGTAACATAATCACCATTTTTGCCGCAAACAAAAATAACATATGTAGCTATCTTCGAGAAATTCATTTTAAAGTTTAAACCAATTTAACAATCACTTTATGGGCGTAGTTGATGCGCCCTGGCTCCAAAACATCATCATCATCATCATCCAAAGGGGCCTAAAATGACAAATTCCACTGCCGTTAAATATATTAAAAAGTCGGTATCGTTTGTGAAGAAGTGGGTAAATCTTGTCAAAACGTGGCTCGGTAGGCAAAGTCACTACGAAAGTGGAAAAAACGAATCGTGTCTTTGAGTCCAGTCACCATTATACTTTCCCACTCCAGTGTTGGGCCAGGAGAAGATTCTCCGATATGCAAATTATTCCGATATTTGGTCGATGGAGTAGACGGTGATGGTCTTGTGATACGCCGCAATCATAACTTGTTTGGTGGGTCGTGGCAAAGAAACTTTTCCTAGAACTTAATCTGGTTGCTTCTAGTCCGTTCTTGTCCGTTCATTGGGTGCCACATGTCATTGTTTTGTTTTTCTCTTTCGACCTCAGCTGCTATTTCTCTCCTGATTTTAGAGGGTGCAATTCCTGCAATGAGAAAAAAACTTCTCGGTTGCAGTTGGTTTCAGGTAGCCGGGTTATGACCCTGACTGCGTCGTTCATAGCCGCAACGACTAGTTTGGCGTGCGTAGAGTTCCTCTATACTGGAGCTGAATATTCTGTTGCTGGTAGATTGAGAGCCACGGTTGATGTTCATAGAACCTGTCGCTGAGCTCCCCATTTTGTATTCGTTAATTTCCTTCTATTATATTATTTCGTGCCATTACCTTCTGTTTTGGATCCTGTCAGTGAGTTTTGTACCTTAGGGTGCGGTCTAATTTCACACCTAAGTACTTTAAGGTATTACAGTATTGATGGCCTCTCCACCTGATGTTCGGAGTTCTTTTTAAATATCTATTTCTCAGATGGGACACGCAGGAGACTTTTTCTAGTGCTCGTTGAAGCTTATTCTCGGCTTCCTCGAATATGCTACCCTGGGCTGCTACATATCGTCTGCATATATGAAAGATTTTGTACCGTTGCGTAACGGGATATCCTTTGGGTATATATTATACAAGACCAATGCACGGACACTACCTTGACCTAGTCCATTTTTTTGGTCTCTTCATGGGTTGCGCCTATTCTGCAGGTTTATATATATATATATATATATATATATATATATATATATATATATATATATATATATATATATAGCACTAACGGACAGGCAGATAGAGAGACGTTGCGTTTTATATATATATATATATATATATATATATATATATATATATATATATATATATATATATATATATATATATATATTATTATTATTATTATTATTATTAAATAACCTGGCCAGAGAACATATGTATGAATCAAAAAAAAGCACGTAAATCGGACGAGTGGTTCTCAAGTCATAAGCGTACTAACGGACAGACAGACAAACAGAGAAACGTTGCATTTTATACATATTATACTCTTTGTTACATGACATTGTTCCATATTTAACGCTTTGGGCAGCGTATTGCAAGAGAGTGCGCTAGCGGCAAACTTTTTTCCGACTTGATTCACTATTATCGTCACTGCTTACCTAACGTAATCAAATATATCCTATAACCTGGCCAGAGAACATATGTATGTTTTAAAAAAAAGTAAATCGAATAAGTGGTTCTCGAGTGATAAACGAACATACCGACAGAGAGACGTTGCATTTTATATATATTATAGATAATATATATACTATATATCGGAGCTATTCTCTTTAGTCTCGTTATATATATATATATATATATATATATATATATATATATATATATATATATATATATATAAAATACAAGACCGGTGCACGGACATTACCCGGATGTAGCCCAGTTTTTGATCTAATCATGGGATGCGCTTATTCTGAACTTATCCGGTAGGGTTATATATATATATATATATATATATATATATATATATATATATATATATATATATATATATATAAGAGGCTGGTTTGAAAAGTCCGTGCAAAAATAAAAACTACTTATGTGTTTGGGGTGAACCTTTTTTATTTTTCGACATAGTCTCCTTTTAGGTTTATACACTTCGTCCAACTATGTTCTAGTTTGTTGATCCCTTCCGAATAATAGGATTTGTCCAAGTCTGCAAAATATCCATTAGTGTCTGCAATCACTTCCTCGTTTGAATAAAATCTTTATCCCGCCAGCCATTTCTTCAAATTGGGGAACAAATAGTAGTCCGAGGGAGCCAAGTTTGGAGAATAGGGGGGATGTGAAACGAGTTGGAATCCTATTTCCATTAATTTTGCGACCACAACTGCTGAGGTGTGTGCTGGTGCGTCGTCGTGATGGAAAAGGACTTTCTTGTGGGCCAATCGCGGGCGTTTTTCTTGCAGCTCGGTTTTCAAACGGTCCAATAACGATGAATAATATTCACCTGTAATAGTTTTACCCTTTTCCAGATAGTCGATGAGGATTATCCCTTGCGAATCCCAAAATACAGTCGCCATAACCTTTCCGGCCGAAGGAACGGTCTTCGCCTTTTTTGGTGCAGATTCCCTCTTGGTAACCCATTGTTTAGATTGTTGTTTGGTCTCAGGAGTATAGCAATGTATCCATGTTTCATCCACAGTGACGAAACGACGCTTAAAGTCCTCCGGATTCTTTTGGAACAGCTGCAAACCATCCTTGCAACACTTCACACGATTCCGTTTTTTTTTCAAGCGTGAGCAATCGCGGCACCCATCTTGCGGATAGCTTTCTCATGTCCAAATGTTTATGCAAAATATTATGTACCCGTTCAGTCGAGATGCCCACAGCACTAGCAATCTCACGCATCTTAACTCTTCTGTCATCCATCACCATATCATGGATTTGATCAATGATTTCTGGAGTCGTAACCTCCACAGGCCGTCCAGAATGTTCAGCGTCACTTGTGCCCATATGGCCAGTCCGAAAATTTTGAAACCACTTATAAACTGTTCTAATCGAAGGTGCAGAGTCACCATAATGTTTATCAAGCTTCTCTTTAGTCTCCTGAGGCGTTTTGCCTTTCATAAAGTAATGTTTAATCACCACACGAAATTCTTTTTCGTCCATTTCTTGAAAATCACTCGACTTCGTTGATTCACACGAATGCCAAACACAAAGAAATAAACCAATATGGCTGAAACTTGGTGTGCGTTCATTCAAGAGATGCTACTAACTAAACATGTCCCCGATACGCGCCGGTGGTGCTATCTCTCGGACTTTGCACGGACTTTTCAAAGCAGCCTCGTATATACATATATATATATATATATATATATATATATATATATATGTATATATATATATATATATATATATATATATATATATATATTTATATATTTATATATATATATATATATATATATATATATATATATATATATATATATATATATATTTATATATATATATATATATATATATATATATATATATATATATATATATTATATATATATATATATATATATATATATATATATATATATATATATATATATATATATATATATATATATATATATATATATATATATATATATATATATGTATATATATATATATATATATATATATATATATATATATATATATATATATATGTTTATATATATATATATATATATATGTATATGTATATATATATATATATATATATATATATATATATATATATATATATATATATATATACATACAGTGACTCACAGCTTAAATGATGCAGTCGCTATAAGAAAAGACTAACTGGTCTCAGTGCCTCTTTATTTATTTGGAAAAAACAACTTATTGAAATTAAATTAGTAGAGTCTTCTAAAAAAGTATGACTTACTTTTTGTCTTAAATATGCCTTACTTAATTAACAATAAATAATTAATCAAATCATATGCAATTTTAACGTCACAGCTTAAATGATGCAAAATAACAACAGGGGTCAAAACTTATCGCATTTTGAAATTTACGAAGGTGGCGTTGCTTTGATTTCTTAGTGCAATTTTTAGTTTGACATTTTTTCATTCAATAAAATGAAATTGTTTAAGAATGGGTCGTCGAACTACAATTTCTGAGAGAAATTTAATTATTACTCATTACAGGAATGGATACAGCCAAAGAAACATAGCCAAAATGGTAAATAAATGTCCGTCAAGTGTTCAGCATATCACTGAACGTTGCCGGAATGAAAATAGAGTCGAGAATAAGTCAAGGTGGGCTCCAAATAAGATCTTCATTGAACGTGAAGAAAGATGGATTTTAAGAGAGGTATCAAATAATCCAAAAAAAAGTGCGCCAAAGTTGTGCGCCGAGGTGGAAAGACAGTTTAGAAAAAGGTGTAACCCCGAAATAGTTCGACGGATCTTGCGAAATAATAGTTTACATGGTCGAACTGCTAGAAATAAGCCTTTCATTAGTCAAAGAAATAGACACGTGAGATTGGAATTTGCCAGAGAGCATATCAATAAAGACTTGAACTTCTGGAATTCAGTAATATTTGCTGATGAGACCAAAATAAACTTATTTGGGTCCGATGGAAAAATATCAGTGTGGAGAAAGCCTAACGAAGAATTAAAATTGAAAAATATGAAAGCTAGGGTAAAGCACGGTGGAGGTGGAGTGATGTTATGGGGCTGTATGTAATCTGCAGGAGTAGGTAACATGCATTTCGTTGAAGAGAATATGAACCAATATGTGTACTTGGATATACTAAGGCAGCATCTCGTCGCTAGTGTCCAAAAATTAGATATTGAAAACAATTATCGGTTCTATCACGACAATGATCCAAAGCACACGTCATTTCGAGTCCGCAGTTGGTTGCTTTATAACTGTCTAAATATTATTAAAAAACCAGCCCAGTCACCAGACTTAAATGTAATTGAAAATTTGTGGCTGACATTAAAAAATAAAGTAAATAGTGCCCCAATATCAAATAAAACTGAATTAAAAGTAAAAATTACTGAAGCATGAAACACTATTTCCCCGGAGTATACTAGAAAGTTAGTTGAATCAATGTCCAGAAGATTACAAGCCGTTATTGATAATGAGGGAGGCCCGACCAAATATTAGCAGGCTTATTTCAAATTCTACAGTTTATTTTCTCTAATAATTTTGGTATATTGAATTTTGCATCATTTAAGCTGTGACGTTAAAATCGCATATAATTTAATTAATTATTTATTGTTAATTAAGTAAGGCATATTTAAGACAAAAAATAATTCATACTTTTTTAGAAGACTCTTTACTAATTTAATTTCAATAAGTTGTTTTTTCCAAATAAATAAAGAGGCACTGAGACCAGGTAGTCTTTTCTTATAGCGACTACATCATTTAAGCTGTGAGTCACTGTATATATATATATATATATATATATATATATATATATATATATATATATATATATATATATATATATATATATATATCGGTTGTGCTCTTTAGTTGATGTGGAAGGTCTCATTCAGTAGGGTGTTGCTTGTTGGTACGTTGGTGCTTTATGTTATTACGCATTTCCACGCAGGTAGGAGACAGGGAATTATCTCTTTTTTCGTTTAAGGTACCATTTTTCTTAATTTTCATAATTTTTCAGATGATATTTGTTTTGTAGCATTGCTTGCCACTGTTAAAATCTATTTTGCAGCCTGTCTGTAGCTAGAGTTAGAAGAGAGCCGAAGCAGTTGGTTAGTTACAGATACAGTTTAGGTTCTTCGAGCCTAAGGATATCTTACTGTTGGTTTGTCCTATATGTATGTACGTATATACATATATATATATATATATATATATATATATATATATATATATATATATATATATATATATAATAGATAGATATATATATGCATGTTTGATTATCAGGAATCGGTATGGGCTGTAAATAAAACCCTTTTCTTCTTTAATACTTAATATTTCGTTATCGTTGGATAACTTCTACAGAAGTAACTACACTATTAATACACGGATTAGATATATTAAAAACAATGTTATTTTTCGTATAGGTATTATAATATTGAAATATAAAACAAATAAATATGAACAAACAAATAAATAAATAAAACAACGTACTAAAATGCTAGTTAGTAATCGAAATCAAAATTCATCATCTCGATTTTTCTACACAAACTGAGAGTAAACAGCCTCGGTGCATGTGTACTGACGTGAGTTCGAAATGAACGAAAAAAACAGCAAAGTAGAGACTTGATTTACTTATTTCATACCAAAAGGTGGCACGCTTTTAATTATTAATTTTGTAATTGTAAATGATTAATATGTATTAATTATGTAGCTGTAGTTATTACTAAGTTGATTAGTGTCTGATTTATAGTTGACTGAGTTAACGTCCCTGTTTATGTGGTACATTTCTTCAAAAAGGTCTTCCTTTATAGTTGTTGTCCTGAACTAAAATTTTAACGTTATTACAGTCAAAATTATGACCTGTTTTCAAATGATGTTACACTACGGCACATGAACTCTTTCGCTATCGGCAGTCACCCCTGTGCTATGTGAGCCTCTGTTTTAACCACTGCGATGTTTGTCCAATGTAACAAGACTCACGCTGCAAATAAGACAATCTATAAACTACGTAGTTATTGTTCAAAATTGGCGTTATACCCTTTATTTTTGAAGGCAGTTTAGAATCTCGTATGCTGTTATAGTTCGCAATTTTTATATTTGGAAAGTCTTTTAAAAAAGGCCACCATTGAGTTTGTGATTGGCTTTATAAATTGTAGCTTTCTATATATCTTGTGCTGCTCATGCGTTTCATCAGTAGGGCCATCAACACTATTAGAGCTATAAATTAATTTACGTAAAAAATGTGCTTAGGATAGGCACAGTTAATAAAAATGTTGTACAGATCGTCTAAGTTTCTTTTTTGAAACCTATCATCCTTAATGTGTATGATTTTTGATTTTTTGGGTGACTGGAGAAATAATTTCTAAATCAGCTTAACGCTATGGATTTTTTTATAGCAGCCAAGTATAATATTATTGTCACTTGTTCTTATTACTTTGGTGTTCAAAAAAGGAACACTAAGATCCTGCTCTATTTCGAGAGTGATGTATGTGGGTGTTAAATGTATTAAAATGATTTCTGTATTATCCTTGGGTAGAGCACAAATTAGATCATTAACATACTTGTCCAAAAGGAGTAGGTTAAATGGTAATTGAAGAAATGAACCACCGTTTGGAAAGATAGTTTAACACACTTTTGGCCAGAATTGGACTGATAGGAGACCTAATTATATATATATATATATATATATATATATATATATATATATATATATATATATATATATATATATATATGTGTGTGTGTACCACGTAGGCTGAGAAGCTTTTGGTCTGACACATAGATGTCGCCCTTTTCAAAAAAAATCGATAGGATTTTAGGAAGTACGCATCTTCAAACGATATGTTTCAAAATTTCATGACATTTCGACGATTAGTTTACAAGTTTTCGTGATACTACTTTTGATATTTTCGTGAGTTGATTAAACACTGTTTTTTTATGGGAAAAAATACCGTTCAAGCAATGGCTTGATAAGTGTTACGGGGACTCTGTCCCTGAAAAATCACACATCATTTACTGGTATGCTAAATTTAAAAGCGGTCGTACAGATACAAATGATGCTGAACGCTCTGGACGCCCAAATGAGGTGGTTACACCGGGAAACATCAAAAAAATCCACAAAATTGTCGTACATGACCGTAAAGTGAAATGGCGTGAGATAACTGACACTCTAAATATATCAAAAGAACGTGTTGGTCATATTTTGCATGAAGAAAGCTCCGTTCGAAATGGGTACCGCGTTTGCTCACAGTGGACCAAAAACAACAACGTGTTGATGATTCTGAGCGCTTTTTGAACCTGTTTAAGCGCAATAAAAAGGATTTTTTATATTATATATGACAATGAATGAAACATGGATCCACCACTACACACCTGAATCAAATCGGCAGTCAACTGAGTGGACAGCAGCCGGTGAAAGCGGCCCGAAGCGACCAAAGACACAACAGTTGGCTGGGAAGTTTTTGGCCTCTGTATTTTGGAATGCACATGGAAGAATTTTCATCGACACTGTTGAGAAGGGAAAAACCATCAATAGCAAATATTATATAAAGTTACTGGTGCGTTTGAAGACAGAAATCGCAAAAAAACGGCCCAAAATGAACAAGAAAAAAGTGCTCTTTCATCAAGACAATGCACCGTGCTACAAGTCAATGGTTACAATGACAAAATTGTATGAATTGAAGTTCGAATTGCTTCCTCATCAACCGTATTCTCCAGATTTGACCCCCAGCTACTATTATCTATTCGCAGACTTCAAAAAAAATGCTCGCGGGAAAGAGATTTGGCTCCAATGAAGAAGTTATCGCCGAAACTATGTATATATATATATATATATATATATATATATATATATATATATATATATATATTTTATATATATATGAACTTCTTTAATTAACGTTGAAATGTTTATAGTTATACGGTAAATATAGGTTCTATTATGGAATAAAATAAATTTCTGTTTCACTAGATAATTTGATATAATAATCCCACTAATTATTATTTATAGTGATCCCTAGAGAGAGAATAATACAATCACATTCTATAAAGCGATTACGTATTATTTCAGATTTGTTAAATCCCTTTATCGCAAATAATAAAGATAAGACACGAGACAAATCTTTTAACAATCAATAAAGAAGAAGATTAACTAAATAATAAAATCGAATATTCTGTTTTTATAGTCTTTTTCACATTTGTTAGGTGGTATATAATTTTCTGTGTGTACACCAATATAAATTAGCAAATTTTGTAAGTATTTTTGATATTTTATCTAAATCTGAACACATCCTAATGTTCCGAGTTGGTACTAGGGCGAAAAAAAAATGCGTTTAATATTAATTTAATGACGTTAAGACCAAATGACAATTTTAAGCTTCCTACGAAGTCGGGATTACTCAGGTGAAGCCTCTAGGAATAACAATAATCTGTTTAGTTTTAATCTAGGTGCGGATTATAAGAAAAGTGAAGAGAATATCGCGTCCACTTGGGCTACATAAACTAATCAAAACTGTAATTAAAAAAAATTATTTATATTCCACTTGTCTAATCATTTATTCAAAATCTGACGTCTTTACTATTTTTCTATTTACTGTTTGTTTTGATAAAAAATGTCAGGCCCTATCAGCGTATATCTTCCAAATTCTTGTACCTGGATCTTGGTGAGTACATTTATTTTACCACTCTCCAGGTGACCCAACTTCTTATCATTCATGTAATCATGTTACTCGTCGGGTACCTAGAAAAGGTATGGCATAGTAGAGTTTCGTTTCTCACCATCACAATTACTTATTCTCCGAAAAGGCAGTTAAATATTTATTATGTCATATGTTGCCATGGGTTGTCAGAGGTTCCTTGTATATTAAAGCATCTAAGAAAGTACAAGTTTGTATTTATATACAAAGTTTAACCTTCCAGATGCACCAACAAAAACTGTGCAGTTTCAAGAGAATTTGCATGAAAACTCTTACTAAGCTCAAGTTGAACCTGTAAATGTACACGGTGTGAGCCCACATGTTATTTTTCAGCGTTTGCAAAAGTTAGGAAAGAATAACGAGGACTACCAGTGGGTACCTGATGAGCTCACTTTCGAAACTAAAGGCACACGCTACGACACTGCTCTTTACTTCCTCTTCGGGTTCAAGAAAATATTTTTTTATACAAAATTGTTAATTATGAGGAAAAGTGGATTTCAGAAGGTAGAAATAATGAATCCATCCAGGTGAGCCAACAGCGAGTACGATTATTTGAGGGATTTGTTTCTGACCCACCATAAAAGTGTATGTTTTCGGAGTGATCCGCCTCGCTCAAGAAAAATCTTGAGAAGTCACTGTAATAATAGAATTACAACGCGATCGTGCTCTGAATTTTTGATCCAAGTTTGGTCAATGAGGCATGGAAAAACCAGCTCATTTTAATAAGGGGAGCTTTATAATTTTGGGGAAATTTTGTTTTTTTATTCACAGCAAATTGTTGCTATCACATACGTTATTTAATAAGAAAAAAATTGAAAAGGAATTCTTGAGGGATGCTCGTCACTTTCTGGTTCAACTGAACAATATCTGCTCTATCTTGCTTGGTATTACGCCAAATAATAGCGAAGGAAAATTAAGTAATATCAACTAATAACTTAATTAATCTCACAGATATATAAACTTTTTTTTTAAATTATAACAAACAGAATAACAAAAAAGGTAGATTAACACCAATCTGTAGAGTCGGCTGCGTTTACGAAAAATACTTGTAAACAGCTCTTGACAATGCGAATACTAATAGAAAAGTCAGTTGAATATAATTTGAATATCTGTTTTGCCTTTGTTGTTCACTATAAAGCGTTCGAGACCATCGAACATTGGGTAATTATAAATAGTCCGAATAATGCACGAATCGACCACAGGTATACAGAAATAATAAATAATATAGATGAAAAGGCAACATCAACTATAAAATTACGTATAAAATTAAGATATGCAGAGGAATTAGACAATGAGGCATTATTTCACCAAAAATATTTAACTCGCACGTAAATCGGGTAAGTGGTTCTCGGGTGATAAGAGCACTAACGGACAGACAGACAGACAGAGAGACGTTGCATTTTGTATATATTATAGAAGATTATAGATAACCTAGCCAGAGAACAAATGTATGAATTAAAAAAAAAAAACACGTAAATCGGATAAGTGGTTCTCGAGTGATAAGAGCACTAACGGACAGGCAGACAGACAGAGAGACGTTGCATTTTATATATATTATAGAAGATTATAGATAACCTGGCCAGAGAATAAATGTATGAATTAAAAAAAAAAACACGTAAATCGGATAAGTGGTTCCCGAGTGACAAGAGTATTACCAGACAGACAGACAGACAGAGAGACGAACAGTGGAAGAGTTATTTAAATATCTAAAATGGCACGACGAGGATATTGTAATAGACAGCAATAGACTGAACAACTTGAGATTCGCCGACGATGTTATCATCGTAGCAGAAAATCCAGAAGACTTACAATATATGTTGAGGAAATTGGGAGAGGAATCAGATAATGTAGGCTTGAAAATGGATCTGCGAAAGACCAAAATCATGTGTAACGAAGACCCCAGACTGCCACGTCGAAAACATCGAAATATACATTTACCTGAGCTACCAAATACAACTAAAAAGAGAAAACCAAATGAGTCAAATACATAGGAGGAGAAGACTTGCATGGTCTGCGTTCGGAAGATTATCATATATACTTAAAAAAAAATAACCGGCCAAGTGCAAGTCGGACTTGTGTAATTAGTGTTCCGTACGTTGATTGCTTTTAAAAAATATATATATTTTTTTTTGGAGGCGTAAAATGACTTTATAGAACATCCCCCAAATAAGTTTTTAACAAAGTTTGTTTCCGATCTTTGTTGAAAACTTATGACCTTCAAATTTTTGTTTTTTTTTATATAACGGATACATTATTACAGGTAATGCACTCGTGAGAATTTTCGTTTAATCTACACCTTGTGGGGACTATTCCAGAATTTTTTCAAAATTTTTTGATCATTACTTTTCGAGATACGGGGGGGACAGCCATTTTTGGCAATTTTTTAAAAATAATACATAGAAAAGTGTGCGCAAGTATTACAATATATATATTTATGAGCTTATGTTTATACAAGATTTCATTTGACACCCCACTCGATGACCTGATAATTTTTTTTTCAGTTTCGATTTCACCCCCCAAAACTAACCCTTTAGGTCAAAATTTAACTTTCAGAACTACACGGCTCTGATAGGGCCATCAATTCCTATATTAGTGCCAAATTTCAACTTCCTATGTCAAATAGTTCCAGAGACAGACAAACAGACGGACAGACGCCGAAGTATCCTTCCAGTGCTTACGTACGTAGGTCAAACTTGGACTTGGAGAAAATAAACATTAAAAAAATAGATATCAGTTGAAAGGCTATGGAAACGCAAAGGATTGAATTTGAATAGATTAGGCAAATAATAGAGATGAAAGACGCAGTTAAAATAATCACCATCCTAAAGTGGAATTATGCGGAGCATGTAGCAAGATGTGGGGATTCTAGATGAAACATCATCCTCCACTGAAGACCCTATACTGGGAAAAGAAAAAGGGGACACCCAGCAACGCGTTGGACAAATCCGTACGTAGGTGAAACTGAGACTTGGAAAAAACAAACATTAAAAAAATAGCTGTCACATGAAGCGCTATGGAAAGGCAGATGATTGGTATGACTCAGAGACAGAGAGATCAATGAATAGATTAGGCAAATAACAGGGATGAAAGACGCAGTTGAAACAACCTCCTAAAGTGGAATTATGCAGGCCATATAGCAAGATGTAGGGATTCTAGATGACACAACATCATCCTCCGCTGGAGACTGTGTACTGGGAAAAGAAAAAGGGGACGTCCAGCAACGCGTTGGACAAATCAGCTAAAACTGACTGACTGCAGGGCTGAGCTGGATGAGAGAAGCACACGATAGAGACAGATGAGGTGCAATGAGGGAAGCCTATATTCAAAAATGGACGGTGGATATGGGCCTTTGAGATTAAGAATTAATTAGTATTTCCTCAGGTAAAAATAACAAGGCAGGCAGGCAGATACGTCATTAATATTTAATAATTCAGTGCGGAAAATTTTACAGGTGCCAGATAATTTCTTTTAAAGATATCGAAACGATTAAATTATAATAAAATGAAAACTATAGTTGTGGCTTTATCTAGCTAGAGATTATAATTTCTCTCTCTGACACCAACAAAAGATGTATAAAATAGTTAGTAAATAAAATAATAATAAAAAGAACAAACACAAGTTGTTATCAGAGGTATTAACACATTGCTATGCAAGCAGTGTAGAGATTCGTCTTATTTCGTTAAATAAGTACATATACCTCGTACAAATCATGTGACAGAATTATTGTTATAATCAACCTCGCGTTAAAGAGTTATAGCATCTTAATAGTTTAACAGTGCAAGGTGTGGTGAAGTGCTGAACTTCAAGGAAAATTGGCCCATTTATTAATAGAAGGTCGGTTTTTTTTTAATTATACAATTTTCATATTAATTTTTCCAATGTAATTAGGTGGATTATTTATTGTTGTTTTCTTATTAAAAAGTTGTATATTTGATAAGTCACATGATAATTGTAGGAGTCAATTTATAAATTATTAGCTTTTGAAACGCATAGGTAGTGAATAATTATTAGTCCTTTCTTCTAGGAAGTGTTAGGTCTTTTTACGCAATTGGACTTTTTGTAAGTATCCAATAGAAAATATCTTATTTCGCCTTTTTCCTATGTTCAGCAAAAGTCATGTGATGACAAGAATAAAAAAGCTTAAATTGCCATTATTTAATTCACAATTTAAAAAAAATACACAGGAAGAAGTACTATGAGAGTTGGTAGTCCCTTTAACAGATATATTTTTTGCTCTATCTCCCGTTTTAGTCCACGTCGGGCTATTTTACTTAAATCTTTATACAGGGTGGCCCAAAATTACCGAAGGGGTTTGAGTTCATTATAACTTTTTATTTAAGACATAATTATATATATTTTTTTTTAAATACAGTATATTAATGGAGAATATTTTTAATTTAATTATGAAAAATTATATCTCGCAAGTGATGGCCATTTTCTGCTTCGCATATTCGTGCTCTTTCGAAAACATTTTCCATAACCTTTCGCAAAACTTCAGGTGGATGATTTCGTCGCGCATATTGTTTTTTAATTGCTGGATGGTTCTAGGCTTATTAATATATATATATATATATATATATATATATATATATATATATATATATATATATATATATATATATATATATATATATATATATTTTGCCCTATCTCCCGTTTTAGTCCACGTCGGGCTATTTTACTTAAATCTTTATACAGGGTGGCCCAAAATTACCGAAGGGGTTTGAGTTCATTATAACTTTTTATTTAAGATATAATTATAATTTTTTTTTAAATACAGTATATTAATGGAGAATATTTTTAATTTAATTATGAAAAATTATATCTCGCAAGTGATGGCCATTTTCTGCTTCGCATATTCGTGCTCTTTCCAAAACATTTTCCATAACCTTTCGCAAACTTCAGGTGTTATGTTGTTGATTTCGTGGCGTATATTGTTTTTTAATTGCTAGATGGTTCTAGGCTTATTAATATAGACTTTTCCTTTCAAATAACCCCAAAGGAAAAAGTCTGGAGCGGTTAAATCCGGTGACGCGGAGGCCAATTAAAATCGCTTGTACGCGAAATAATTCGTTCACCAAAGATGTCGCGTAAAGAGCCATTGGGTCCCTCGCAGTGTGCGCTGTGGCTTCATCCTGTTGGAACCATACTTGCGGATGGTTTTCCACGGCTGGCCTTAAAAAATTTTCCAACATTGTCCGATATCGAACACCAGTGATGGAAACGGCGACACCGTGTTCATTTTCAAAAAAAATATGGGCCAATTATCCTTTCCGACGAAACACCGCACCAAACAGTACACTTAAGTGGGTGTAATTGTCGCTGTTGAACTACTCTTGGATTTTCCGTAGCCCATATCCTGCAGTTTTGCCTATTAACGAACCCATTTAATTGGGTCCCTTATAATTAAATTATGAATAAAATTCTTCTGCTTTTTGCCGCAAATAAATTGCATAATCAAGTCGTTGCTGGTAGTCTGTCGGTTTCAATTCTTGGACAAGCTGAATTTTGTATGGAAACATTCTTATTGTATGCAAAATTCTCTGCAGCGACCCTCGTGAGAGGCCAAGTTGTGTCGAACGTCTCCTGGTTGATGTTTCTCCATCTTCCCGAATACTCTCCTGTACCCGTTCAATATTGTCATCCGTGTGCACCGTTCGTTGTCTGCCGGCACCAGGAAGGTTTCTTACAGCCCCTTGTTGTCGAAAATTTGCAACCAGATGGTTTATTGTTGACTCTGAGGGTCTAACCCGCACATTAAAATAACGACGATATGCACGCTGAGTCAAAACAATGGACCGTTGATTTGAGACATAAAGTTCAACGATTTGGGCACGTTGTTCAATTGTGTACTGTTCCATTTTAAATTCCCCCAGTCTTCTTTACAAAATACTGAAAAGAAATAAAAAACAAAATGATAATAAAAAAGTTATAAGGAATTCAAACCCCTTCGGTAATTTTGGGCCACCCTGTACTTTAACATTTTTAAATAACTTCCAAATCAAGGACGTTCTTTAAGAGCACAGCTCAGGTGCTGCAGGGAAATTCCTAAAGTGCTACAGGAACGACGAGGTACGGAAAAGTAATACCAGTCGTAACAAGTTGAACGTCATGCACCACCCTGGGAATGAAATTACTTATTGAATAGGCTTAAGTCGCCAACCGTTCTTCGATGTTCTAAGAAATCAAAATTACTTGGGAGGTTTGGGTCCCCAATCTTCTGAATAGCATCTAACAAATGCAGCGTATGTTTGGGAAAAGAGTATTGAAGGAGTACTCTATACTTGATCGAAATTGAGCTTTATAGAGGTTTAAAAGCTGTTGTGGAGTATAAAGCTTTCTATTACGAAAAAATATTACCAGCTTTTAAAGAGCTCTCTTTGCTATGCATGCAACATATTCATGTCAAGATATATTTGTTCCCAAGCTAACGCCGGCCAAATTGATTAAAGATGTTGGAGGAATGGTGTGTCCAGACATAACGGCAAACTTAACTTTTTTAGAAAAACTGCTGCCTGGATTTTTGCAGAGCAGAATTCTACTTGGTTAGTGTCACCTCAAGATAGAGTTTCTTCCAGGTTTTTGTTAAGTTGAACAACTTCCTGCTATCTGTGAATATTTGAATGGGTAGCTGATATACGGTCATTCAAGGAAAATAAAGAAACCGACGTACTACCATCGGCTAAGCTCATTGGATTCCTACTCCTTTCCAGTAGAACATTAATATAAATAAGAAAGAGAGTAGGAGCCAATGTGGAGCGTTCTCGCATACTTTCGGTGATAGGGAAGGTTTTAGAAAGAAACCCTTCAAATTTTATTCGTAAAAAACTCTGAGGAAACACGAGAGCCATAGACAAAACTCGTCAGACGTCCATAGGAAAGTAGCTTAGATAACAGTCCGTCATATTAAACACTGTCAAATGCCTTAGATATATCAAGTACAGTCTGTCAAGTAAGAACTTGACCGCTCGTATTCTTAAAAAAATGTGTTTCGAGAACATTTTTTGCCATCAATATATTTTTTGGTGTGCTAACAACGGCGTTGTCCAATCATCTCCTGCATCAATAATTGCCTGGCATCTTCGAGGCACGCTGTCGATAAGATTTTCTGCATACTCTGCAAATTTTTCGAATCTCGCGACAACCGAGTCAAAGTTCGCAGAGTCTTTCCTCTGAGCTTTCTCTTTACAAGGAACCAAACGTTTTCAATATGGTTGATATCCGGCGATTGTGAGGGCCACTCTAGTATCTTATCGTGGGCCCAAGCGAACCGCTTCGCGACGTGATTTTCGCCCAGCAAAGGTTTCTTCAACGTGCTTCGGAATTCGACATCATGAGCACGAAGATGTTGTCGAATGGTGTCATGAGACATATTCAAACCCGTTTTTCGTAATTTTTCCGCTCCTTGACGCAGCGTTAATTTCGGGTCCCATGAAAACAAAGACATGGTTCGTTTTTCGATTTTCGGAGTCACTTTGCCCACCGAGCCACGTTTTGGTAAGTCGTCAACATTTTTCGTCTCGTTAAAACGATTTATCCACTTCTTCACAAACGACACCGATTTTTTAATGTATTTAGCGACCGCGGAATGTGTCATTTTAGGCCACTTTAAATAGGAACCAAGAAAGACTGAACCAAGAAAGACTGCTTCCAACCCACGCGCAAACAAGTGAGTTACTTTGGATTTTATGTGATTTCGACGAAAGTTTGGAATCGACTGATACTTTTACTAAAATGCGTGGTAGACAAAGGTTCCCTCTACCGATTTTTTGTTAAATCGCTATAATCGCATCTACCAAAAATGCATTATGGCGATCACGTTCTTACTTGACAGACTATATAACCTCTCGAGATTCTCCAAAATATTCAATTGAGTTATTCCAAATATGTATGACATCAGTTAGAAGATCTATTGTTGATCCTTGCTTGCGAAAGCCACATTGATGATCTCCAATTATATTAAATCCTTCCCGATATTTCAAAAGAAGCTAACTTATTTATAATTTTTCATATTTTTGAAAGAAAGCTGGTCGGTAGAGTCTTTTTACCTTCGTTAACTGGTGATGGTGTGTTTCCCTAAAAAACAACAATAGATTGTGAAGTGACAACTTCAGTTAACCAGTTCGTTTTCTTAAAAGGTGTTGTTAAAAATTATTATCTGACTACATTGGATTTAGTGATTTTGACTAATGGCTTTAGCGACCGACCAAGAATGTCTGAAATTATAGAGACAAGGAAAAAGTTTGTGTTTGATTGTTTGATTGTGTGATTTAGTGATTTTGACTAATGACTTTAGCGACAGACCAAGAATGTCTGAAATTACAGAGACAAGGGAGAAGTTTGTGTTTGATTGTGTGTCTCCTTGGTTTTGTCAGTTATTTGTTTGCATCTATTCTGGGTACGAACCAATATGTCACATGTATTTGTATGTACCTCAATAATAAATATCAACGATTAGTGAGGTAATAAAGACGAGGAAGAGAAAAAATGTTGATTCATTTTGTAGCAGACCCTTAAAATGTTTTTTCCCCTTTAGCTTATCTAATTATAGTGACGTATCTTATAGTGAGGATTAAATAAAATTTTATTGCCGCTTTCAATTTTAATTAATTCACTAACTTGATAAGGTAAAGTTAAAAAAAACATTCTCGGGACCAGAAAATTAAAATTTAAAAACAGATGTAACACCATAGATACAGTAAGTCCCACATTGGTAGTACCAGGTTTTGGGAAATAAAACAGACAAGTCATATAAAAAGTGGCCGAAAAAATTCTGGTTTATTGTTTCATTAATTTACTATTGTGACAACTTCTGTCACTTATTTTAACAGGTAAGTATTCTGTGCTTATTCTATCCTAGACTGTATCAGTTTTTGATCGGTGAAAGAAGAAGGCCAGAGTTTATATTTCAAAAAGAAAAAATGATTTTGAGCAGTATTTTCTTTTTTACGCATGGATTTAATATTCGTTTATTTCATGTCTCAGTTTATATACAGGGTGTTATAGAATTCACTGCATATATTGGAACTGGCGCCTTCTTGTAGCAAGACCGATTGCAGCACATTCACCTTAAATAGCAGACCTAAGATCTAACACATAAATGTTTTTTTCACGGCGCCACTGGTGAACCATTGAACTCCACAAAATCGCCGATCGTTAAGCACAACCTAAGGGTACAGTGTTTTTCACATTTGAATAGGTTTTTTCCGAAACAAATTTAATAATAAAAAAAATATTATAAAAATTTAATTTTCAAAATAACTACTTCGTGACATTAACAAATTAATTACCCAAGTTTTATATTCCAATAGTCTATTATAAGTAAAAATTTTAACACATGTAATTCACAAAAATTTTATTTGCTTCATTGTAAAAATGCCGGCTTTACTTAAACTGACAAATGATCGTTTTTCGGCCGATAACAAAGGATCTCTGCTTGGTGGTGGTCAACTGACAATGCCCTCTAGCAAAACGTCAAATTCAGGTTCAGTTTCTTGCAATATGTCGTGAGTAAAGGCAGGTTTTTTTTTAAAAAAAATATATATAAATAAAGATAGTGGTATTAATTAAGAAATTTGTAGAAAGTATAGATTATAGCAGCAAGTATGATAGATCGTGTCGTTCGGTACAGTTGGTTTAGTTATCAATATGTGACGCACAACTTATTGTATATATGGAAATCGATCGCACATTTAAGTTACATTTATTTATTTATTTATTTCGCATGGATGTACATTGCAGACAGCAAAATTGAAGTTAACTAAAATTACTTAAATGAATCATAGAAAAATAGTAGTAATGATATAACACGTCACCGATAAGTACCCATTTAAGGTACATAAAAATAACCGGTCAAATGTAAGTTGAACTTGCACAATTAGTGTTCCGTACGTTGATTGCGTTTTAAAAAAAATTTTTGTTACGGACTGTGACTTCACAAAACACACCCCAAATGAGTTTTCAATAAAGTTTGTTTCCGATCTTTACTGAAAACTGATGACCTTGAATGTTTTTTTTTATATATATACCAGATAAATTATTAAAGGTAACGCATTCATGCTAATTTTCGTTCAATCTGCACCATGTGGAGAATATTCCAGAATTTTTTCAAAATTTTTTGATTAGTACTTTTCGAGATAAAGGGGAGGGACAGCGATTTTTTGCGATTTTTAAAAAATAATACGAAGAAAAGTGTGCGCAAGTATTACATTATATACATTTTTGAACTCGTGTTTTTTTCAAGCTTTTATTTGACACCTCACTCGATGACCCAGATTTTTTTTTCATTTCCGATTTCACCCCCCAAAACTAACCACTTAAGTCAAAATTTAACTTTCAAAACTATACGGCTCTAATGAGGCCATCATTTTAAACTTTCTATGTCAAATAGTTTGGAGAAAATCGGGTATGACAGAGAGACGGACGGACAAACAGACGGACGGGCGGACAGACGGATAGACACCGAAATGGTCTTATAAGTATTCCATACGGAACACTAAAAATAATAAAAAAAATACGTTTTTTCACTTTAACAGTAAAAAAATCTCACATTTCTCCCCAAAAAATCCTTTACGGTTTCGGTATTAATATTGGAAAAGTTAAAAGAAAAATTTATTTGAAATTCTATTTTCATTTTGTCTAAACCAAACATAAAAGTTAAAATCAGCTGTTAAGGGGCAATTATTCAGTTGTTCTCGCGCGTTACAAAGGAATTATTTCTTTTCAAATAATAGATAAAAAAATTCCTAACTATGGTTAAATATTATTTTTAATAGATGTTTTCTATTATTATTTTCATTTGTTATTAGATTAATTTTGCCTGACATTTGAAAATTTGTAATTGTTGAAGAAAATCGTATGTTTGGCAACACAGGGGTGCTCCTGAGCTAGTTCGCCTTTCATAGGCGGGTTGATTTTGTAAATTATTTGGTAAAATGGAGTTTTGTCCCTTTTTTCTAATTATTCAAAAATTTTCGAATTTGGAAAAAAGTGTTTAATATGCTTCTACATGGCCCACGAGTTTTTTTTTCAATATATGCAGTGTATTTTATAACACCCTGTATACATGAACCTTAAACCTATGTAGGTATAAATACCTATCTTATAACTCTATCCATCATAATTATTAGTACTTGTTTATAATATTTTTAACATTTTGATTTCGTATCATTCGTAAATAGCGAACGAACATGACTAAATTACCTTATTATCTATGCTCGTGACTACATAATCCCCTGATCGTACTTATAATAGTAATTGCTGGTTTATGGTTGAATTATTTAGATGTATTTTAGGTAATTTAAAAATCATTAAATTTGTATAAAATGGAGATTTTTACTTCCTTCGCTAACGGGAAGTATTGTATTCGCGAAAAATTACCCGTTGAAATTTTTGCATTTTCTTTGCGTTTCAGGGTCCCTAGATTATGAAAAGCCTAGTTTCCCAGTGTAGTTTATTAGCAGATCTGTTTTCTGAGTTACTTTTTATAGTTGTTTTAATATTTCTCTGGACTCGTGCAAGTTGTCTGATATTAGAACCATGTCATCTGCAAACCTTAGATGATTCAATCTTTCCCCATCGACCATAATTCTCCTGCTGTCCCAATTTAATGTTTTCCTCGTAGTACCCTTTTTAAAAACTCATTTACGAAAGCTACCTGTTAAGTTTTTACAAAAACAATGGAAGAAAAATAAATTTTGGCACAAATCGTTTTATTGTTTCTCAAAATAGTCGCCTTTAAGATTTATATGTTTTTGCATGCGTTCGAACCAATTCTCGTAGCATCTTCAGTCTTGTATGTACGTATCTATAGCCAAATTAAAAATCAAATTTCTCCTTATCAGCACGGATTTGTTAATCTGTTATGACACAGTTCATTTCGGAAATATTAGATGATGGTGGACAGGTTGATGTTATTTATACAGATTTCTCGAAGGCCTTTGATAAGATCGACCATCATGTTCTCATCAATAAGTTGTCTTTCTTTGGTTTCACTGATGGTGCGAGGGCTCTTATGAGTTCTTACTCGTTTAATCGAACTAAATTTGTAGCCTACAACAGATTCAAATCAGAAAGATTTGTAGCTACCTCAGACGTTCCACAAGGTTAAAATTTGGGACCCTTGCTCTTCATTATGTTCGTAAATGAGCTTTGCGATGATTTAAAATGTAACAGACTAGTTTATGCTAATGATCTAAAAATGTTTATGCCAATAGAAAAAACTGAGGATTGTTCCTATCTACAGAGTCAGTTGAATTTCGTACATTCTTGGTGTTGTGACAACAAACTACATCTAAATGCTCAAAAATGCAAAGTTCTAACATATACTAGGAGGGTAGGGAGAGTTTCAATATAGAATTCAAGACCATAATTTAAGTAGGTGTAGCATAGCTAAGGATTTGGGAGTTGTGTTTGATGCAAAACTAACATTTACTCAGCATAAAGCATTGAAAGTTTTTGACGCAATGAAGTCTTACGGTGTCATGATTAGGAATTGTAGGGGTTTCACTAATATTGCATCACTGAAGGTTTTGTATTTCTGCTTTGTTCGCTCGGAACTAGAATATGCAAGTATCGTTTGGAGTCCAATATATGAGGTGCATAGAGTTTTACTTGAAAAGTGCAGAGAAGATTTCTGAAATTTCTGTTGTTTAAGATTAATAGAATGTATCCTGAACGGGGAATCAGCAGTGATTATTTGTGTGAACAGACAAATATTCTTAGCCTGGGAATCAGGAGAGTTTGTGCCTCAATATTATTCCTATATAGAATATTGCACAATATGATTGATTGCAGGGATATATTGTCTCGTATTAACATCAATGTGCCACGGATACACTCACGATCAAACATGTTTTTTAGATGTAACAGACCTAATACTAATTTGTTATTGAATTCACCTATTCATGGAATGTGTACTAATTTTAATCATATTTGTAATGTTTGTGACATATACTGTTGTACTAAGAAGCAATTACTTCAGACTGTCATTGAATATGTAAATGTCTAAATATTTACCCTATTAATGGGAAACTGTTGGGTAATAAAGCTATTATTATTATTATTATTATCTTTTCCGCTCTAAAGTTGGTACCTCAAAAACATGGTTTTGAAAGGATTCAACAGCTTCTTAAGGTGATAAAAATCGCTATCTACGCATTTTTTTGACATTCGGGAACAAAAAGAAATTGTTAGGCGATAAATCAAATGAATATGGGCAATGAAACATTAATTCAATGTTTTTCTCCGTCAAATAATCAATCATTTGACGTGCTGTGTGAGAACTGGCATTGCCATGATGAAAAATGATGCGACGTTTTCAGTTGTTTCATCGATGACTTCTGGCAAACAAATTATTGTATATCAGTCAGCATTAACTGCTCTTCGATCCTCTAAAGCAATGGTTGCAACATGTCGAGTGTAACCTAAGAAACAAGCGATCATTTTCTTGGAAGTGCTTCGCGAATGAACCACTTTTGTTGGATTCGGTTCAACTTGGAACACCCAAACAGTTCATTGTAACTTTACTGTAAGTCACATGTCGATCCTCTTCAATCATGTTGCGCACAGCATCGATGTTTTTTGGAACAAGAACCGATTTTGGTCGACCTTCACAAAATTCATCGTTGACGGAAGCACAACCATGACGAAATTCTGCAAACCAATTGTAAACACTTTTTCTGATGGTGATCTATTACCAAAAGTTGGACAAAACGATTCGAGGCATTGTTGTTGAGTTAGGCCTTTACCAAAGTCGTAAAAAATCATCCAACGAAACCCTTCACGTGAAATTTCCATTTGCTCACAAAACTGTTTTTGTTAAACGCTTAATGTAAATAAACTACTCGCTCAATTTCTGAACTGCCACGGTCTTAACAATAATAAATGTTAAATTTTACAATAATGGTAATGTCACATCTCAATAGCGCCATCTAGTGGTTGTTGGTAAAAACTTAAAAGGCGGCCCCCGTATATGTAGAATCTTATCACCTTGGATTAAACTGCCAAGGACTATGTTTCGTATAGACTGCAAGTTGCAGCAATTTAATACCAACAACAATCAGTAATACTGCATTGATTGATTTAAGGATTTCCCTGCTGGGCGTGTAGTAGTAAGATGCGTAAGCTTATAAAACTTCGCACATAAATAACAATTATTAAATAATTTAAGCAGCAATGATTTTACATTACTTCATGTATTTAAAAATTCCATTATAAATGGGAAATTCAGATTAGTGTTTTATTACTAAACGCTTTACATAAATACTAATTGCGAATACATCTGCATAATAAATTATTACCCAGAAATCTAGACAAAAACTAGTTCGTCACATTTTAGTTTTTAAGATAAGGTATTTACTCAAATAATACTGATCCATTGTTCTTAACATCCAAGTTCTGACATTCTCACTTGCTTAGTTCTAAGTATCATTTTTAGTGTTCCGTACGGAACACTTATAAGATTACTTCGGTGTCTGTCCATCTGTCTGTCCGACTGTCTGTCCGTCTGTCTGTCCGTCCGTCTGTCCGTCTGTATGTCTGTCTGTTTGTCCGTCCGCCTGTCTGTCTATCTGTCCGTCTGTCCGTCCGTCTGTCTGTCCATTTTGGGGGGGGTGAAATCGGAAGTGAAAAAAAAAAAATTTTACTAGGTTATCGAGTGGGGTGTCAAATGAAAGCTTGTAAAAACACGAGTAAAAAATATATATACAATGTAATACTTGCGCACATTTTTCTTTGTATTATTTTTAAAAAATCGTGAAAAATCGCTATCCAGACCCCCCCCCCCTTATCTCGAAACGTGTTAATCAAAAAATTTTTAAAAAATTCTGGAATATTCTCCACACGGTGTAGATTGAACGAAAATTATCATGAGTGCGTTACCTTTAATAATTTATATGGTATATAAAAAAAAACAAAAATTTCAAAGTCATCAATTTTCAGTAAAGATTGGAAACAAACTTTGTTGAATACTCATTTGGGGTGTGTTTTGTAAAGTCACTGATCATTTTATACCTCTGTAATAAATTTTTTTATTTTAAAAGCAATCAACGTACGGAACACTAATTACGCAACTTGCACTTGACCGGTTTTTAAGATTGTGCACACAAGAAACCCAAACATAAAAATTCTAATATAACTGTGTTATTGGACTGGCTTAACAGACTACTTATGATGTTATTATTAGCAATAGTGATTCGTATCCCTTAGAATTCCAAATTTTACGTATACAATAATACAGTCGGTTAAGTAAGGGTATGTCGTGCATTGTTCATTAAGAAATGTGTTTATTTAATTTTTTTTACATCATTCGACAGTTAAGGATTGCTATTAAAATGCCAATCATTCAGGAGTTCGTCCAATCCCCAACAGCGTCGTTGTTTACCTGGAATCTTCTGGCCGAACTTTCAACGACATTTTCCTCGTATTCTTGGGGTAAAGATTTTCAAATTGCCCGAATTTGCCGTCACAGCTGCTTCACTGTGCACACCTTTTTACTACGAAGCTACTGGGATGATCAATCTGCTGTAACGATACCGGATTCCCACTGGCTACACATTTTACTTAGATTTTTGGGGTCATTAGCCTCTTGGAGAATCCACTCCTCATCTTTATCGGTAAACCACAATTTGGCAGTCGGTATTAATGACTGCCTGTAAATGTGGAGCGTTTTTTAGCGTACATATTGTAGGTAAAGATGACGAGTCTCCTAAAACTGTTTTCCGAAAGACATCCCCAAACATGGATCTTTACAGGGTGTGTCACGGTGTGCTAATCCAATCGGTTAGTGGAAATTGACCAGGCTCGTGGGTAATAACATAACCCCAAAATGAAGCTTCTTCAAAAAAAAATTACATTGCAGTCTCGATCTGTGTTTCCTCTGCTCACGCGACTGGTTTCCCTCTGTGTTTTTCGCTCAGTAATGGGTTATGGATTGTACTCAGCCACTTCAAATCTTTAGTCCGGAGATGAGTACCAATCATTTTATACAATATACCCAAACATTTCTGCTTTAGCTTTTGTGCCTCTTGGCGCAAAATTAATTTAAAATTTTGAGAACAAAGCACTGCACTGAGAACAGGTGCATTGTCATGATGAAAGATGATTTTTTCTTCTGCAAACTGGGCCTTTTCTCACGAACCAAAAGGTTGCTTGCTGGTGGTCTCTTGTGATTGTTTTCCCGGTTTAAAGGTAAACAATTAACAAAATTCCTTTTGCATCCCAGAAAACTGTTACCATAATTTTTTTGAACGACTTTGACCACTTTGACTGTTTTGGAGCTGTAAAACCAGGCTCAGTCTTCGGTGCGGTTTATTGTCGCAGTTCAGGATCATACTGGTAAACATAATTACAATTCGATGGACAAAATCACTTTTATTCTTTGTGGAACAAGCTAAATGTTTTTTTGAAAGTTTTTGTCGAGTGCGTTTTTCTCCCTATGTTAGCAAATGCCGCACCCATCTTGTGAATAGCTTTCTCATACCCAGTGATCTCATGTACTGATCCATGTGAGATGCCTACAGTCTTAGCTAGATCATCCAGAGTTTCTTCAGTTGCTGCAGTTTTTGGACGTTCTGAACGTGGCTCATCATTGATGCTTGTACGACCACGTTTAAACTCTAGAGTCCATCTATGAAGAGTTGAAAACGAACAAGCATACTCCTTTAATACTTTTACTAACTTTGCATAGATTTCATTTGCCGATAAATCTTCCAAAACAAAGAATTTTATCACTGAGCAATATTCGATTTTTCTATTTTTAAAAATACTCAAACACATCTTGTTTAACCAACTGATAAACAAAGAATGACTTGACGGATCGACTCGAAATTTAGGATATGTTCATATGACAGATGAAGCTTTAAAATGGTGGTTAATATTTGGTTCAAATGGTGCTCCATAGGTGTCGCTTTCAAAACTTATTAACTGGCCTGATATATTTATACTAAATCTGAAATCGACATCCGTTTTGCTGCAGACTAGTTATCGCGAAAATAGCTAAATAGAGAAAATAAATAGACAAACCGATTGAAACGAGAAAATATATTTTTCGTAATCTAAAGCCTTTTAGAAGTGAAAAAAAAATGTTGAAGAGTAATTTATTGTACTTTCCTTCGTGAGAATAAATACAATATATCTGTCTGATTTTTTCCCCATTTTACATCCAGTATATGTAAATATTGTGGGAGATAACTAATGCGCCTCTTCAAGTTTATAGTAGTGGATTAACAGTATTAATATTTGATAATCACATATAATTTTGCATAGCATATGTACATGGTTATAATCGTTAATTACTGTGTATACAATATTTCAATTACTTAAAACGATAATCATATTTACAACCCTTGACATTCCAGGAAGTGTAGAGGATCAATATAACATCGGTGCATATGTTGTATATTTAATTTTTTTAAGGGCAATGAAAAATATTTTTATTTTTAGATAATTATAACATTACTTTATAAGTACATCACTTAAAGAGTACTATTTTTGTTAAGGTTAGAAATAAATAAGAAGTATCAATTACACTACTTCCTTTTATATCTTCTTCTTCTTCAGCCCGCAGAAGTCCATTCCTCTTCTAGAGCCTTCCATGCTGCGAGCCTCGCCCGCTGCATTGTCCTCTCAGATTCAGAGGTGATTGGCACAATTTGCGATGAGTACCACCATTTCAAGTCCGTGTGTCACCACTAGTAGGATACATGTGTCGTAGACCTTTCTTTTGAGATTCATATGGTGTCGGAGGATATAGCTGAGTCTTCCAAACGCCATCGAGGTGAGGCCAATTCGCCGCGTGATCTCTACCGTCTGATTCTCTTTCCCACACTTAGTATTATGTCCCAGATAGTTGTATTCATTGACTACTTCCAAAGTGTGATTCTCAATATTGACGGCCTCATTATTTTGGTCTTTTGAAAGTTTATTTTAAGGCCCACAGCTTGGGAGTCGTCCTTGAGTTCTTGGAGCATTGTCGTCAGTTCTTCTGCGTCGCTGCTAAAGACTACAATATCATCCGCGAAGCCACTATATTGACGCCCTTCTGTTTCCAAGGTAGACACTTGAACACTTCCTCCAAAGCCAAGATGAATAACTTCGGTGAGATCGTGTCTCTTTTATATACCAGTGTCCGTTTAAACTATTAAGAATATATTAAAAAAACATATTTTCAAAAAAATTGTGTATTATCGATTTGTTTTTTTTTTTTTACAGAGCAATACCTAGTTGGCCAACATGGGGGCCATGTTTAGGAGTGAAAAAATGGCTCTGGCCCAACTATTCATTCAGCCAGAAGCTGCATATTTTGCTATATCGGAAATGGTGAAGTTGGATGTGTTCAATTTAGAGATGTAAGTAAAAAACACCGCTTATTCGCCTAGAAGTAATTCATTAATTTTCTGCAATAGAAGTACATAGGCCTTATTTTTAGTGTTCCGTACGGAACACTTCGGTGTCTGTCCGTCTGTCTGTCCGTCACACCGGATTTTCTCCGAAACTATTTGACATAGAAAGTTGAAATTTGACACTAATATAGAAATTGATGGCCTGATCAGGGCCGTGTAGTTTTGAAAGTTAAATTTTCACTTAAGGGGTTAGTTTTGAGAGGTGAAATCGGAAGTGGAAAAAAAATTACCAGGTCATCGAGTGGGGTGTCAAATGAAAGCCTGTAAAAAGACGAGTTCAAAAATATATATATAATATAATACTTGCGCACAATTCTCTTTGTATTATTTTTAAAAAAGTGTGAAAAATCGCTGTCCCCCCCTTGTTTCGAAAAGTATTGATCAAAAAATTTTGAAAAAACTCTGGAATATTCTCTACAGGGTGTAGATTAACAGGTTGACTGCCGACCACTCCGATCGGAGTGCGTCGGGTCTCTTCGCCAACGCCGTCTACTCCGATCGGAGTTCGACATGCGTTCTTACGAAACGTTTTAGTATTCCATCGGCGTTGTATATGAAACGTGTTTCTAGTGGTGGCGTTGCTTAAAAACGCAAGTTCTAACAGGTGCTTAAGTGATTCCGCGGATTTGCTTTTGGTTTGGTTGTAATCTGCCGTACAATATGGACAATCAACCTGGGCCTTCTGGTATTAAAAAAAGACATTGTAGTGATGAAAAAAAGGTATATGATAAGAAAAAGAAGCTAACTGACACTGAATTATTGCAGCTATTGGAAGAAAGCGGAGGTAGTAGTGACGAACATTACGTACCAGACACAGACGATAGTGATGTAAATTCAAGCTCCGAGTCCGAAGAAGAGAATTTTATAGACCCTATTCGGCCACATCAAACACTTCCTAGCCTTGATGAGATAAAATGAAACGACAGAGGTGCGTTAAAAGAAATTTTGTTCCAGAAAACCCAGGAATTATTGGTGCAAATTCCAGGACATGATGATTTTTTACAAACTATTGTAGAACGAACGAACTCTTACGCAGTCGAGGTTTTGCTGCGCCCAGAAACAAGTACAAAATCACGTATTACTAATTTTAAATATCTTACTCTTGACGAACTAAAAATTTTTTTGGCCCTGTTACTTCACACTGGCACAATATCCTTGAGCCGTCTTAACGATTATTGGAAAAAACTGATCCGCTATTTAATCTACCTGTTTTTAGAAAATATATGTCAAAGAATAGATTTTTGCTTATCTTGAGGTGTTTGCATTTTACATCTCCAGATATGGATCGGCAGATCGGCTAGGAAAGATTAGATTTGTGGCAGATTTTTAACAACAAGATGGGGGAAATTTACTATCCTGGAAGAGAGTTGTCTTTGGATGAAGCTATGGTACTTTATCGGGGTCGTCTCCAGTTTAAACAGTATATCAAGAATAAGCGTCATAAGTATGGTATGAAGTTATACATGCTGACAGAGCCTAATGGACTTATTTTGAAATTTCGTGTCTACGAAGGTGCGACAGATGTTTATGGTGGAAGCGGACATACTGAAAAGATTGTTTTACATTTATTGGAGGAAAAATTGGGTGTGGGACATGCTGTTTATCTAGACAATTTTTACAATAGTGTTAATTTAGCTAGGAAATTACTTCAACAAAATACATACTTCACTGGTACGCTGCGAGCTGAGAGGAAAGATAATCCGAAAGAGGTAATGAGTGCAAACTTAAAACGTGGTGAGAATAAATCTATGTTTTGCAATGGAGTGCATGTCGGAAAATGGCGCGATAAACGCAATGTTCTATACATTTCAACAGAATTTGGAAGCGAAATGGGCATTTTTAAAAACAAAAGAAATCAAGAATCTGAAAAACCTTCCGCAATCATTGGATATAATGCTTTTATGTCCGGTATAGATAGACAGGATCAAATGATGGCATATTATCCGTGGAGCCGTAAAACCATTCGGTGGTACAAAAAGTTATTCATGCATGTGCTGCAAATGAGCATGATAAACGCCTATTTTTTGTACAATAAATATTCGCGGTCTGACCAGTTTATATGACTTCCGATTGGATGTCATAAGAAATTTACTAGCCAGACGACCAATTACTAATTTGCCGCAAATTCCTCCAGGCCAAATAAATGTCCACAGCATTAGCAAAAATTGTTAGTGAAAAAAAAGGAACTAAAGAAACAAAACGGGTAAGCAGAAAGGAATGCAAAGAATGCAGGAAAAATAAAATAAGAAAACAAACAGTGTATGAATGCAAAATGTGTCCTGGACAACCAGGTTTTTGCCTTAATTGCTTTGAGGATTACTATAAAAATGTACAAAAATGATTTAGAAATAAATGTTTTGAGTTCATGAGTTCGATTTATTATTTCTTTACTTATTTAATTGGACACTCCGATCGGAGTGTTCGGCATCTAGTAAAAATTTTCACTTGCAATGCCGATTACTCCGATCGGAGTGAAATTTTTTTTTTTTCTAATATTTTGAATGGCACATAAAAAAAAACACATCCAAGACTCATTTTAATTCATATTTACCACAATAAAATAAAAATATTTGGAAAAATCTTACCGGCGTCAACCACAAACTCAAAAATATAGATCGGCAGTCAACCTGTTAAGCGAAAATTATCAAAAGTGCATTAACTTTAATAATTTATCTGGTATATATATATATATATATATATATATATATATATATATATATATATATATATATATATATATAAAAATTCATGGTCATCAGTTTTCACTAAAAATCGGAAAACAACTTTGTTGAAAACTCATTTGGAATGTTTTTGTGAATTTACTGATCATTTTATACTTCCGTAACAAAAAATTTTATTTCAAAAGCAATCAACGTATGGAACACTAATTGTATAAGTCCAACTTGTACTTGACCGGTTTTTCCCAGCTAGTTTGCTTCATTTATGTACACCATTCATCGTTTGATTTAGACACATGGACATCTCGCAAATCAAATATGCTTCTTACTGAAAACAACCACAGCAACCTCAATTACTCTGAAAAGTGGTTCTATTCCAGTTATTAATTACTTCCAGAAGTAATTGAAATATTAGTTACGAATTATTGGTAATAGTAAGTCATTCATCGACCGCAAAACTGTAATTTTCTTATCTCTTGCTGTCATTGTATTATTTTACAGTAATTTAAATACTTTCTATTAATTTAATTACTCTACATTTATCCAATTGCTTCATACTACCATATTTCAATTATTTTGTGGTAGTTCAGTTCTCTCCAACAGGAGTATCAGTGGCACTATGGCAGCTGCTGCCTTAGCAGTTATTCTTCAGGAATCTCGATCCTGCCCGACCTGACTTGATCCGTGCATACTGATGCCAAGAAGAGATCTTACTTGATCGGATCTTGTTTGAGACTGTCCCCTTGATTTCTACCTTCCACCTTCCCCGTTACTACAAACATTTCCAGGGCATCCACTTTCCTCACAATGTGACCCAAATATTTTAGATACTTTCTATTAATTCTTTTTGAAAGTCGGTCCTTTATACTAAGCTCTTCCATAATAGATACATTAGTACAGTGTTCGGTGCATGATACTTCGGGGATCGAAACCGCGCCGCCTGCGTTGAAGTGTTGACTTTGTCAACCACTTTGTCGACTTGTGGCTGTTGTGTCAGCCTACGATGGAGTATTAGGTGTGCGTACTTAGTACAATTCGTTGTATCTTACTATTACGTTCCGTAAGTTCCTGGATAAGTAAATTCTGTTCTCTTGTTTGGCGATCCTAGCCCGACCGATGAACCGTTTATACGGCGAAACGCGTCTCGAGATGGATTGACAAATAAGAGAGCGGTCGGTGAACTGCTGAAAGATGGATTTTGTCTGTTTTACATTAAATTACATATGGATCCATAAGGTAATCGACTGGAGGCCCTGGAGTGAGAAAAGAAGTAGAGAACGCCCGCAAACCCGATGGTCTGACGCCATCAAAAGACTAGTGGGATACAACTCGATAAATAAGGCCCAAAACCGAAGAAGATGGACGTATTTGGGGGAGGCTTCTGTCCGACGATGGACAGTATAGCTGATGATGATGATGATGACATATGCCTGACGGGGATCTCTCGAAAACCGTGCCGCTTGCGTTGAAGTGTTGACTTTGTCAACCGCTCTGTCGGCTTGCGGCTGTGTACGATAGAGTATTAGGTGTACTTGCTACAATTTGTTGTATCTTACCATTACTACTATAGTACTTCTAGAGTTTTTAGGGGGAGAATGTTTCCCGATTTAAGATTTAATTTTTTATTTACTTTTTAATTAATTACCTCTTATTTTCAGCTAAATAAAGATGTTAACGCATTTCAAAGGAAATTCGTTAGCGAAGTAAGAAGATGCGACGAAATGGAAAGGAAGCTTAGATTCATTGAATCAGAAGTCAGAAAAGACAACGTAAGAATTCCCGATGTCAATGAGTTACCTAAGGCTCCTAATCCAAGAGAAATTATTGATTTAGAGGTAAGTTTTGGTTAATTTTATTAAGTCTGATATTACGACTAAAATATATCCAAAAATCAGTGGCGTAGCCAAGTCCAAGAGGGAAGCTTATAGAACCATGAAAGCGGAGCTGCTTATCTATACGCACTAGTGAGGAGGCACCAATCAACAAACGGAGAACGCCAAAAGGCAAGCAGGGGTCGCAGCTCCTTTATGAATAAAATCTTCTTGAAATGGAACTCTCTCTGAAAGCTTAGGTCCTTCCCAACCCATTAAGCTAAAAGTGGGTGACCGAAAGGTGGAAATTTTTCACAAGCAAAAATCTTTTCATATAGTAGAATCTTACGAGCTTACCTTAAGTCAAAAACTACGACCAGGGGAGGGGTGATTTTTATATAAAAATGAACCCTTTCATAGAGTGCAACTTTGCACTTCATTTAAAAATTGAAGATTAAGAAGTGGAAATTTTTTACGAGGAAAACTCGAATACAAAAAAATGTTTTTAAGGTGTCGCTATTTTCTACATTCATAGGCGCGTGGGTGGGCATATGGCTACGCTACAGCTAAGAATGTGTTTTATTTAAGGCTTCCTTAAAACAAGTCGACAAGTATAATATACAAGATAAGTTTTCTTTATTAATCTATTCGTAAAATAGAATAAGCAACTTTTTAACTGGATGGGTAAAAATTTTTCTTTAATTAATTATTTTAAGAAAAAAAAAAAAAGCATTAACATGTTTATAGAAAAAAAAAATGCATTAACATCTCTCATCTACGCTTCGGTAAAATTTTCCAAGAAAATTTAGCCCACAGTGATGAGATTTCACCGTATGTAATTTTCAACATAATAGTGTATTCTTAATATATACACTTTACATATTACATTATCCGTGTTATTAACAAGCGAGCGAGATAAACATTTGCTTTGATGTTTAATATATTATCTACAAAAAGAGATTAAATCAAATTGATATTATACATAATATATAGCCTGTTCCAAAATATAAGATCCAGATTTTTGCCGTTTTAAGTGGGCAATATAAAAATTCTGACCTTTTGTTTATGATAGGTTGCAGAGATGAACTTAAGAATTTTATTCATTAATGCAAATAAATAAAATTATAAGTGTCTTTGAAGATGTTTATTTATAGATGCATGTAAAAACAAATGGATAAGAAGTACAAATATACAGTTTGAATGAATGGGGTTTACAAGAGGGGACATAATAAAAATATATTTTAACTTAAGCCTTATTCGGTTTTACTATCACTGTCATTAGCTGAGGTAATTATCAATGGTTTTATATTATTTACATAAATATATGAATCTTCAACTTTAACAGTGTGCTGAATGGAATTCTTCCAGCTTTCCCAAGGTATATCATTTATAACTTTTTTACTAATTCAACCACTGGCACGCTTGAAGTAGGAGAATCATTTTGTGCTCTTATTTTTGATTTAACTTGATGCCAAATATGTTCAATTAGATTAAACACACAATAATACGGAGGAAGCCGCAAAACAGTGTGTCTCATTTCCTCAGCCATATTATCACAAACATATTTCTTTTTCAATTTATAGTCTTTCAAACCTCCAAAAGATCACTTTTTTTATAATTAAAGTCAAAATAAATGTAATTTTCCAACATATATTCCTGTATTTCCGATTTGGTGTTGGCTGCATTAGGAACTTTATTTAGTGGGCGACTACGGTAACTTGCATTGTCCATAAATATAACACTCTGTTCAGGAACATTTGGCAATAGGGAATTTTGAAGCCAATTTTCAAAAAGTTCTGAGGTCGTGTCTTTGTGATAGTCCAAACTAGAATCTTTTATGTTTTTTTTGCAGATAAGAGTAGACAATTTGAAACCCAGACCTTTTCAGATCCAGCATGCAAAATGGTTATTCGTTTACCTTTATTTGAAGGCGCGTTAGTCGGACATTTTGTACTTCTGTCAACCCACCCTTTTTGCACAGTGTCATGTTTCGTCAAGGTAAATTATTGGCCAATTCTCTGATCGATACTTTTTAATTTCTTGTAAATAAGCTTGTCGCAAGATTCGTAATCTTTCTATCCCCATCACTACTTGCGTTTTGTTGATTGTTCGAAACGTGAATCCCATTCTTAAGAGAATTCTGTGAAGGATTGATCGGCCACAATGTACAACTGCTCTTCATACATAGAATTTCTTTTTACCAAACTGTCGTAAACATTTTTCACTATTTGTTTAGCGTCAAGTGATAAATGTTTTCTCTTGCGATAGCCACTATTGCACTTTTCCCACGGACGCCACATAATTAAAATATAACCGTTACGTTGTAAGTTGTAAGTAAAACTAAAAATAAAAATAATAAAAAGTATCTTTCGAATGTGGTCATTAGGTCTATATTGCCAAATACTTAAAGGGCTCCAAACTGGGTTGCCAGGTAGTAAATATATAGGTAAAAATAGATCCAATATGATTGCAGGTGCAAGTGAGGGCGGTATACAAAGCAGGTAAAATAAAAATACGTTTATCGTAATACCTGGCAACTCTGCACAAAACCTTAATAGGGTCGTTGAAAAAGCAAAAATATAGGATCTTATATCTTGGGATTTACTATACACGCAGGTTTATGACAAGTAGATTTCTTAAAATGATATTTATATTTTAAATGAGAAATCTATTGTATGTTCTTCTTTTTACAACGCCGTCTTTTCACGAAGGTTGGCGATTCATATAGCTAAATGAACTTTAGAAACAAAAACGAAAAATATCACTTGAAGCACATCCAAACCACCTTCTCGTGTCATTCAGCCAAGAATTCTGTCGTTTGCCAATCGATTGTTTGCCCTTTATTTTGCCTTCAATAATTAGACGCAGCAATTCGTAATTTAGGCCCCTCATTATATGTCCGAAGTATAGAGTTTTTCTTATTTTTATGGTCGTCAGTAATTCTTTCATTTTGTTAATTTTTTCCAGTACTTCGGTGTTTTTTATTTTCTGTACCCAGGAGATGCAAAAAAGGCGTCTATAAATGTACATTTTAAAAGATTCTAGTTGTTTCTCTGAATCAGGGTCAAGGGTCTAGCATTCACATCCAGTGGCGTACCTAGGGTGGGGCAAGTAGGGCACGTGCCCTGGGCACCATTCAAAGGGGGGACAAAATTCGAATTATTAAACTTAAAAATCAAAATAAACCAACAATATAATTCAGAGAGGTTGGTTAACGATACACTCAAGAAAGGTTTCAATCTTTGCCAGGAATGGGATATAGTGATTGAAAGGCGTCAAAGGTGAGAAAAACGTATGGCTGGAGAGAATGCGGTGGACGCTGGGTTGACTGTTAAGGATGAAATAGAACGAGTGATAAGGGAACGCTGGACCGTATTGTGTGTAAAATGAGCGCAAGGTTCACTCCTCTGCACGAAACAGACGACAGATTTGAATTTCTTCTAGAAATTAAAAAACTGTGTTACGGCACCGACGACTGCGATGATTTAAAAAAGAAATCTAAAGAATTTGGAGATTTCTATGGTTGTGATGTTAACGGAGAACAGTTATACAAAGAAATATTGGATGTTCGAATGCTAATATCCACAAGAAAAAATGTAAACATAAAGAGATCTGAAAATCTTTTTGAATTCATTGCTCAGTACGCAGATAAGAGCGTCTTCCCGAGTCTGCGCATTTCAATTCAGATTATGCTTACGATTGTAATATCCATCGCAAATTGCGAGCGATCTTTCAGTAAGCTAAAACTAATAATTTCGTATTTGAGGGCTACAATGGGTCAAAAAAGGTTATGCGACCTAGCCCTAAAACGAGCTGACGAGTTCTAAATATAGCGAAAGATGCAAGTACTAGTTTGAGGACTGGTAAACATCACACCGGGAATGTCTAATGATTCGGTCCATCCGTACTTTCAACACAAAAGCAAAACTTATTGACTGTATTCGTCCTATAAGCCATTATATACTGTAGGGACCTAATTAGCCTGATGATTTCTATTAACATTCGGACCTTCATTACTTGTGGCTCATCATAATCGTATCTAAATTAATTTGTTTAGAATCAGAATTATAATATATTTATTAATGTTACCAATTCGGAAAAAGCTATTTTACAGGACCATTTGTTATTTGTAAATACGGGGCTTGTTTGATAAATCAATGACTTTCATTATTTTATTGTTGTTATTTGCAACCTCATTTAAAGTTACAAACTAAGTTTCAAGTACACGTGTCGAATAGACAAATTTTTACGTTTTAAAGTGAATAGGTTTGTTAATATGGAGAAAAATGAGTTTCATGTTGAATAAAATATTATTTTTTGCGTGGAAAAACCATTAACGAAACTGATGGCCCGGGACGTCCATTTGAGGTTATAAATGAAGAAATGGTTAAGAACATTTATGATATCGTTTTAAATGACCATCGACTAAAGATATGCGAGATAGCCAACATGTTAAACGTCTCAAACGAATGTGTTTTTAAATACCTTGCGTCTACCTTTGGGCATGAGGGGCATAATTACACTCCAGAAACTAAAGACCAGTGTAAACAATGAATTACTCCTGGCAAAGTGCTCCGAAAAAAACAAAAAAAACGGTACCGTCGTGGAAAGGTCACGGCCACGGTTTTCTGTGAATCGCGTGGTATAATCTTCATCGACTACATGAATAACGGATAAACTATCATAGGACGATATTATGCTTGATTACTGAATTGATTTCACGTTGCGACCCTATTTAAAAAACAAAAAAATTCTTTTCCATCATGATAAGGCACCAGCTCATACGACTGTAATTGCCATGGCCAAAATTGTGGAATTGAAGTACGAACTGCTTCCTCATCCACCTTATTCTTCAGATTTGACCCCCTGTGACTTCTTCCTCTCTCCAAATCTGAAAAACTGGCTCGGTGGAAAGAAGTTCCCATTAAACAAGGAGATCATCGATGAAACAAATGCGTATTTGGTGAGACTTTGAAAAATTATATTTTTTGGAAGCTTTAAAAAGTTAGAAACTTGTTAGGCAAAATATCTAGACATAAAAGGGGATTATGTTGAAAAATAAATATTTATCAAACTGCCGTCGTATTTATTTAGAAATCCAGGAGTCATATTATTTTTATTCTATATGCTGATCTTTTTATACTTAATTTGATATGTGGACTTGTAATTTTAGCGAAAGGATTAATTTCTGCCAACTTGATTTGACTTGAAATGTGCTGAAGTAACAAAAGATATATATATGAAATTGAATACTATTTTTTTTTCAAATATAAAACGAGGCATCTTAGACAGTGCAACGCAATAAAAACCGTTAATAATCTAGGAGCAGCCGATACTATTTAACATTATCCGCATTCAGCTATAAATAAATAAATAAAGCGTTCATCTATAAATACATAACCCGTGGGGCTGCGAGATCGAATATCATCCTCGGTACGTTCTGTTTTTCGTTCTGCCCCAACAAGTCCAGATCCTCTTGGTCAATCGTTAAGGCCATTAGTCAAAATTTCTAAATCCACTATAACACCACTCATACTGCCAGATAATACTATTGCAACAACGCCAGTTGCGAAAGCCAGCAGTTAGCTGAACTCTTTGCTTCACATTCTACTGGCGATACCGACGAGAGGAGAGATAAACCATGGCATTCATAGTATCGCTTCTCGTCAAATCATCCGTTTTAAACTTCAATGAGTCCTGGCTTATGCAAAAAGTTACTTTATTTCGGTTCCGTGCAACACTGCTAACCACCAGCTACCTTATAGAAAAATCTACCTTGAATACGTACCGGTGTTTTTTGGTTAGGGGCATAGTACACGTGGTGCAGGAAAATCTCTAAAGTGCTACAGGAGCCACGCGTGTGCGGAAAAAGCGATTCACATTGGTCTTGAATCATTGTAAGTTGTACTTGGTGGGAAACACAGTACAGGTACATCATTCCAAAGGGGATCATATAAAACGTGTATAGCTTTCTAGTTCGAAATAATATTCCCACATTTTGAGAATCTCTTTGTTATCCGTGCAACATGGTCAGACCAAGATATTGCTATCATATTAACGCCCAGCAAATTGAATGACCATGCTAGAAAAATAGAGTGCCCCGACATAACCATGTCCGGTTCAGCAACGTTAACTTTTTAGAAAAAACTGCCGCCTGGGTTTTTGTAGCATTAAATTCTACTTGGTTACTCTCACCCCAAGATAGAATTTCTTCCAGACTTTGTTAAATTGAACGACATCTTGCTGTCTGCTGTTGGTATTACCACTTATATTTATTCATTTTAATAGCTGGTTATAGATCGTTATTTATCACTTATTAAAAAAAAAAATTAAAAAAAAAATATTTAGCTGAGACATAAATATGTTATTTAATATATTCTTGATGTCTATTAGCTAGAACTATATACTTTATTATGTTAAACTATTAATGATATTAAGAAAGCCAGTGAACAAAAGAATTTTCAAAATTTTAGAAGTCTGACAATATTGACCGATTCAGTCCTATCTACCAATTTTCAGGATGAGTTAGATTTGTGATCGTATTTTAAAGTAAATATGCGAAGGCTTATGTCTATTAATAACGCCCGCCGTAAGAAGGCTTGCAGGACGTGCACCGCACGCGGGCGGTACATCCAGGGAGACGGCATAATAAAGAGTATTTTTTATCCAGTCCCTTAAGCCAAAAAAGAGGGTCAACCTCGGAATGAGAGATAATAAGCTGTAAACTTATATAAATCTTTATTTTGGCATTCTAAAGGTGTCTCAAAGGTTTCATAAAATCTTCTGTACGCGTCTTAAGATATTCAAGGTCAAAGGTCACATAAATCGGTTTTTCGCAAATATCTCGCTGCCTGTGGTTTCAATGATATTTGCATATGTTATAAAAATTGTAGAGCATAACATTCTCTTCAAATTTTGTTCTAAATATTTTTTTATACGCTTAACTGTTTTTGAGATAGAGCGCGGAGAGCGCGCAGCGCTCAGCCATACATAGCATAATGCAAGGTCAACCGTGAGTCCCGGCAAATAATACGATGTATAAAGTTAATTAATCACTAATCCATAATTATGAATAATTGCATTATTTATTAATTAATACATTATATTTAATAATATTTTTCATTTATCAAATATATTCCTTTAATAATACTTACCTATTTCGTGTAATTAAAAAATTGTTTAGTGAAATAATTTAAGTATATTTTAATTATATTCTAATATATCTTAATTATATTTTAAGTAGAAAAAGAATTAAGTACTTTTTCTTTAAAATGTGCAAACTCTTAAATACTTATATTACTATTAAGATTATACCTGGTAATACGGACCCCTGTAATACGACCTTTTCTATTTATAGTCAGTTGTGACAGATGTTCCATTGTATAGATTTCTTTTTCAAGGGACTACTTTCTGCTAACCAAGTTTATTCATTAGTTTTAAATTGTATCTTGGCAACGACGGACGTACAATTTTAAGAGTTATGGCTGATTTGGATTTTATATGTGATGAGTCACTTTCAGAAGGTGATTCTGTTAATGTAGTGCACGGCTTACAATCTTTAAAAACTGCAAGTATTGAAAAAAATTAAAAGAAAAGCGATCGGAAGACGATGATGAAGAAGAAGAAAATTGAGACTCATATCCTTCTAATTATTAAAGTTTACGTAAATCCTCCCCACATTTGAACTCCAATTGTAGTAAATGTATGATACATAATTGCTAAATAAAGTTATAATTAAAATGTATTTACTCTATTCCTCTTCTACTTAAAATCTAATTTAGATATATTAGAATATAATTAAGATATACATAAAGTATTCTACTTAACAATTTTTTAATTACACGAAGTAGGTAAGTATTAATAAACGAATATATTTGATAAATGAAATTATTAAATATAATGTATTAATTAATAAATAATGCAAATTATTCATAATTATGGATTTTTTAGTGATTAATTAACTTTATACGACGTATTATTTACCGAGACCCACGATTAACCTTGCATTATGCTATGTATGGCTGAGCGCTGCGCGCTCTCCGCGCTCTATCTCAAAAACGATTAAGCGATTAAAAAATGTTTAGGACAAAATTTATAGAGAATTTTATGCTCTATAATTTTCATAATAAAAGCAAATATCATTGAAACCATAAGAAGCGAGATATTTGCCAAAAACCGATTTTTGTGACCTTTGACCTTGAATATCTTAAGACGCGAACACGAGATTTTATGAGACTTTTGAGACAACTTTTAGAATGCCAAAATAAAGGTTTATACAAGTTTACAGCTTATTATCTCTCATTCCGAGGTGAAACCCCTAATGAGACTGGAGAATATGTACAAATTACAGTCAGGGAAAATGGGATGAGGCGACAACAGAAAATCTCTGGGGGGGAGGCGGTATAGTAGGTTTTGCGTGCGGGCGTTCAGATGACTAGCGGCGGGCCTGCTACTGATTATTTTTTTCGAAAAAGTAGTGAATGTATAGACATAATTTGTATTATGATTTGAAATAACCCTGCATGTTTTATTAAATTTCGTTCCATATTTATAACAAATAAAATTACGAAAATTGCTTTTTTTTTCCAGTATTTATTTTTTTGCACATCACGAATTTAAAAATAACATAAAAACTTAGTATAATAGGTGATATTATTCAGCGATTAGTCAAAAGTGTTTTATTTATTATAAATTATGTAGGGTCATAAAGAGATTATGGCTATTTATATGGCAAGATTTGTTTATTGTCGATGACTTTGCAGGAATTTTAATTCTGTGTATACAATTACATAATTATCGTAGTTATCTTGAAAACATCATTCACTGTAAAGTTAATTATCTTGTTATAGGCTCACCTAGAAAAAACTGAAGGTGATATTAAGGAACTTACCGAAAATTCTGTGAATTTAAAATCGAACTACCTGGAACTCACGGAGCTTCGACATGTTCTGGAAAAAACTCAGCAATTTTTTAGCGATCAAGATGAAGCAAATGGATATGATCCGGCTCATAAGGTAGGGTTTTATGTGATAGAAAGGTATTTATGAAATGATTTGCTTTCTGGCACCCATTGAACGTACGGCAATATTGCTCTAAACAACTAAAAGTTTCGTACAGTGTAGTCTCTAAAAATTTTTTAAATTCTAATCTGGGTTTTATGAAACCTTTAGAAAATTCTAGACGCATTCATCAGGATTATCAGTATCAGTTGCTGTTTTTAAAAAACACTAACGTGTTTACTGTTATTACCCTTAACTTTTAAATACTCTGTGGATGGAAAAATTAAGTACAATTACATTTTGATGAAACTTGTGCTTAAGCATATTCTTTTTTAACACCCTATTTTTTTTATTCATCGCAGAACCAAATTTGAATGGAAGATACACATTTTAAAGAATATTTTTACAGTCTTATAAAGAAGCCAAAAATGTTATGGATAAATTCTGCTGAAACTTTATGATATTCTAGCTCTCGATCTTTTCAACAACAGATTTTTTTACAAGGTATTTTTTTAGAAAGGTGGCAGGCGCATTATACCAAAATGTCAGGCAATTAGACAGAAATAATTTTCCAATTCTAAATTCCATATGTCAAATTATGACATCTTACAGCACAAAAACAGCTGGACATACATTGCTAATTATACTTTGTTGGAAACAAAAACCTCCACTATCGGGGATGATGCTTTAAAAATTGTGATTTTTTAAAAATTTATGTCACGTCTCAATTAATAAATATCAAGATGAGTCACAAATATAATGTTAAAAACCGATTAGGTTTAAAAACAAGCTACGGTAAAATATTATTCTATTAGTTAATTTCTCTACATAGCTTTCAAAACTAAGGGTAAAAAACAACTCGAATGTGTAGAAATTTAATCTCGTGTGCTAAGCTTAAGAAACGTATCTATAATTCATCGAAAATTTCATTAAAATTGTCTTTGATGATTTAAAAAATTATTTACTATTAACTGAACTAAAATTATCCCCTTAGTTTTTATCCAAAAGTGTGTATAAACACGCCCAAGCAAGTTTCTAATAACCGAAGTGCAATATTACACTTATTTTTTTCCCTGAACCGTCAGTGAGTATTACATCAACAGAACTAACCAGTTTATTTTATCTAAATTCCTCACAATTATATTTAGTAATTGTTTCATAAAATATTCAGTGCTAATTTCATAATTTCGCTTATCCAAAACTCAGAACAACATTTACTAGTTGCACTTGTTAATTTAAATATTGTTTTCTCTGGTCGAAAGACTGGTGCGAAGTTGCATTTATACCCTTGCATAAGAAAGGATCACCTTTGGATTGCCGCAACTATAGAACAATCGCTCTAGTGTCACACGCTGCTAAGGTGTTTCTTTGGATTCTAAATGAAAGAGTCAAAACTTTTCTGCTGCTGCAAATATACACCGAACAAACAGGCTTCATTCCAGGAAGAAGAACTAGAGAACAAATTCTCAACATACAGCAGATAATAGAAAAAGTCATAGAAATCCAAATAACAACCTTGCTTACTTACTTAATCCTTATGCCTTTCTACCCCTTTTGTTAGGTGTTTAAGGCCCGTAGAGTTGAGTTATTCTATATCTGTCTTCCATATTTCCTTCTATATCCTTCCATACTGTTTAATTTGTCGATTGCATCTTTTGTTTCTTCTGTATTAGTTTCTTCTGTTTGTGTCTTGCTTCTTGTTCCGGTATTATGTCTCTATGATGATTTTTGTATGCTTTTCCTTCTAATTTTTTGCATCCATTTCCTTTCCTTTCTGTTTCAGTGATTCCTACATAGTGCATTTGTTGCTCTTCTGTCAGTTCATCCTCTTTTCCGTTTATACTCCTATTATTCCGTGGTTTTAATCTAATAACTTCATACTTATTTCCCATTTCTTTCTTCCTATCTATTTCTTTCATTATCTTCTTATTTGTATTCATTTTACTAGTCTTCTCTTCCGTATCCTTTATCTTTGCCTGGGTCGTCGTCAATCTACCTATCCCTCTCCTTGGTTTGATGGTCGTAGTATTCTTTGTTTGTTTTTTTTTTCAGTTTTTCTTCCTCAATGTCCCATTTATATTCTCTTCCATCGACTACGATTTTTTGATAACCTATTTTCACCCTTTTTCCATTCTTTCTCTCGTTCTCTGCTCTATGTTTCAATTTCTTTTGAATTTTTCCCGTTCATCTTTTGTTAAATCGTTGTTTATATAAAACTCTCTCTTAGGTTTCTCAGTTTATTTTTACTCTTCATTACAGCTTCTTTATATCCCGTGTTTCCAAGTTTTATCTTGTATATAGTCGCTCCTATTTTTATCACATCTTTAATCTGTACTTTTGCGTCCATACTCCTCTCCATAAAATATTCTACATCCATTTTCAGATTTGGTTGGCTATTCGCTTCAAGTTTCATCCCGATATTACAATATTATTCCTTACGTTGTCTTTTTCCAGTCTACTCATCTTCAAATCCATACTTCTCACGTTTTCTCTAATTATCTTATTTTCCTCTTTGAATACTTCATTCTCCTTTCTTAGTTCCTTCAACTCTTGTTTGTATCTCTTCTGATCTTGTTTTATATCCTTTATATCTGACATTAGCTCTCTGATCATTTCTATCAAATTGTCTATCTTATCTACTCTTTCTTTTTTCTCTTTCTGTTGTGTTCTTATCAGCTTTTTACTCTTTTTGAATAATCCCATTGGCTCTTCTTTTTCTTCGACTTCTTTTCGAGTCTCCTGAGGTATAATCATCGCTAGGCATTGTTCTTTTTGTTATAAACACTTTACGTGTGTTCCTCGTATATTCCATTTTCAAACTAGGGAGAAAAAGAACAAAAAAATTTGTTTATATTTCTTATCTCCGTAAACAGTAAAACGATCAAGGTCGTCGCTTATCGTCTCGTTAGCTTCATACAATTTCACAGAATCATTCTCATAAACCTCCAAATTTTTTACTTATTGTCTTAATTGTAACACTACACTCTACTTTATTTCTAGTCCTCTCGTTTGCAGTCGACAAAATAATTAAATAGATCGAAACGCTACCGTAACAATGCTCGTTAAACGAGTTGTCTATTGCCGGGCCTTCGATTCACATGTACACACTTCACGATCCGAAACTCAACTCTATCTGTTTTATAGACTACTCTAAAGCATACAAACTACATACAATGGAACAAACTCTGGTCTAATTAGCATGGGAATACCTAAATATCTTGTAAACTTTATCCGATCCCTGTATAAATGGCAGAATTAAACTGAATAATTCTTTTTCCGATCCCTTTAACGTAGAAGCCGGCGTCAAACAGGGCTGTATTCTGTCACTCTTACTACTATATATAGTGAACATATAATGAGGTGGATTTTGGATGGCTGGAGTGTGGGTGTGACAAGCGGTGGAAAAAAGCGGAATAACCTTAGATAAGCGGATGATACTGTTATACTTGCAACTTCAATACAAGACCTAGAGTCAATTATGGAGCACCTGGAAATCACTAGCAAAAACTATGGATTGACAATTAATAGAGCGAAAACCAAAGTAATGATTGTTAGTCGTAATGGAGATGTCTGAAGAAATAGCTGGTTTTACTGTTGTAGACCATTTCACCGATTTGGGATCCCTCATAACTAATAATGGTAGTTTTTGAAGTAGAAGTAAGAAGACGTTTGGTTATAGCTAGAAACTCGACGATCAAACTCACTAAGGTCTGAAAAGATCCAGCTGTCACAAAAAATACATAGTTAAGATTGCTGTCCAGCCTTATATTCCCCATAGTAACTTACGCATTGGAAACATGGACCATTAAATAAGCTGATAAAAGACGAATCGATGCTTTTCAGATGTGGGCATATCGAAGAATCCTCAGAGTATCATATGTCGAACACCATACTAATAAATCTATTTTTGAAGAGCTTAGTATAAATGACCGACTTTCAAATATAATTAATAGACAGTACATGAAATATTTTGGCCACATTATAAGGAAAGTGGATGCCATGGAAAAGTTTGTAGTAACGGAGAAGGTAGAAGGTAGAAGATCAAGGGGACGGTCTCCGACAAGATAGTTCGACCAAGTAAGATCTCTCCTTGGTATGGGTATGCACGAGCCAAGTCAGGTCACGCAGGATCGAGATGCCTGGAGATTGACTGTTCAGGCAGCAACTGCATAGTATCACCGGTACTCTTATTCGGGTGAAAGAATTGAGAGAGAGATATGTATGAGGTTTTTTTTTAATTATCTCAATATCTATAAATATGACACAATTTAAAATAAATGCCCCCAGTTCCAAAAGACTGGTGGAGGTAGTAACTGAGGAAGCCATCAAATCTATTGACGATTTACTGCTATGATATCGACGATTGATGTTCCCAGTGCTTTCTAAAGAAGCCGGAGTATTAGGAAGTCAAAATCGGTGGATCCCAGTAAAGAATCTAAAAAAGAAGAAATTTGTCAAGAAACTTTAGTCGCTTTAGAAAACTTTTTTATAAGTGTAGCACACGCACCGCAGGAAAATTTCTAAAGCGCTACAGTAGCGACGCGTGTGTGGAAAAAGTCATTCACATTGGTTTTGAATCGCTGTAAGTTATACACGGTAGAGAACACAGTCCTCCATATAAAAGACTGCTTGAAAAGTGTTGTACGGGGAGTAACAAGCTAAGCCGCATACGGATGTGATGTACTAGCGGAACGTGTATTAATAGCATGCACCGCTCTGGAAAGTATTAAGCGGGCCACATCCACCTAACACTTTCCACGAAAATATCTGTAGCATAGACCCAAGTTGCCAACCGTTCAAGGTTTCTGGTTAAGTTCTGGATCCCCAAGGAAACGAACAACTCTTTTCTGATTAGAATTCAACAAAATTTTCCTCAGATAAAGAGTTGAAAACCGCTGTAGAGTTGTTTTGAGACGCAATTTTTTTTTTATGTATAACTTAAAAAAAACCTCGTATATACTAGTGGTAAAGGACTCAGAGGGAAGGACAATAATTTTCACACTCCTTCATTTTTTCAGTCTGTCACCTATTTTATTTTAATTCGTCCTAATTTTTAGGCTCTTATTCCTGATGACCATAACGTTTCGATGAGAGGGCACCTTGGCTTTGTGGCTGGAGTTATCAACAGAGAAAGGGTACCAGGATTTGAAAGAATGTTATGGAGAATATCACGAGGGAATGTATTTTTAAGACGTGCTGAAATAGAAAAGCCTTTGGAAGATCCACAGACGGTAAGTTAATGATATACTATCTGTCAAGTAAGAACGTGTCCGCGATAATTTATTTTTGGCAGATGTGATTCTAGCGATTCAACAAAAAATCGGTAGAGGAAAATTTTCGTCTTCCACGCATTTTAGTTAAAGTATGAGTCACTTGTTTGTGTGTCAGTGCGCGGCAGTATTTGTTTGTTTCCATCCAAGAGGGCTTAAAATAATACATTCTGCGGCCGGTAAATATATTAAATAGTCGGTATCGTTTGTAAAGAAGGGAGTAAATCGTTTTATCGAGACGAAAAATATTGACGACTTTCCAAAACGTGACTCGGTAGGCAAAGTCACTCCGAAAGTGGTGTCTTTGTTTTTACGGGACTCGAACTTGACGCTGTGTCAAGGAGCGGCAAAATTAAGGAAATCGGGTTTGAATGTGTCCCATTCGACGACATCTTCGTACCCATGATGTCAAATTCTCAAGCACTTTGAAGAAACTTTTCCTAGGCGAAAATCACGTCGCGAAGTGGCTTGCTTGGGCCCTCGATAAGATATTAGAGTGGCCCTCATAATCGCCAGATACCAACCCTATTGAAGACGTTTGTCCTCTTGTAAAGAGAAAGCTCAGAGGAAAACCCTGAAAAGTTTGACTCACTTGTTTTCGCGAGATTAGAAAAATTTGGAGATCATTGCCGCGTTTTAACGGGACTAAACATGTCAACGACTTGCCAAAACGTGGCTCGGTAGGCAAAGTCACTCCGAAAGTCGTGTCTTTGTTTTTTCCGGACCCGAAATTGACTCTGTTTCAAGGAGCGGCAAAATTAAGAAAATCGGGTTTGAATGTGATAACATCTTCGTGCTCATAATGTGAAATTTCCAAGCACGTGAAAGAAACCTTTGCTGGGCGAATACCACGTCGCGTAGCGGCTCGCTTGGGCCCACGATAAGATACTAAAGTGGCCCTCACAATCGCCTGACGCCAACCCTATTGAAAACGTTTGGTTCTTTGTAAAGAGGAAGCTCAGAGAAAAGTCTTTAAGGACGTTGACTCAGTTGTTGTCTCGTCAGATTCGAAAGTTTGGAAATTTGTCGCGCGAGTATGCAGAAAATCTCGTCGACAGCATGCCTCGAAGATGCCAGGCGATTATTAATACAGGAGGCGATTGGGCAACTTACTAAGGTAATTGCGCCGTTGTTAGCACAGCAAAGAATACATTGATAACAAAAAATATTCTCGAATAACATTTTGCAAGAATACGAACGGTCACGTTCTTACTGTAGTAGTGAGGGTCAATTGGTAACATTTACTAGCATATAAACTATATACTAGTGTCATGTGACCCCCTCTTCTTTATCAAATTTTTACCTTAAGTCTCTCATATCTCCTAAACTAAAAAGAAAGAGTAACAACTACGACGGGATTTTGGAATCTTTGACACTGATAACAATGACACTACATAACAGTTATAACTACTATATTATTACTCTCAAAGCGCGTTTCGCAGATTGACAGTTAATCATCGCTCCTGATGATGCTAACAGGATTAGTGAAACGCACTTCGAGAGCAAGAACAAATTGTTTGGTGTAGTGGTGATAACTATTGGGTCAAGAACAATAAGTAGATTAGAAAAAGCTTGTCAGAAAATAACAAACATGTTGATTTAGAGAGAGACTTACTACCCAATTCTGTAGAGTGTGTTCTTACATAATATTGATAAACAAAAGTCCGTGAGTATTTATTAAAGTTTAGAGAAGAGTTTTATGCATTCTACGGGTACTAATACGGTACGATCAGCGTGATTTATAGCTGTCTAATAATTCCCTATGTCTAAAGTGTAACCACAGCATCTGAAATGCCACACCACGAATTTCTACATATTGCTCTGATATTCCGTATGCTAACCTACTTACCTCTTCATTTTTAGGGAAACGAGCACTACAAAACTGTTTTTGTAGCGTTTTTTCCAAGGTGAACAACTCAAAACAAGGATTAAAAAAGTATGCGCTGGATTTCACGCATCCTTATATCCTTGTCCCAATACTCAGCAGGAAAGGATAGAAATGTTGCAGGGAGTTCGCACGCGGCTTGAAGATCTCCAGATGGTTTTGAATCAAACTCAGGATCATAGACAAAGAGTCCTGGTACGTGATAACAAAATTTTAATACCTTCACCCCATTTTATTGTCAATTTGAAGATTTTGTGATAGTTTTTAATAATAAAAAAAAAACACTTTCTTAGTATTTTACTCAGCATTGAATCTTCTAAATGTTTGCTAACTTTAAGCTAATAACCGAGATTGCTGCAATGATGAATGTCAAACTTGTTACACATTGTATAAGGAAAAAATTACGTATATTTATATATATATATATATATATATATATATATATATATATATATATATATATATATATATATATGTATATATATATATATATATATATATATATATATATATATATATATATATATATATATATATATATATATATATTGAAAGTAACGCTCATTAGACTCGATTTAAATCGTTCCTTGAACCTTCAGAAACAATTATTCACGGCTAAACACGACTCTTTTAAGAACCTTTTTTTACAGCCCAATATGCAAAATTTTTGCGGAAAAAAATGAATTGAATGAAGTTAATCCATGCGATTTATTGAAATTATTCATCACGAATAATGTTTTTCTCTTTTATATAATGGCCATTTTTGCCCATTTTATATGTTTTAGTCAAATTAACGTCCAGGTATAATTTTCTTATGTTCTTTGATCTGCTGATTTCGGATTTTTATGTACCTTGTTGATATTAAGATATCGTTTCCAAATTGTGGTCAGAAATAAAAGATTGTACTTAAAAAATTTAAAATTTTTGTTGTTTTTGTAATTATAAATTAACATATACATTGTCCGTGAGATTAATCTCTTTAAATACACCATTTTTAGTGTTCCGTATGGAACACTTATAAGATGACTTCGGTGTCTGTCTGTCTGTCACACCCGATTTTCTCCGAAACTATTTGTCATAGAAAGCTTAAATTTGGTAATAATATAAGAATTGATGGCCTCATCAAAGCCGTGTAGTTTTTTTGAAAGTTAAATGTTTACTTAAGGGGTTAGTTTTGAGGCGTGAAATCGGAAGTAAAAAAAAATTTTTTTTACTAGGTCATCGAGTGTGGTGGTTAAATGAAAGCTGGTGAAAACACGAGTAAAAATTATATATATAATGTAGTACTTGGACTCACTTTTCTTTGTATTATTTTTAAAAAGTCGCGAAAAATCGCTGCCCCCCACCTTATCTCGAAAAGTACTGATCAAAAAATTTTGAAAAAATTGTGGAATGCTCTCCACGGGGTGTAGATTGAACAAAAATTATCATGAGTGCATTACCTTTAATAATTTATTTGGTGTATAAAAAAAACAAAAATTTCAAGGTCATCAGTTTTCAGTAAAGATTGGAAACAAACTTTTTTGAAAACTCCTTTGGGGTGTGTTTTTATGAAGTCACTGATCATTTTATATTCCACCGTAACAAAATTTTTTATTTTAAAAGCAATCAACGTACGGAACACTAATTGTGCAAGTTCAACTTGCACTTGACCGGTTATTTATTTACAGCCGTTTCTGCCCAAAAGTGGCTAAAATCTGACCATAACTTGAAAATAATATCCTAATATCATCATATAAGAAAAGTGTACATGGACGTTAATTTGACTACAAGATATAAAATGTGCAAAAATGGCCATTATATAAAAGATGAAAACGTTATCAGGATTTACGATGAATAATTTCAATTAATCGCATAAATAAACTTGTAATACCGTATATTATATATTGATTTTTGACGCTTTGTACGGAAATTTAGCGAGTTTTTCCATTTTTTTTTTTTTTTTTACCGCAAAAATTTGCATATTGAGCTGTAAAAAAAAGGTTCTTAAAAAAGTTGTGTTCAGCCATAAATAATTGTTTCTAATTGTTTCTAGGGGTCCAAGGAACAATTTAAACCGTGTCTAATGACACGGTCAAAATTCTCCCTTTTTTGAACCACTAAACATACCAACAAATTACGGAAATATATATATATATATATATATATATATATATATATATATATATATATATATATATATATATATACATACCTAATTTATTATTTCATTATGTGTACCATAAGTATTTGTAATATAATATTTTTTAATTTTTAGGTTAGTGTAGCCAAGGAGCTACAAAACTGGAGCGTTATGGTATGCAAAATGAAAGCTATTTATCACACCTTGAATTTGTTTAACATGGACGTAACCAAAAAGTGCCTTATCGGTGAATGTTGGGTACCTTCTGATGACATTCCCGTTGTGCAGAAGGCTTTGGCTGATGGCTCTGTAAGTAAAATTAGCAGCAAACTGTGAGAGATATTCAGAGGAGTTGCGTTTGTACAGAACGCGACAATTTTACGATTACTGCTCGTTTAGATTTTTCACTCTTTTACATCATAATATGACTAGTAAAATAAAGATGTGTACTCATGTTGCACATTTTATAATTACTTCTATCAAGTTTGTTGAAACGTACAGTCTGTCAAGTGAAAAAATGTGGTTCGAGAAAAATTTTTCCATCAATGTATTCTTTGGTGTGCTATATATATTATATATATATCAAGGATTTTCTACAGCTGACGCTGTCTTCCTTCTCTCAGCCTTTGATTCCATCCATTTCTATCTTCCCAGTCTCCATCTGTTAGACCCCTGTCCTCCATAGCCTCGTCCACATCGCTTCTCCACGATCGCCTGGGTCTTCCTCTTTTTCTTCTCCCTATAGGGCTTCACTCCGTTATTTTCTTTATCCACCTATTATCTTCGCTCCGTCTTATGTGTCCATACCATTTGAATCGTTTTTCTTCAGTGGTGTTTATTGCGTTCTCTTTCTCATTCTGCTTCTTATTTTTCATTTGTTATTCTCTCCATACTTGTCATTCTACAACATCTTCTCCAATACTCCATCTCTACCGCGTTAATTTTAGATTTCTTTCTTTTGTTGATCGTCCATGTTTCTGACCCGTATGTCATTATACTTTGTATTATTGATTTGTATATGCGTGTTTTGTTTCTCTTTGTAATGTGTTTGTCCCACAGGATCAAATTTAATTGTCTTATGCATGTCCACGTTTGTCCTAATCTAGCTTTGATCTCTTCTTCTGATGTTGCGTTTTTTGAAATGATGGTTCCTAAATATTTAAATCTATCGGTTCCTTTGATTGTTTCGTTATCGACTTCTAGATTCTCCGCATTTCCATCGTTTGTTGTTAGATATTGTCCTATTCCACTACATTTTTGCTTCCATTTTTTTTAATGTTTGTTCGAGGTATATTTTGAATAGTGTTGGGGATGTCGAGCATCCTTGTAATAGGCCTTTTGATGTTTGTACTCTCTTCCCTATTTTATGTCCTATTTTTATATTCACTGTGTTGTTTTCGTAGAGAGCTTTTACTGCGTATATTAGTTCTTTGTCAATGCCTATTTCTTTCATTGCGTTCCATAATCTTTGTCTTGGTACTGAGTCATAGGCCTTTCTATGTCTATGAAGGCTAGATGAACTTCTCTATTCGTTGCCAGTTTTTTTCCATTATTTGTTTTATAGTGTATATGTGGTCTATACATGATTTTCCGGCCGTAAAGCCTGGCTTGGTCTTCTCCAATTTTTCCTTTTATATTTTCCTCTATGATATTTTTAATCATTTTTCAATACAAACGTCCCGTACTCGATATTATGCTTAGGCTTCTATAGTTTTTGCATTTTCTGTGGTCTCTCTTTTTAAATATAGATACTATATATTTTGACCATTCCTCTGGTATTTTTTCTCCATTTATCGCTCTGTGGAACATGTTTCTCAGCATTCGATGTAATTTATTGGACCTGTACTTAATCATTTCATTTACCACACCTCCAGGCCTTGCAGATTTATTATTTTTGAGTATTTTTATTCTCTTCTTTACTTCTTCGTAGCTTAGTTCTATCTCTTTTTTTTTCCTTATTCTGTTCTTCTTCAGGGTTCTCTTCTTGTATTTCTTGTCTGTGTTCTGTTAGCAGTTTTTTATAATATTCTTCCCACTCGCTTTCTGGGATATACTCTATATACGTCTTCTCTCTGTTGTTGGTCCTTAATGCTTTAACTATTCTCCATGACTTTGTGCTTCTAGTTCCTCCTATATACTGTTCTACATGTTCGCACGATTTTTCCCATCTCTCGTTCTTTTCTTTGTTTATCATCCTTCTCGTTTCTGCATTTTTCTCTTTATATTTCTGTAGATTTTCCTCTGATTTTGTATTCAGCCATTTTTCGTATAGTCTTTTTTTCCCTTTTATAGATTCTTTGGTTTTTTCACAGATTCTAATTTTATGTTTCTTATTCTCGTTGTCTTCTTTACCTAATGCTTCTAGGGCCGCCTGTTTGATGCATTCTTTTATGTGGTCATACATCTGTTGGAGGTTGTCGTACTTAAATTCATTTAATTTTTGATCTAATCGTCGTCTATATAGATCTCTTATCGTTTCGTCTTGCAGTAAGTGTATTTTGTATTGGTGTGCAAACAATGCGCAATTACCTGAGTAAGTTGTCCAATCGCCTTTTACGTCAATAATCTGCATACTCTGCAAATTTTTTGAATGTCGCGAGACAACTGAATCAAAGTCCTCAAAGTCTTTCCCCTGAACTTTCCCAAACGTTTTCAATAGGGTTGGCGTCCGGCGATTGTGAGGGCCACTCTAGTATCTTATCGTGGGCCTAAGCTAGCCGCTTCTTGACGTAATTTTCGCCCAGCAAAGGTTTCTTCAACGTGCTTCGGACACATTCAAATCCGACTTTCTTAATTTTACCGCTTCTTGAGGGAGCCTCAATTCCGGATCCCGTAAAAACAAAGACACGATTGGTTTTTCGATTTTCGGAGTGACTTTGTCTACCGAGCCACGTTTTGGAAAGTCGTCGGCATTTTTCGTCTCGTTAAAATGATTTAGCCACTTGTTCACAAACGACACCGATTTTTTAATATATTTAGCTTCCGCGGAATATGTCATTTAAGGCTCTTTTGAATGGGAACGAAGAAAGACTGCTTTAAACCAACGCACAAACCAGTGACTCAATTTGGATTTTACTTAATTTCAACGAAAGTTCCGAATCGACTGATACTTTTACTAAAACGTGTCGTAAACAAAGGATTTTTTGTTGAATCGCTAGAATTGCCTCTACCAAAAATGAATTATCACGGACACGTTCTTACTTAACAGACTGTAGCACTGCAGTAAATGAAAGGGTGTAATTTAAAAACTTAAATTTGATATTTTTGAGCTGTTTCTTTTTGTCGTCATGAGATATTTCAAACAAGCAAACAGTTTATCCATTATTTATGAGAACGTAATCAATTACATATTAGCATGTGACAGGATTCTTTAAAAGACTTTCAAGCTGTTAACACGTTCTCTACGGATTTGAGTAATCCTTATAGTGCTTTGGTATCATTCACAGACTAACATATGGATTGACTTAAACAATTAATTTTCAACATGCATAATTTCCAAAGACTGAACGTTCTTTAATTGTTGGACATGTTCATAATCCTTCATTTCTTATCTAAGTTTTGAGAATTGACCACAACTGTATAAAGCAAGCTTATATTTTTGACTCTTGAAATATCACGCTGACTGAGTATGATGTATGTATGTGTGATATGTGTGTGTACTTACATCAGTATTGACACGATACATACGCAGAAATATGACTTGCGTGTTTAATAATCGTGTAAAAACAATATTATTTGCTTTCTATGATTTTTATATAAGTTCAACTTTCAGAAAAATACACGCAGTTTTCAGTACCATAATCATTTGTAATATACTATGCTGGATGTTATGGAACTGACTGCAAATATTAGAACTGGCGCCTCCCTGTAACAAAATCGATTGCCGAAAATTCACCTTAAATAGCGGATCTCAATAATAAAGGAAAAAATCGACCCTAAAGAAGTAATGACATGAGTATTTTTTTCGCACCTCCACTGGTGAGCCAGTTAATTCTACAATATCACCGATATTGTTCGTTGCTGGCCTCGGAGTTACATTTCCACTATCAACCCAAAAAAATCTTTAAAACTCCAGTAATTGACTCCTTAAATTTAGGCGATATTAGCCTCTTACACCAGGCCTGTTTAAAACAATTTATAGATTTTTTTTGGCTGTCGAAGTTATCTTCGTAAAATTCGGGTTTTAGTATAGTACGTATTCTCGAAAAAGCCTTAATAAGACGACACAAATGTCTAGTTAGACTCGAATAAAAAAAATTGAACATTAAGGGGATTAAGCGACGGTATAGCTAATTTTGGGTTTTAAGATCTCAAGTAATATAATAAAATATGTCATTTGAGTAATATAAATAGGGTGTATTGCAAGAAATGTAGTCTTATTAAAAAGACAGACATATTATAATTCGGATGTAAATCTTCTATTGTGTTGCAATTTAACTGAAAATTCAGGTCCTTTTATAATACACACACATAAACAGTTTTTTTTTTTTTTTATGTAAAACCACCTAATCCTATTCTAATCTAAAATACTAATCGTGTGTTATTCAGATCTGACTAAACTTTTCCCAAACAAATTTAATAAAAAAATATTATAAAAATTGCCTCTTAAAATAATTACTTCGTGACACCAAGAAATTAATTACACAAGTTTTATATTTTAATATTTTATTATAATAAGTAAAATTTTGAACACGGGTAATTCACTAAAATTTTATTTGCCAAGACACAACAATAAACTTTTGAGGTAGGTCGTAAAACTGATGACCTTATTGTGATTACTTATCCACAAAAAATCTACGACGGCTGACAAAGCATTTTAGGTGTGTCAGCATCCGAATATAAAATATTTATTGTCGGCTACCTTTGTCTTTTTTGAGTTAGTTCGTACAATGGTGGCCTTTCATGGGCAGGTTGATTTTGTAAATGATTTAATAAACTGCAATTTTGTTCCTTTTTTAAATTTTCAAAAATTTTTGAATTTGAAAAAGTTTCATTCAGTGAATTTCATAACACCCGGTGAGGTTTGTAACCAAGCAAATAGACCAAAGAGACTTTTTTATTACCCAGTTCAACGTCTGGGTAATATCCGATGAATGAGACCTACAGTTTAAGGTGGGTTCCTAACCATATGATCAATAAATGTAATTCTCATTCCACCGTTTTACCGTAAATCTCCATGGGGGAAGGGGGACGAAGTCTTACTACCTATCAACGCCTTCGTGACATAACGACTAATTATGTTTTTATTGGTAACAGCCCTAGACCAATTCGGTTTCCGTCGGAATTAGCGCTCAATCTTTTAAGTCCGACTTGAGATTTGTGTCCTATTTGAGTTCGGAGCCGAAAAGACTCCATTTTTATCGTCTTTTCTGCTCCAAACGGACTTTAACCAGCAACATGCCGTTACAGCACTTTTACACCCTACCAGTACAGATCAGAGTCAGCTATATCATATTGCCATGGTATAAGCCTGCATTATACAGTTTTGCGCAAATCTGCAGTATAAATCACGCACAGTTACCATAGTATTTTTTTTTAGAGTGCCAGTGGAAGCTCAATCCTTCTTTTCTCAACATAATTGATACCAATGAGATGCCACCTACCTTCAATAGAACCAACAAATTTACGAGAGGTTTCCAAACCCTTATTGATGTTTACGGTATTGCTTCCTATCGAGAATGTAATCCAGGTATGAATTACTTACTTAACACACTTAAAAAAAGTTTGCTTTAATTATCCAAGATACTAGTACCAGTAGGCGTGGAGGGCAGATGTATCCAAAGCGCGTTTTTTAAGAAACGGATATCAATCAGCATCTTCTAAAATGTCGATAGGTATTTTGATCAGCGACCATCAATATGGCTTTGGTAAAGAAAGATCAACAGGAGATCTTCTAATCTCTGTCACACATGTGTAGAATAATGCAATTGAACATTTTGAAGAATATCTATGCAACGCATTCGGCTGTGTTTGCCACGATGAATTGTTGGCTAAGCTATGCTTTTATGGTATGTCTGAAAAGTTCTGTTTATGGCTCCCATGTTTCCTCAGAGAGCGTTCTTTACGACAGGCGACGGATTTCTTTCTAACACCTTTACTATCCACGCCGTATGCCCAAGGCTTCTGTCTCCTCCTATCTTTTTAATTTACATTACCGATCTGCTGGAAAGGATCAGGAATTGAATCTACAGCTTTGCAGATGACAGTAGGCTTATTTCTTTATTCACTTTGAATGCTCGAACATCGGCTACTCATCCAAATCCTTGCAGACAGCAGGAACTCGTTTAACTTATGGGATGACAGTAACCAAGTAGAATGTAATGCTACAAAAACTCAGTTTTTTTTTCTAAAAGAAGTTAACGTTGCTGAACCCAGCAGTTAATTCGGGAGCAACTTGGCATAAACATATTGCAAGCATAACAAAGAAAGCTTCTCAGAGCCTAGAAATATTATTACGGACATGTTTCCAATCTACATCCAATTCTGTACAAAGCTCGAATTTGACCTCCAAAATGTACGGTGCATTTGTTGGATGATATTGAGGAGAGAGCTGTTCGCCTAATTGAAGATCCAGAACTCATCAACAACCTTGAGTCCTTGGATCATCGAAGTCTATTTTACATACACTTTCATGGATTCCATGGTTTAGATGGACGTAGCCCGCTTGTGCTACGTCCATCTAAACCATGGTGCATGCTAGAAATACACATTGTGCTGTATGCTAGAAATACACATCGCGGTAATACATCACATCCATATAAGGTTCAGCTTGTCACTCCTCTACAACCTTTTCCAAAAATTGGTTTATGTGGAGAACCTCGTCTGTTTGGAACGATTCGCCAGGTACTGCGTTTTCCACCAAGTACAATTTACAGCGATTCAATACCAATATGAATCGTTTTTTTTTGCATACGCGTCGCCCCTGTAGGGTTTTAAATATTTCCGTATAGGACGTTGATAGATACTTAGCAAAACATGTTTAGTTCACTTTGTTCTCAAAATAATTTATTTTAACCATCACAATAACACAGCGTTCCTCAACTTTTCAGTTTTTGCGACCCAATTTTCAAACATAATTTTCATCGCGCCTCCCCCCTTCTCATACAATAACTATACATGCAATAATAATGTATTTTCAGTATTTTGATACTAAAGCTACACTATGACCTTAATTACAAACCGTACAAACTACCAAGAATAAGTAAATTTATTCATATTTGGCAAAACATATCTGCTGCGTTGACAAAACTAGCATCGATGCCTCTCTACCGGTAGCGGCTTCGCGAGAAGTTCAGAGTTGTCTCGAACATTCGGAAAGACTCCATAAAAGTGTATAAATGCTGCACCTCATTCAATTACAACCCGTCTCAGTCGAGTTGATCCTTCTACTGCTATCGATTTATCTTGAATGTGTATGTTGTGATTTACGTGTTAATTGAAATTCAAGGTATTAAGTATTCCCGTCAGTAAATTTATACAGAATTATGGATAAATTTTTAAGTGGGCGTAAGCGAGCATTAGACGATAGTGAAGCATCAACAAATGCACAGACGAGCGTAGTTCCGAAAATAAAATCAAGAAAATATTCTCAAGAATACTTAAATTTAGGGTTTACCAGTACTGAAGTAAATGAAGAAGAAATGCCCCTGTATGTTTTTTGCTCAAAAATCTTGGCAGCAGACAGCATGAAACCAAATAAACTTAAAAACAACATTTGGAAACGCTTCATAGTGAGTACCTTAACAAACCCCGAGAATTCTTCGAATTAAAATTAAAATCATATGTAAAGCAGAAATCACTTTTTAAAAAAGCTTTGTCTGTGAATGAAAAAGCTTTACTTGCCTCCTACAAAGTTTCATATAAAATAGCCAGATGTAAAAAGCCTCACACCATTGTTGAAGAGCTTGTTTTGCCAGTAGCAATTGAGATTGTAGAAGCCATGTTTAGAGATAATTTTGCCAAACAGTTGCTATCCATACCTATATCAAATGATACTGTTGCCCGTCGAATTGGTGATATAGCTGAAGCTGTCCAGCATCAGCTTTTCGGGAAGTTGCGTGACAAATTGTTTTCAATTCAGCTTGATGAGGTAACAGATGGCAATAAAGATGCTCATTTCATTGCCTATGTTCGATTTTGTGATGGTATCTCAGCAGTAGAAAAACTATTTATCTGCAAACCAATAGAACTCAAAGCAACATCACTCGCATTATTTGCTATCTTAAATGATTTTATAAACGAGGCATATATGGAGTGGAAAAATTGCGTCGGAATATGTACCGATGGTGCTCATTCAATGTCTGGAAGATTTCAAAGTGTACAAGCACTTATGGAACGAAAATCTCCACTGTGTGTGTGGACACATTGTATGATCCACAGAGAGGCTCTGGCTTCCAAAGAAATGAGTCCTGCTCTGAATATTGTGCTCACTACAGTAACCACAGTAAATTATATTAAAATAAAACCCCTAAAATCTAGAATTTTTTCTACACTTTGTAAAGACATGGGTACTGAACATTCAACGTTACTATTTTATTGCGAGGCAAGATGGTTATCACGTGGGAAATGTTATCAACGTGTTTATGAATTAAGAAATGAAAACGCCATTTTTCTAGAAGAGGAAAACCGACCGGAAGCCGAGAAGCTTCGAGATAGTTTATTTCTGGTGAAATTGAGCTACTTGGTCGATATATTCGAGAAACTAAATACCTTAAATCTTCAACTCCAAGGAACAAATACACATATGTTCGATACAAGTGATAAAATTAATGCTTTTTGTAGATAATTGGAAGTGTGGAGCAGAAATGTAAACCAAAAAACTTAGAAATGTTTGCAAATGTGGGTGAATGTGTTAAAACATACAAGGCTGAAGAACAACATGTGAAAGTTGTTTTAGTAACCATTGAAAATCATCTAGCCATGTTGACAAAGAATTTTAAAAAGTATTTTCTTACTGATGACAACTTGGTAGCAAGTTACGAGTGGGTTAGGGATCCATTTTAAAATACTCCCGAAGGGCTCTCAACTTCCGAAGAAGAAATCTTCATAGACTTCACGGCAAGTGGCGATATCAAAAGACAATTTAATAAAAAATCACTCTTTGAATCTTGGACAGGGGTGAATGATGAGTTTTCTGCACTGAAAACAAGAGCATTTCGTATACTATTACCATTTTCAACATCCTACCTTTGCGAAACCGGATTTTCTGCGGTGGCTGCTTTGAAAACAAAATATAGATCTCAACTAAATAGAGAAAAATAACTTAGTGTGTCTTTTTTTTATGGGTCTAGCACATATGCTGCAGGGAAGAAGTCCCTAAAGCGCTACAGGAGCGACACGTGTGCGAAAAAAGCGATTCACGTGGTTCTTGAATCGCTGCAAATTGTACTCGGTGGGAAACACAGTCCTGGGCAAATTATTCCAAAGGGATGATGTTCTCCATATAAAAGACTGCTTGAAAAGCGTTGTACGAGGAGTAAACAAGCTGAACCTCATACGGATGTGAAGTATTAGCGCGACATGTACTTCTAACATGCACCGCTCTGGAGGAATTAAGCGGGCCACATCCTTCGAACACTTTCCATGAAAATACTTGTAGAATAGGCTCAAGTCGCCAACCGTTCTTCGGTGTTCCAGCGAATCAAGGCTGCCGGTCAGTTCCGGGCTCTTCCCTGAACAGAATCCCACAAATGCAGCGTATGTTTGGGAGCGGAGCCCCAAACATGGAAGCAGTATTCCATAGTTGGTCGAATTTGAGTTTTGTAAAGAATTAACAGTTGGTGTGGAGTGTAAAGCTTTCTGGTTCGAAATAATATTCCCAACTTTTGAGAAGCTCTCCTTGCTATGCCTGCAACATGATCATGCTAGGACATATTTGCTCCCAAATTAACGCCCAACAAATTGAGGGACGATGTTAGAGGAATGGAGTGCCGCAACGCTAACTTTTTTAGAAAAAACTGCTGCCTGGGTTTTTGTAGCGTTAAATTCCACTTGGTTACTGTCACCCCAAGATAAAATTTCTCCCAGGTCTTCGTTTAAGTTGAATGACTTCCTGCTGTCTACGGATATTCGTCTGAGTAGCCGATGTCCGAGGGTTCAAAGTGAATGAAGAGATAAGCGTACTGTCATCTGCAAAGCAGATCGTTAATGTAAAGGAGAAAAAGAGTAGGAGACAGTATGGAGCCTTGAGGTACACCAGCGTTGATAGTGAAGGTGTTAGAAAGAAATCCGTCGACTGCCACTCGTAAAGAACGCTCTCTGAGGAAACATGAGAGCTACAAACAGAACTTTTCCGACATACCATAAGAACGTAGCTTAGCAACAGCCCATCGTGCCAAACACGGTCGAATGCCTTGGATATGTCCAGAGCAAACCGCTCGAGATTCTCCAAAGTGTGTGTTACATAAGTCAGAAGATCTCCTGTTGATCTATTTTTACGAAAGCCATATTGATGATCGCTAATAATGTTGAATCCTTCAAGATATTTGAGAAGACGGTGATTGATAGCCTTTTCAATTACTTTCGATATTATTGAAAGCAGTGCGATTGGTCGGTAGTTATTTGGCAAGGTCTTCTTGCCTTTTTTAGGTATCGGCTGAACTGTGGCACACTTCCAGCAGGAAGGAAATATTCCCTTTCTGTAGGATATTTCTAATTTTCTATTTCTAATATTAAACCGTTATTCGAAAATCTTTGCTCTGCAAAACAGGCCCAAGGGAGTTACTAATAATTATTAAACTTGTTTTTAATATAGTATTGGTATGTTAATTATTAGGTAAATACATTGTGCAGTACTAATACAATCCTACTTATAGGTGTGTTATATCAGTGTAAATGTGTATTTTATTTTTTTTTATTTTGTCAAAAATTATATTAAATTGAGAACCGCTGCAATAACAACGTATGCAATGAGGGTTTCAACGTCCTGTGGAGTAAAGGATATTGCTAAATTGAAGAAAGTAAAGCAAACTCTTAAATATTTACTTTTTAGAGAATATTTATAAACATTTTTCAGAAAGCTTTCGCAGCTTTGCTCAGATAAGGAAGTGTAAATGTTTTTTTTTTCTGACGCTTTACTGGGAAAACAGACGGCAAGTATTATACTCGATATGTGTTCCCCGGAGCTAGATTCAGTGTAATTTGACGTATGACGCAGACGATAACGTATGTCTCTATTATTGTTATTAGAATGATTGTAAATTTCAGTTAATTTCCTAATATTTCGTTTACAGGAATTGAAGAAAGAACCAAAAAACTCTTGTTATTTATTATGTTGGTAACATATTCTGTCAAATGCTTATATTGAGCTATAACGGATTGTTTAATTTGTTTCTTTTTGGTATAACTTCCTTGCTTCTTAATTCAGTTAAAGATTAAGGTTTTAGTTTTTGCCACAATGGCTTAAGATGTATCTGGAAGATACTAGAGAAACAATATCAATTTAAATTAAGGAACGTGAAATATGTATATAAAATTAACAAATTCTATCATCATCTGTGGCTGAACAGCGCTCTACAAGACATACCGTTAATGTAAGAAGAATCAAGGGTTTTGCATCTTTCGCCACACGGAAGGTTAGGAAATCAGTCAAATTTTACAAACATTTTAATAACATTAATAAAGTTATAGGTTAATATCTGTATTATACGTAAAAACTGTTCGCAGTTTGGTAAACATCAGTCGGTATACTAGATGTACAAGTATGAAATGCGAATTTCAGACAACAGATGGTGCACCAATGCAGTTTGTGCTATAAATATTTGACACTACGCCATTTTGTTGTGTCATCAACAAGTGTCAGACGCGCACGAGTGATAAATTGGAAAAGTGTGTGCATAGTGTTGTGTTGTTATGTTCCATATGTCGAAATTTATACCGAACAAAGAGCATTGGCAGACAGCATTAATTGTTTGTTTTCATTTGAAGAAAAGTGCTGTTGAATCATGCCGATTACTCTGTGAAGCTTATGGTGAACATGCTCCATCGCAAGATACGTGTGAACGATGCTTTCGGCGTTTCAAAAGTGGTGACTTTGATGTTGCGGACAAGGAACGTGGAAAACCGCCAAAAAAATACGAAGATGTGGAATTGCAAGCATTGTTGGACGAAGATGATTCGCAAACACAAAAACAACTCGCCGAGCAATTGGGCGTTAGTCAACAAGCAAGCTGTTTCCAATCGGCTACGACAGACGAGAAAGATTCAGAAGACCGGTAGATGGGTACCACATGAGTTGAACGACAGACAAATGGAAAAGCGCAAAAAACACGTGTGACATTTTGCTCGCTCGGTACAAAAGAAATTCGTTTTTGCATCGTATAGTTACAGGGGATGAAAAGTGGATTTATTTTGAGAATCCCAAGCGCAAAAAATCATGGATAGACCCTGGCGCACCATTCACATCGACCGCAAGACCGAATCGCTTTGGCAGAAAGACGATGCTCTGTGTTTGGTGGGACCAGAGGGGCGTGGTCTATTATAAGCTATTAAAACCTGGAGAAACGGTTAATACTAAACGTTAAAAACAACAATTGACCGATTTGAATCGTTCGCTACTTGAAAAAAGGCCAGAATACCGAAAGAGGCAACACAAAGTAATTTTTCTTCATGACAATGCTCCATCACATAGGGCAAAACCAGTTCGTGACACGTTGGAAGCACTCAGCTGGGAAGTTCTACCCCATGCGGCTTACCCACCAGACTTGGCTCCTTCCGATTACCACTTGCTTGCATCGATGGGTCACGCACTTGCTGAGCAGCGCTTTGGTTCGTACGAAGATGTCAAAAATGGCTCGATGAATGGTTCACAGCAAAAGAGGAAGATTTTTACTGACGTGGTATTCACAAATTGCCCGAAAGATGGGAAACATATATAACAAGCGATGGAGCATACTTTGAATAAAGCACTTTTTATCATTCCTCCGAATTTAACATGTTTTTTTAGAAAAAAAATCCGCATTTCATACTTATACACCTGGTAAATACTCTCATTGTACCTCTTCGGAGATTCAGATTGACTAGGCCTCCAAAAATTTGATGTTTAGTAAACCACTTATTACTAAAGCGTTTATTTCTTTTAGCACTGTACACAATAATAACATTCCCATTCTTGTTCGCTGTTATGTTTGGAGATTCTGGTCACGCCTTAATAATGTTCTGTTTTGGCCTATGGTTGGTGTTATCCGAAAAAAAAATTTCCGCTCAAAAGGGCAAAAGCGAAATCTTTAATATTTTCTTTGGAGGACGATATATTATTCTGCTTATGGGTATCTTCTCTTTCTATACAGGGTAAGTAATATGTTATTTGGTAACATAAAACGATTAAACAAAATTATTTAAAAAACTTTAAACATTATAATACACCTGTTAACTTCAGTTTAGATTGCTGATTTCTTATCTCTTTTAAATTAAAATCCTCAACGTATCCGTTCTAGTATTGTAATGCCATCCAAGTGCAATGCATCTGATTAAAATTTAGTTCTGTTATTGTTCATTGGATGATTATAAATTTAGTCTTATTTCCAGAAATACAAATATCGATATCTTGTCGTAGTATTTCGACTTCAGTAAATTCAGATGGTTAAAAAATTCCTTAAAAGGAGATAACCACCTTCTTTAACTATTAATTATAGAGTTCGGGCTATTCTTAATCAGTCTATAGACTTTTTATCCCCGAAACTAAAAATTACCTGTACCGAAAATAGTAAATTTTGGTTCACATCACTACTACTGTCACAATGCGTCGTAACCATGAAAACTTGAGCTACTTTTAAAGCTTAGGGTCCAGAAACATGCACCTGTTTTTCTACACCATCTCCCATGATCTTTACGGTATTGTCCTCAGTTTGTTCTGAATACCAGACACTGCCTTATACATTGCAGTAATTTTATTCTTTTCTGATGACGATGTATACAGTATAACAAGAAAACTCTAAATTTTAGGAAGTTAATGACACATTGTTTCTTCGTCTTCTTCTTCTGTGGTGTGTCATATAAGTAGGTATAATGCCTCTTCCAATGTGGACGTCCAGCATTCTTTCCACCTTTTCGGAGGTCTGCTAGTTCTTTTACCAAGGTTTATTGAGTTTGGCCCTTTTTGCCAGTCTGTTGTCGTCCATCCGATCTACGTGTTTATTCCATTGTTTTCTTCGGGTTTTGGTCCATTTGGATATTTCTTTGATCTTGCTTAGTACTTGTAGATCTTTACTGCGGATTTTGTTGTTGATAGTTTTTCGCTTGTCCTTTCATTTCCGTTGTCCTCATTATTTGTGCTGTGTTACATATGTCAGCTCTTATTTCGACAGCATATGTGAGGATTTTTCTCACTATTCTCTTGTATATCCTTGTTTTGCTTTCCATTTTTTTCCAGACTATATCCGCCAAGCAACCTGCTATTAATGATGCCTTCATGGATTGCTATTTTACTTACCTGTTTAAATCGCCGTAGCTTGTTATCACTGTTCCCAGATATTTAAAATTATTAACCTGTTCAATAATACTTCCTTCGATCTCAAGCTTGCATCTTAGTAATTCTTTTCAAGCTACCGTACATTTTATCTTGTTTCTGAGACATATAATTACTGACACGGTATGGAACATGTAGCCCAAAAAAGAAACTGAAGGAATCCTTCGAAACTTTTAAACACCTCGCGCCACTGTCACTTACCATCCACCAGAGTTTTCAGGTGGAAGGTAAAGTAAATCCCAAGATATAAGATCCTGCCATTTTGCTTTTTCAATGAGGTAATAAACGACCCTGTTATTGTTTTGGGAATAGTTTCCAGGTATTACGATAAACGTATTTTTATTTTACCTGTTTGCACCTTGCAATCATATTGGATCTATTTTTACCTATATATTTACTACCTGGCAACCCTGTTTGGAGCCCTTTAAGTTTTTGATAATATAGGCCTAATAACAGGTCCCCATTATGATTGAAAAGATACTTTTTATTATTTTTATTTTTAGTTTTATTTACAACTTACAACGTAACGGCTCTATTTTAATTATATGGAGTCCGTGGAAAAATTGCAATAGTGGCTATCGCAAGAGAAAACAATTATCACTTGACGCTAAACAAATAGTAAAAAATGTTTACCACAGTTTGGTAAAAAGAAATTTGAATAAACAAAGTACTTTGCAACAAACCCGTAAACTAACATAAACCCCAATTTCTACGATTAAGGGAATTGTAGGAAAAATCATCATTCAGGAGCAGGAAAAAACGGAAAGATTTTCAAATGCATTTTGTAGACGATTGTGAAAAAGACGTCATCAGGAGAAAAATATATTCTATGTATAAAGAGCAGTTGGTGCCGACACTATACAAAATAAAATTAAGAATGGTGCAGGACAGGATCATATACATTGTAGCCGATCAACCCTTCACAGAATTCTCTTAAGAATGGGATTCACGTTCCAAAAAATCAACAAAAGGCAAGTAGTGATGAAGTCACAAAGATTACGAATCTTGCGACATACTTATTTACAAGAAATTAAAAAGTGTCGATTAGAGAATTTGGCCAATAATTTACCTTGACGAAACATGGTTCGATACCCATTACACTGTGCAAAAAGGGTGGGTTGACAGCATACAAAATGTCAGATTAACGCACCTTCAAATAACGGCAAACGAATAAATTTTTGCATGCTGGATCTGAAAAGGGCTGGGTTTCAAATTGTCTACTATTATCCGCAAAAAATATAGAAGATTCTAGTTTGGACTATCACGAAGACACGACCGCAGAACTTTTTGAAAATTGGTTTCAAAATTCCCTTTTGCCAAATGTTCCCGAACAGAGTGTTATAGTTATGGACAATGCAAGTTACCATAGTCGCCTACTAAATAAGGTTCCTAATGCAGCCAACATCAAATCGGAAATACAGGAATATATGTTAGAAAATGACATTTATTTTGACTTTAATTATAAAAAAGTGATCTTTTGGAATTTTGAAAGACTATAAGTTGAAAAAGAAATATGTTTGTGATAGTATGGCTGAGAAAATGGACACATTCTTTTGCGGCTTCCTCCGTATTATTGTGTGTTTAATTCAATTGAACATATTTGGCATCAAGTTAAATCAAAAATAACCGGTCAAGTGCAAGTTGAACTTGCGCAATTAGTGTTCCGTACGTTGATTGCTTTTAAAATAAAAAATGTTGTAACGGAAGTATAAAATGATCAGTGACTTCACAAAACACACCAAATGAGTTTTCAACAAAGTTTATTTCCAATCTTTACTGAAAATTGATGACCTTGAAATTTGTTTTTTTTTTTTATATACCAAATAAATAATTAAAGGTAATGCACTCGTGATAATTTTCGTTCAATCTACACCCCGTGGAGAATATTCCAGAATTTTTTGAAAAATTTTTTGATAAGTACTTTTCGAGCTAAGGCGGGTGGACCGCGATTTTGTCGCGATTTTTTTTTAAAAAAAAAAAAGGTGCGCGCAAGTATTATATTATATATATTTATATATATATATATATTATATATATATATATTTTACTCGTGTTTTCACAAGCTTTCATTTGACACCACACTCGATTACCTAGTTTTTTTTTCACTTCCGATTTCATCGCCCAAAACTAACCCCTTAAGTCAAAATTTAACTTTCAAAACTACATGGCTCTGATGAGGCCATCAATTCCTATATTATTACCAAAATTCAACTTTCTATGACAAATAGTTTCGGAGAAAATCGGGTGTGACAGACGGATAGACAGACAGACGGACGGACAGACACCGAAGTGATCTTATAAGTGTTCCGTACGGAACACTAATAAGGGCACAAAATGTTTCTCCTACTTTAAGCGTCTAAGTGGTTGAATTAGTAAATCTTGTGAAAGCTGGAAGAATTCTATTCAGCACGTTGTTAAAGTTGAAGATTCATATATTTATGTAAATAATATAAAACCACTGATAATTACCTCAGCTGATGACAGTGATAGTGAAACCGAATTAAGCTTAAGTTAAAATATATTTTTATTTATACAATATGTCCCCTCTTGTAAATCTCATTCATTCAAACTATATATTTGTACTTCTTGTCCTTTTGTTTTTACATGCATCTATAAATAAACATCTCCAAAAACACTTATAATTTTATTTATTTGCATTAATGAATAAAATTCTTAAGTCCATCTCTGCAACCTATCATAAACAAAAGTCAGAATTTTTATATTATCTTACATTTTCGGACAGGCTATAAATTACGGTTATCCAGTTTATAATGTGCAGTATGGTGGGATGATTGTTAAACAGAAAAACTGTTTTTACGTACATATTGGTTGTTCAGCCATTCTCAGGTTTTTAAAACTAAACGTTCAAGTTTAATTAATTAATGAGTCATATAAAATATATGTATCGAATTTAAGATTTATTCAACTAAAATATTTTAGTAGGTAAAGGGAAAAACTACAATAAGGTATATAATTTTATCGTCGAATTGGGTTAAGATAAGTTTATCGTCATTTAATAACGCTTGACCTAATAACAGAAATAATAAAAAAGTAGCTATAAGCCTTGGGCACAGTCTGTTAAAAAAATATGGATGGTTGAATAAATGACCGAAACGTTGAGCAAATAAAAATAGTTTTTCTTTTAAAAATCAATCTGGTCTTACTAAATTGCATTTCATAAACATAATTAATGTGTTATGAAAACGACACGGCAGGCACTACAGTTTAACTTTTTATTGTTCATTACAGCCTTGTATACAACGACGTATTTTCGAAATCGGTGAACATATTTGGTACCCGCTGGGAAGTAAATGTATCTTCGCTGCCAAACGGTTTCACAGAACATACCGACGCTGATGACGCGATAGAAATTCAATTCAGTCCTAGAGAGAATTACCTCGGTTCACCGTATTTTCTTGGATTGGATCCTATTTGGCAGGTAATATACCATTAGTTTAATATTCATGACAAAACATCATTGATTTGTCTGTAAATCATATATTTGTGGCGGCGCGTGGCGTAGTATTTGCTTTCAGTGGTCTCGGGTTCCAATCCCGGCAGGTTCATATACTTATTTATTAATTTATTTAAGTATATTTAGCCTGGCCATGTACATAGGCAGTAGTTGTTTGCCGAAATGCACTAACGTCCTTGGCAGCACTACTGGCAGCACTACCGCCTTGTCTAAAAGGTGCTTTGAAATACGGAAATGTATGTTTCGGCACTTAGACAACGTTGTCGGGTATTACGATATCCTCGCCAATATCTTTTGGATATAAAAAAGGGTAAAAATCCCTATTCAGGCGGGGAGGTGAAAGATGAAACAAATCTTTTTCGCATGAAATAGATGTTATTCTTTGCGAATCGCATCAATATCCATGGTTCGTTCCCTACAACTACATAGACAATACTTTCACCTTATAAAGATAACACGTAGGTTAAAAAGTTTTTGGTCCGACACAGAGATGTCACCTTTTTCAAAAAATCTCTATGATTTTTAGGAAGTACCAACCTTCAAACGATACCTGTCAAAATTTTATGACATTTCGACGATTAATTTACAAGTTACAGTGGTTTTAGTGACGCTACTTTTGATATTTTCAAAACAATGGAAATAATCGAATTTCGGGTGTTGATTAATCACTGTTTTTTTTTTAATGGAAAAAAATACCGTTCAAGCAAAGCAATGGCTTGATAAGTGTTACGGGGACTCTGCCACTGAAAAATTACTAATCATTTACTGGTATGCTAAATTTAAACGCGGTCGTACAGATACAAATGATGCTGAACGGTCTGGACGCCGGAAAACATCAAAAAAATCCACAAAATTGTTTCGGATGACCGTAAAGTGAAATTGCGTGAGATAGCTGACACCCTAAGGATATTAAAAGAAAGTGTTAGTAATATTTTGCATGAGCATTTGGGGATGAGAAAGCTCTGTTCGAAATGGGTACCACGTTTGCTCACAGTGGACAAAAAACAACAACGTGTTGATGATTCTGAGCGCTGATTGGACCTATTTAAGCACAATAAAAAGCATTTTTTCATGAGATATGTGACAATAAATGAAACATAGATCCACCACTACACACCGGAATCAAATGAGCATTCAGCTGAGTGGACAGCAGCCGATGAAAGCCGTCCGAAGCGACGAAAGACGCAACAGTCGGCTGGGAAGGTTTCGTCCTCTGTATTTTGGGATGTGCATGGAATAATTTTCATCGACTATGCTGAGAAGGGAAAAACCATCAATAGTTTGAAGGCAGAAGTCGTAAAGAAACGGCCGCAAATCAACAAGAAAAAAGTGCTCTTTCATCAAGACAATGCACCGTGTCACAAGTTAATGGTTACGATGGCAAAATTGCATGAATTTTTTTCGAATTTTCCCTTGATTAGAAGTTTGTTTCCGATCCGATGACCCATCTGACTGCGCCAGGGAGGTTTCCGATGCTATTTTGGCCGGTATGGAGGCTTACATCCCTTTTTCGATGAAATGCCCTTCCAACGACAAGCCTTGGTTTGACCAAAAATGCAAAGAAGCTGTTGCTTCTAAACATTTTGCCTACCGACAATGGCGTGAAAATCCGAACACCATAAACCGTAACACCTTTGTTCGTGCCAGGAATACATGCAAAGAAATTATCGACGAAATCAAGGAGGCACACAATCAACGAATTAGAAACAAACTTCTCGCTTGTCCCAACAATTCCAGGTCCTTTTGGTCAGTCGCTAAGGCAGTCAGTCAAAATTTCATCAAATCCACCATACCACCACTCACACGGCCAGATAATTCTATTGCAACGACACCTGTTGAGAAAGCGAACTTGTTGGCTGAACTCTTTACTTCACATTCTACTGCCGATTTCCAAGGAAAAACACCACCTACTATTCCCATTGTGCAGTTAAGGTTGCCCGTATTGTCTTCAGACACCGTCTCATAAAAACGTATTTTAATGAAGCTAGACACCAAAAAAGCTTCTGGCGCTGACGGAATACCTGCCATAGTTCTCAAAAACTGTGCGAGGGAACTAACACCAGTTTTCTGTAGACTTTTCGACCTATCCTACAGAAAGGGAATATTTTGCCTTCCTGCTGGAAATGTGCCACAGTTCAGCCGATACCTAAAAAAGGAAAAATTGAAGACCTTACCAAATAACTACCGACCAATCGCACTGCTTTCAATAATATCGAAAGTCATGAAAAAGGCTTTCAATCAGCATCTTCGAAAATATCTTGAAGGATTCAACATTATTAGCGATCATCAATATGGCTTTCGTAAAAATAGATCAACAGGAGAGCTTCTGACTTATGTAACACACGTTTGGAACAACGCAATTGAACACTTTGGAGAATCTCGAGCGGTTGCTCTTGACATATCCAAGGCATTCGAGCGTGTTTGGGCACGATGGGCGGTTGGCTAAGCTACGCTCTTATGGTATGTCTGAAAAGTTCTGTTTGTGGATCTCATATTTTCTCAGAGAGCGTTCTTTACGTGGCAGTCGACGGATTTCTTTCTAACACCTTCACTATCAATGCCGGTGTACCCCAAGGCTCCATACTGTCTCCTACTCTTTTTCTCATTTACATTAACGATCTGCTGGAAAAGACCAAGAATACAATCTACAGCTTTGCAGATGACAGTACGCTTATCTCTTCATTCACTTTGAATGCTCGGACATCGGCTACTCAGACGAATATCCGCAGACAGCAGGAAGTTATTCAACTTAACAAAGACCTGGAAGAAATTTTATCTTGGGGTGACAGTAACCAAGTGGAATTTAACGCTACAAAAACCCAAGCGGCTGTTTTTTCTAAAAAAGTTAACGTTGCTAAACCCGTCATAGTTATGTCGGGGCACTCCATTCCTCTAACACAGTCACTCAATTTGTTTGGCGTTAATTTGGGAGCAAATATGTCCTGGCATGAACATGTTGTAGGCATAGCAAGGAGAGCTTCTCAAAAGTTGGGAATATTATTTCGAACCAGAAAGCTTTACACTCCACAACTGTTAATTCTTTACAAAGCTCAAATTCGACCAACTATGGAATACTTCTATAAGTATTTTCATGGAAAGTGTTCGAAGGATGTGGCCCGCTTAATTCCTCCCAGAGCGGTGCATGTTAGAAGTACACGTCACGCTAATACTTCACATCCGTATGAGGTTCGGCTTGTTACCCCTCTTACAACGCTTTTCAAGCAGTCTTTTATATGGAGAACATCATCCCTTTGGAATAATTTGCCCAGGACTGTGTTTCCCACCGAGTACAATTTACAGCGATTCAAGAACAACGTGAATCGCTTGTTCCGCGCATGTGTCACTCCTGTAGCGCTTTAGGGACTTCTTCCCTGCAGCACGTGTGCTAGACCCATAAAAAAAAAATGAATTGAAGTTCGAATTGCTTCCTCATCCACCGTATTCTGGGGCCTATTTTGATGGCAAAGATAAATCCTTCTACAAGAAAGGTATAGAAATGTTAGAAAAGCATTAAACTGATTGTATCGCTCTTGAAGGAGACTATGTTGATAAGTAACTAGACCAAAAACTTTTCATCCTACGTGTTATAATATCGGATATTAACTATAAGATATAACAATATCCGCTAATTGATGCCAAACTGTAAAATATCAAAAGTTAAGAGACTATAAATATAGCGGAGTAGGTAACAGTTAAACAATAAATCTTATTAAGAAAAATAATTATAATGGTACGCACTTTAATATATTTATAGGTAAGTAAGATACAACAATTTTTACCTCTGGCTGATGTAAGCTTAACTTTGAAGGCCTACCCGCCCTCTTTCGGGAGCTGTTTAATGCCACAGACCGATAGAAGAATCTTTCAGAGAGTTGCTAACAATTACCGTTTGGCAGAGCTTTATAGAGTTCTATCCCAAGTCTCTTCTATCCGTCATGCTACGTAAGGACATGGTGATAACATTGTATTTGTGTCTCTATTTTAGACCATATTCCTCGGTCTTGAGCTTAATGTGATGCTGCCGGAAATGTGAGGCCAGTTGTTTTAACATGGTCCCACCACTGTGTGTAAGACCGTCCTCTCGGTCTTTTGCTCTTGACATTACCTTCCATAATCAACCGCTCTACTGTGTCCCCCCTCTTGCTATGTAACCAAAGTATCTCAGTGTGTCTATATTGACTATAGTAGTCAGTCTTGTTTTGATGTTCAGCTCATCTACCATGGAATCATTTGTGCGGTGCGCTGTTTAAGGTATCCGGAGCATTCTTCTGTATACCCACATATCAAATGCGTTAATTCATTTCTTGTCATGTTTTTAATGGTCCAGGTTTCGGCTGCGTAATTTGGTATTCTGCGTCAAGTCACTGTCCCTCCATATTTTTCTTAGCTTGGCGGTCGCTGTTCTGGCCATAGCAAGACGTCTGCGTATTTCATTCTCACATCCGCCGTTGTTTGTTATTACCGAGCCGAGGTAATTAAAGTGACTGACTGTTTCATACCCTGCAATGTTTCTAATGTAAGGCTGATGGTTTCGGACTCTGTCAACTATCCCAAGCATAGTATATAAAATTCAATATTTATAGGCGTTTCTGACTTACTGATATTTTCCCATCTGGAATCGACTGGGATAGATTATGTTATCCCATCATTACAATCCCATTCTATATTTTTATTAGATGACAGTATTGCCTGTAAATTCTATCCTAGCCTTGATTGAAGGACTAGTGTTTAAATTTATTCACATATGGTTTTCTCTTCGAATCCGAGTCGGACAAAAAATTCAGTCCTGATGATTTTGTGAGCTCACAGCAAAAAGGCATTGGATACCAAAGTTCCGGAAAATTTCCCATTGTTGCCACTGTTGTTTTTTTATTTTAACACCTGAAATAACTGTATTTTAAAGAAGTCATAGGTTAATAACCAGTGGGTTATAGGGACACCTGAACAATTTATCAAATTGGTTGGCTCATTGGAGGATTAAAATAAATTTCACAAATGCTCGAGTAATTCTTTTATCCAAGTCTAATGAGGTTCCACTTAACAGACATTTTATATTTGAAAGAAACAGATTACAATGGTATCTTGGTTAATGGTAAAAGACCAATATGAGAGGGTAGTAAGGCTCCCGCAGCTAAATGTAGAGCGTAGAGATACCACAAGTTATCTCGACTACTAAATTGTATCAGCCAACTTTCACTCCGAAGTAAACCGACATTCTTCCAGATAGTTGTCAGCTCAGAATTGCGGTTTAGAATAAAGCCGCGACTCTGATTAACAACGCCTCTTCGTTAGTACTATATACTACAGCAGCAGTAGGTGGCAACGACGGTTGTGGGAAACGGCAATTAGCGATTCACCAGGTCTTAAGGCAGGTTTAAAACGTTAGGGGCAGGTACCTGAGACCCAGCAACCCCGTTCTAGATGCTTAAACGGTAAGACTTGGCGGACTAGTCTTGACTTCGTGAAATCTTAACTAGACTTTAGTAATATAGATTGTAAAATTATATGGTCAAAACTGGTATCACCGTCTGCCCAAAAATTCCCGGACTGCCTTTATAAAGAATAAGAAAGTGAACATTTTATTACTTCAGATGTTCTACATAGTATCTCCTAACCTTATTACAATGTTCAGAACACTCTTACAATCATGTGACACTGTTAGAAAAATCTTCTTTTGAGATCATGTTACGTTATAGTGGCTTTAATATCTTCCCAGTCATCATAGTGTTGACCTTTTATGTGAACCTTGATTCTGAGGAATAAAAAAAGTGACTTGGGTCTAAATCAGGCGAATAAGAAGAGTGGTAGAGTACAGACACTCGGCAAGGTAAGGGCAAACCAGTAGTATAATGCCTAGTAAAGCCCTCTTTCTCACTTTGGCCATTCGTAACTGACATTAAACTGTAGATCCCCTTTGTCTGTGGAACTCTAAAAAAGACACCAACCACAGGCAAAGAGGGGGCACCTACGTCCGTATCGAATATGGCACTTCACCATTCCTAAAAAAACGTAACAAACTCTGATTAATAATAATATGTTCATGTTATATATAACAAGTGCTGTCATTCAGTATAACTTATGACATAATTAAAATAGCAACAATTGATCACTTGTAGATGACTCCTAGGAAAAGCATATATTCGTACTTAGAAATGACGGTAAAAGGTATTTTTATTGATTTTAGGTGTCCAAAAACAAAATTATCTTCCTGAACTCCTTCAAGATGAAGCTTTCCATCATTATAGCCGTTGTTCATATGATGTTTGGTGTATGTGTCAGCACATTTAACTTTGTGTGAGTATTAAAAGATATATATTATTCATTAAAAAATTACATACGATAATTTATTTATGTACATATATATATACGAGGCTGGTTTGAAAAGTCCGTGCAAAAATAAAAACTACTTATGTGTTTAGGGTAAACCTTTTTTATTTTTCGACATAGTCTCCTTTTAGGCTTATACACTTCGTCCAACGATGTTCTAGTTTGTTGATCCCTTCCGAATAATAGGATTTGTCCAAGTCTGCAAAATATCCATTAGTGTCTGCAATCACCTCCTCGTTTGAATAAAATCTTTGTCCCGCCAGCCATTTCTTCAAATTGGGGAACAAATAGTAGTCCGAGGGAGCCAGGTCTGGAGAATAGGAGAGATGTGAAACGAGTTGGAATCCTATTTCCATTAATTTTGCGACCACAACTGCTGAGGTGTGTGCTGGTGCGTTGTCGTGATGGAAAAGCACTTTCTTGTGGGCCAATCGTGGGCGTTTTTCTTGCAGCTCGGTTTTCAAACGGTCCAATAACGATGAATAATATTCACCTGTAATAGTTTTACCCTTCTCCAGATAGTCGATGAGGATTATCCCTTGCGAATCCCAAAAGACAGTCGCCATAACCTTTCCGGCCGAAGGAACGGTCTTCGCTTTTTGGTGCAGATTCCCCCTTGGTAACCCATTGTTTAGATTGTTGTTTGGTCTCAGGAGTATAGTAATGTATCCATGTTTCATCCACAGTCACGAAACGACGCTTAAAGTCCTCCGGATTCTTCTGGAACAGCTGCAAACCATCCTTGCAACACTTAACACGATTCCGTTTTTGGTCAAGCGTGAGCAATCGGGGCACTCATCTTGCGGATAGCTTTCTCATGTCCAAATGTTTATGCAAAATATTATGTACCCGTTCAGTCGAGATGCCCACAGCACTAGCAATCTCACGCACCTTAACTCTTCTGTCATCCATCACCATATCATGGATTTGATCAATGATTTCTGGAGTCGTAACCTCCACAGGCCGTCCAGAACGTTCAGCGTCACTTGTGCACATATGGCCAGTCCGAAAATTTTGAAACCACTTATAAACTGTTCTAATCGAAGGTGCAGAGTCACCATAATGTTTATCAAGCTTCTCTTTAGTCTCCTGAGGCGTTTTGCCTTTCATAAAGTAATGTTTAATCACCACACGAAATTCTTTTTCGTCCATTTCTTGAAAATCACTCGACTTCCTTGATTCACACGAATGCCAAACACAAAGAAATAGTGTGCGTTCATTCAAGAGATACTACTAACTAAACATGACCTCGATACGCGCCGGTGGTGCCATCTCTCGGACTTTGCACGGACTTTTCAAACCAGCCTCGTATATATATATATATATATATATATATATATATATATATATATATATATATATATATATATATGCAATTATTGAGCAGTGTTTTTTTGTTTAGCAACATTTAAATTCAGTTGGACCTTTGACAACTTACGAGGTGTTTTGTTAGTTTTACCTAGCAATGAAAATGCAAAAGTTATCAACTTACTGTCGGTTCTCTAAGTAGACACTGCTACTTCTTTTTATTCAAACATCCGAAGAAAGACTTCGGAGGCTGATAATTTTCCTCGGGTGATGTGATAAAAGTCGCTGTAGCGTTTTTTAGGCTCAAATAAAAAAAATGGATGGAATGAAACAACTCAAGAAACACTGGATTAAATATATTAATGTAGATGATAGTTATCTAGATAAATGTTTTTTAGGCTCTACAAGTTTTCCTTCATAGCTAAGTAGATAACTTTGAGATGTCATTACACTACAAAGAGAAATCAATAGATAAGAGAGATAATATTGATTTTTAAATGATTTATCAAGAGTTCAAATATATAAGTAGACATAATTAAGATACAAGCTGAAAACGTAGAATTCAGCCATGTTTTTAAATACCTAGCAGGAGTATCTACTCTCAGTGTTACCTTTTTACAGCACTATTTATTTTTCGATTTTTTACTCTTCTTAGAATGTTATAAGATACAGAAACTGAAGAAACACTTAAACCGAGTTTAAAAATCGAGGACCCAAAAATGAAGCCCCGTTTTGAAGAAAACACTATTTTCTGCATTCATATCCTAACTCTCGTTGTCTATGTCACAGATCAGAATATAATGATTTCTTAATATTAATTTATTTCTTGCAGACATTTCAAAAAATACTCAAGCTTACTCCTCGAATTTTTACCGCAAATTTTACTTCTGATGTTCTTATTCTTATGGATGGTGGTCATGATCTTTATAAAATGGATCAAATATGCAGGAACTTGGGATACAGTAGGTAAGTCTTGATTAATTTTAAACTGCACATAACCTTTTCAATATTTGGTATTTCTTCACATTTTAGCACCTCTAGATCAAATAACCCATTTTTTTATTTTCATCTGTCTTGACGACAACTTCCGACTAAACTGAGATACAGTCTGTCAAGTAAGAACGTGTCCGCGATAATTCATTTTTGGTAGTTGCGATTCTAGCGATTGAACAAAAAATCGGTAGAGGGAACCTTTGTCTACGACGCATTTTGTAAAAGTATCAGTCGATTCCGAACTTCCGTCGAAATCACGTAAAATCGAAAATGAGTCACTTGTTTGCGCGTCGGTTTGAGGCAATCTTTTTTTGTTCCCATCCAGGGGGATTTAAAATTCCGCGGTCACTAAATATATTAAAAAGTCGGTATCGTTTGTGAAGAAGTGGATAAATCTTTTTAACGAGACGAAAAATGTCGACGATTTGCCAAAACATGGCTCGGTAGGTAAAGTCTCTCTGAAAGAGAGTTTGGAAAAGTCGGAAATTGAATTGTGTCTTTGTTGTCACGGGACCCGAAATTGACGTTGCGTCATGGAGTGGCAAAATTAAAAAAATCGGGCTTAAATGTGGCTTATGAGACCATTCGACAACATCTTCGTGCTCATGATGTCAAATTCTGAAGCCCGTTGGAGAAATCTTTGCTGTGCAAAAATCACGTCACCAAGCGGATCGCTTGAGTCCACGATAAGATACTTGAGTGGCCCTCACAATCTCCGGACGCCAACCCTATTGAAAATGTTTGGTTCCTTGTAAAGAGAAAGGTCAGAGGAAAGACTGAGGATTTTGACTAAGTTGTCTCGAAAAATTTGGAGATCATTTCAGAAAATTTTTCTCGAAGATGCCAAGTGATTATTGATGCAGGAGGCGATTGGACAACTTACTAAAATAATTGCGACGTTGTTAGCACACCACAGAATACAATGATGGCAAAAAATGTTCTCTAAACACATTTTTTCAAGAATATGAGCAGTCACGTTCTTATTTGACATACTGTATCTAATTCAAGTTTTGTATACATGTATTACTTGAAGTGCAGAACATAACTGTAGTTTATGAGGTGTTGAAGTCCGACTTCCGCTATTAATAAAATCGGAAAATTATAGGCCTAATTTGTCGTCATGCATGATATACTTATAATACGAGGGCATATAGCTAAGTTTTCTAGCCCAGCATAGAAAAAAAAAGGAAATCTCAAAATTACAAAATTATTTATTCAATGTAACCCTCTTGTAACTTTATGCACTCAGCGCAACGGTAACAAAGTAACTCTAGACTTTTCAAAATAAGTCCTTGTTTTGGTTTGCAAGCCAGTCTTCGACAACATTACTTACTTTCTCGTTTAAATAAAATTTATGTTCTTTCAAATGTTTGTTCAATTTTGGTAATAGGCAATAGTCCGAGGAAACTAAATCAGGGAAATTTGTAAGATAACACTGGTCAACACAAGTCTTGTTTCCTTTATTTTTTTTTTTGTTAGTGGGTATTTCTATGTCCCTGACTATGAAAAAAATACTGGGAGATTGCTAACAGCTTTACCTTTTGAAATATACAGTTTTATTATTTTGCCAAAAAAATACAAAAAATAATACATTATGTTAACAAAATTTCTATTGAACACTAGCAAATGATCTTTTATAAGATTTCCTTGAATGAACGACTTTAGGTAGATCTCGTTGCAAACTCCAGCAGTAGTCTGCCATCATATGTGAGTCCCATCGCCCCTGATAACGCTCTTCCATTGTCCGAAGATCCTGATGAAATCTTTCACCCTGCTCCTCACTAAAATCTCCCAGATTTTGTGGAAATCGGTCTAAATGCGAGTGCAGGAAGTGGATTTTTATGCTCATGTTGCACCCTAGCTCTTGCAAGTTCGATAGCATGCATTCAACAAGCTCGACATGGTGGTCAGATTTCTTTTTGCCTAGGAAGCTACTCATAACCAAAACAAATGAATTCCAAGCTTTGGATTCGACTTCAGTCATTGATTTGACAAAATTAGGATCTTTCACGAGTTGCCTAATCTGTGGCCCATCAAAAATACCAGCTTTCAATTTTTCTGAACTTAATCCTGGAAACTTGCGTGAAAGAAAATTAAATCATTCGCCACTTTTGTCAAGCGCCTTCACAAACTGTTTCCTTATGCCGAGTTTAATATGAAGTGGTGGAAGTATGATGCGGTCTGGGCTAACTAAAGGCACGTTTATAACATTTTTTGTACTAACTTTTAGCTCTTCCCGCACTGGCCAAACTTTTTGTGACCAATGGTGTTGTTTGTCACGACTATCCCAGAGACACATGAAACAAGGGAACTTTGTGTACCCCCCTTGTTGACCTAGAAGATCAACACAAATGACCCATTTGTGGTCTTGATACTTAATTTTTTCCATAACCTTAGAAACATTTACGTATTCTTCTTTTAAAGTCGTCGAATGTGCAATAGGTATAGATCCGTACTTGTTACTGTTATGAAGCAAAACACACTTTAAACTTCTTTTGCTGCTGTCTATGAAAAGACGCCAATCACGTGGTTGGTACTGTTTTAATCCCATCTGCTGCAAAATACCACCAACATCGTTACAAAAAACTAAATCCTTCTCTTGAGAAAAATACGGTAACAGATTTTTTTTCTCGGGTACGATAAAATGTAATGTTGGTTTCCGGAGTAAGCAAATTTTTTTCTTTTAAACGAGATGCTAAAATTTCAGAAGCTTCTTTTGGTAAGTTCAGATCTCTTACTAAGTTATTTAGTTCTTTCTGATTAAATGGTTGAGGTTCTGAAAGGCTACATTTGTAGTCTGAATCAGAGTCTTCACTTGATGTATTTCGTTCGGGTTCACAGAGATTTGGATCATCAGAAGATTTAGATGTGCTGGGTTGTACCTCTTGTGATTTTAATTGAGGTCGTTGAGCAGAAGATAAGTTAGGATACGACCACTTACTTCGATTTCCAGGGTTAATTCCGTTTATTTTCACAACGCAGAAATAGCAATCGTCATGATGGTTTCGAGGTTCTCGCCAAATCATGGGTGTTACGAACATTATTGCATCTCTTTTTCCACTGGACCATAACCGTAGACATACCACACATTTCTAGCATACAATATGAGGAACCCATGGCTTGTTCTGATTACACAATTTTATTTTAAAGTATTGATGATACGCAGTTTTCACAAAGTCCGATATAGGTTTTCGATATTTTGCAAATATATATTCACCACAAATATAGCAAAAACAATCGGGATTAAGCACACAACATCTTCTTAACGAAGCCATATTTAAAACAACAACAAAATATATTTTAGTGTCCAATAAAAACGAAAATCTAAGTAAAAATAGTAAATGAGGGTAGTTAGCTATAACTCAAAAACAAAAGCTGTTAAAGAAAAATTGTTGCCATATTTAAAAAATACACGTCAATTTGAGATAAAAACAAAAAAAAATCACAGGAAACAAGCAATTTTCTTTTTTTTTGTTGACCAGTGTAATCAATCAGTTCAAAGCCTAATTCGTTTATTTTTTACAAAAGTACCAGAGGTATGGCATTTTGTCAGTATTTTGCTACGCGAATAAATTTTTTCGCAGGTATCAACAAAAAAGAAATAGGTAGATACCATACAATTCGGATTCCATTAAATGTACTGGTCCAGTGTTGTAAAGATATGAATGTAGATGTATGCATGTTTTATAGATTACAATAAAGTTTTTGACAGTGTGATGCACGAGAAATTAATAAAAAATAGAGAAACAACAAGTATAGACAAAAAAGATCTCAATATTATAAAAAAAATCTATACTGGAATCAATCAGTAGAAGTTAAAATTGGTTTGGAAAAGTCCGAAAGCATAAAAATAAACCAAGGTGTAAAGCAGGGATGCATTCTCTCGCCATTTTTGTTCAATCTTTATTCTGATAATATGTTTAATGAGGCCATCTATGAATCCATTGAAGGAATAACGGTTAGTAATGGATGGTAATACAAAAGAAAAATCTACCAGCAGAATCCCTCTAAATTAGGGACAACAAGATAGAATAGGTCTCCACATTTAAATATTTGCGAACCAATATAAATGACAAGTGGGACCCAAGAAAGGAAATATCTTCCCAAATTGAACAGGCCCGAGTAACATACGTGAATAAGAATACATTTTTCCATCAGCAGTTTCAGTCTCGAACTCCAAATGAGAATGGTAAGAGCGTATGTATTCTCCGTTCTATTGTATGGATGTGAGTGTTGGAACCTTGACCCTGGCTCAGAGAAACCACCGGATTTTTTTTAAGCACATTTATAGACGCTTTCTTCGCATCTCGTGGATACAGAAAATAAAAAACACAGAAGTACTGGAAAGAATGAACAAAAATAAGAAAAACTCAGTACTTCGTACATATGTATAATGAGGGGCCCAAAATACGTACTACGTCTAATTATTGAAAGGAAAATAAATGGGAAACGATCGATAGGATGCCGACAGAATTCTTGGCTGAAGGACATGAGAAGGTGGTTTGGATGTGCCTCGAATGATATTTTTCGAGCAGCAGTTTCCTAAGTTCGTTTAACTATATGAATCGCCAGCCTTCGTGAGGAGGCGGCGTCGTAAGAAGATTAATAAAGTTTATTTTTAATTAGTTCAAAAACTACTATTTTATATATTACTGTCTGACATAAATTTCTATTTTAGATGACCTACGTGGTTCATCATGTGCTCCTTCAGTACTTATCTACTTCATCAATATGATGTTGTTCAAAGCTAGTGATCCACCAGGTATTGGATGCGACATATACATGTTTGAAGCACAAACCACCGTACAAACAGTTTTTATCTTTGGAGCCCTGATTTGTATTCCTGTGATGTTGTTGGGCAAACCAATTTATATTATAGTTAATAGAAAAAAGGACAAAAAACATCATGTAAATGTAAGTTATTTTATTCATTTTCTAAACTTTTTCCTTAATTATGTTAATCCAACCACGGAAATGCTTTGTGCAATCGAAAAAATATTTGCTGTATGATATCACGATTTCAATGATAAAAGTTAAAAAAATCTTTTATATAACATATATATATATATATATATATATATATATATATATATATATATATATATATATATATATATATATATATATATATACATATATATATACATATACATATACACCACCGTCAGAAAGTATTTGCCCACCTAGAAATTTCAATGTAACTGCCAAAATTTAATACCTAATTAAACCTTTTTATTATATTAGGTAAATTTAATTGTTCTTAACAAGTGTCCATCATAAAATTGTTTAGATAAGCCTTTTTGGTGAAATAACAAATTAAAAACCAATTAGAACAAATTTCCAAGTTTTGCATGATATAATCGTTTTGAGGCGATTTCTGAGAATTCCAGTTGAAGTCCGAACTCATTTCAAGTTTCTAGGATTATGGAAATTCCTAGTGACATTTTATGATAAAAACTCTGCTATAAATACCTTTGTCCTTTTGGAAATTAACCATTTGTAAACAGTACTTTGTCACTGATACAGGCTCAATTGTTTTGTGAAAATGCCAAAAACGAAACAAGTTTCCGTTGAAAATCGGGATCTGATAATTGCTAGACATCAAAATGATCACTCGAGTCGACAAATCGCGAGTGATATGCGGATGCCAAGAACGGCGGAATACATCGTAAAAAAATTTCTGCGGAACATGGAATTCGCAACCAAAGACGTTCAGAAGGTCTCGAAAAACGCCTCCCGCTGAAGAGAGGGCTATAACAATGTCCAGCAGACGTAATCGCCGCCTAATCGCACCAAAAATCACAGCTCAAGTAAACCTGGAGAGGCCCATAGCCATCAGCGTGACAACCGTGAAGAACAGGTTAACAGAAGGTGGACTACACGGGAGAGTTGCAGTGAGGAAACCACTTCTTAGACAAGTGAATAAACGTAAACGATTAGAATTGGCCCGAAAATATGAAAATTGGGCATCAGAACAATGGAATTTCGTCCTTTGGAGCAACGAATCTAAATTCGAAATTTTCGGTTTACGTGCTGCGGTTAGCTGGAGAGAGGATGTTGGAAGTCTGTCAGTTGCCTATAGTAACACATAGTGGAGTTTCAGTAATGGTTTGGGGTTATTTTGGCAACGGTAAAGTTGGAAAAATCTTTAGGATAGAAGGAATCATGCGAAAAGAACGGTATCAAAAGAACTCAAATGCTTCCTTCTGAAAGAGATATTTTTCAGGGGAAATTTATTTTTCAGCAGGACAACGACCCTAAACATTCTGCTAAAGAAATTAGAGAACTTTTGGACCAATGGAAATCCGATGACGTCCTGGAAGTGATGACTTGGCCTCCACAATTACCCGACTTGAACCCCATCGAATTGCTGTGGGACCATTTGGACAGGTGTCTTCAAAAACCCAATCACTTGTGGGAACTTTTACAAGCAGAATGAGTTCAAATAACCGAAGAAACTCTGAAGAAACTACTGAACAGAATGCCGAAACTCTGTAAAGCGGTAATTTAAAACAAAGGAGATCACATAGATGAGGAAGATCCTAGAAAATCATGAATATTTTTTTGATTTTCTAGACTGTAAATAATGTGAAAATAAGTAATAATTCATTAAAATTAAAAAAAATATATTATCTGGGTTTTTGTCTTGGGACTGAAATAGCTGGGGGGGCAAATACTTTCTGACGGTAGTGTATATATATATATATATATATATATATATATATATATATATATATATATATATATATATATATATATATATATATGTATATATAATATTTATATTCCGTGTACATAGAGTTACTGTAGATTTTTGAGATGAAAATATGACTATTTAACCCAACTTACCTTAGTCCAGAAATTCGTAATTTTTGAGATACAGGGTGTCAAAGTTATACTTTTAATTTAGTGTTTTTTAAGTAGCCTTCTTAATAATTCTACTATTGGTACAGGATTCGGTACTACACTACACAGTTTTTGTTTTAAATTGTAGGGGGCGCCATTTATTGCACTGTGTATACCTTTAAATTGTCATAACTTTTTTATTCCACTATGTATGGTATTTTTGATTAAATATTCGTATTTTCCGCCTTCCCCTGTCTAAATAATGTCTTGATAAATGTTGCTCCGAGCAACAGTTTCTGAGATAGTGGGATGTTTGTTTCCATTTTTTAATTCCACTGTCAAATTCGCAAATGCGTTCTTCTGCACGTTTTGTCACATTGTATAGTTACTTGGCACCGCTCCAAAATCACTCTGGCAATGATATAAGATATCCACAATGATATGACTTAACTGGCTTGTAGTATGGTAATACTGACAGAAAGTAATTTCAATTTCAGAGATATCAAATAAGTTTTATGAGTATTAACGAGAATTAATCCGTTCTCAAGCTCAACAGTGTTTTAAATCTAAATTATTATGAAGTACACTTTTGGTGAGCAAACTAATATGATATTAGTGTTTGGTTTTTGTAACGGCAACGGTCACAAAAGTCCTCGCGTATATCACGAAAGATTTCCTCATCGTCGGACTCGTAACCATTAGACTTTTGCCAGTATTGAGAGGCGACTTCGCGAAATTGGACAATTTAAGCCGATTAGGAATAATGCTGGGCGGCCTTCACAAGTTAGAGCACCCGATGTTGAAGAGGAAATCCTTGAAATTGTACACGATAATCTTGGAATCAGCACTCGTTTAAATGAAAGTCAAACGGAAACATCAAAAGGTACAACTAACCGGATCATCAGCCAACAAATTATTCACCCCATTCATATACAGTCCGTCCTGGAACTCTTACCTCCAGATTTTGGATCCCGTTTGCATTTTTCACAAATTATTCGAGCACACATATCGACTGTTCCGGCTTTTCACACTAAAATTCTGTTTACAGACGAAGCACGCTTCACTCGACGTGGTATAAAAAATATGCATAATAATCATGTTTACGCTGAAGAAAACCCACACGCTGTGCAACAAAGACAGTTTCAACGCGAATTCAGTATTAATGTCTGGATGGGATTTGTTCCGAACTATTTGATCGGGCCATTTAGATTACTAAATCGACTTGATAATGATATTTACTTGAATTTTATCCGTAAAACTATTCTTGAATTATTGCACGATGGTGCACCACCCAATTTTGCGCGTAATAAATTTTTTTAAAAAGTTACCCAGATAAATGGATCGGAAGAGGTAAAGATGTTCCTATTCACTAGCCACCTCGTTCCCCAGACTTAAATCCATGCGATTTTTTTCCTTTGGGGTGCATTGAAATCGTGAGTTTATCAAGTTCAAATCGGCAACACCAAGACAGCTTTTTTAGACAGGTGGAGGCGGAAAATACGAATATTTAATTAAAAATATCATACAGAGTGGCATAAAAAAGTTATGACAATTTAAAAGGATGCACAGTGCAATAAGGGGTGCCACCTACAATTTACAACAAAACTGTGAGCTGATTTCGATTTCTCATCTCAGAAAACTCGTAAGCACCGAATCTTGTGCAAATAGTATAATTATTCAGAACGCTCCTTAAGAAAAACTAAAATGAGAGTATAACTTTGACACCATGTATCTCAAAAATTCCAAATTTTTTGGAATAAGGTAAGTTGGGTTAATTGGTTATATTTTCAATTCAGAAATCCACAGTAACTCTATGTACACGAAATGCTGGGACACCCTGTATATGTATATATATATATATATATATATATATATATATATATATATATATATATATATATATATATATATATACGAGTATATATATATATATATATATATATATATATATATATATATATATATATATATATACGAGTATATATATATATATATATATATATATATATATATATATATATATATATATATATATATATATAACTATATTTAAGCCAGTATTAATTACTAAAATTTTAAAATTGAATATACAACATATGTCAGCAGTTATTTACTGTTCTCCATCTGTAAGTGAGTTAATTGCTTCGTATAACAACTCATTAGTCGGGGTAGGATCGACAGTGAAGAGAACAAAACTCATCACAAAATTACAGCAAAGAATTGGCAAGATGATACAATAATTTACATCTTTGGCTAATGTAAGCCTACTCAGTATATATCACCACTACACCAAACACTTTATTTTTGCACTCGACGCGCGTTTCGCTAACCATGTTAGCTTCATCAGGAGCGATGATTGACTAAAGCTAAACTACAAATCTACCCTATTTATACTTAGCCTAACCCTTGAATTACTCAAGCGGAACTAATGACATAGGCAACGCCTTCAGTTCCGGTCAAGTAACCAGTAGAGGGGACTATAAGGAATAGGCCCTCTGTCTTTATTTAAACTACTTTTACATTTTATGATTTCCATACTTTCGTATGCGTTCAACAATCTCCTATCAGATACATTTTTTATTAACCTTAGATTATCTAATGTTACAGTATGATCAGCTTCAAGGGCATGTTTGGCAATGCTAGATGTGTCTGATAGGAGATTGTTGAACGCATACGAAAGTATGGAAATCATAAAATGTAAAAGTAGTTTTAATAAAGACAGAGGGCCTATTCCTTATAGTCCCCTCTACTGGTTACTTGACCGGAACTGAGGGCCTTGCCTATGTCATTAGTTCCGCTTGAGTAATTCAAGGGTTAGGCTAAGTATAAAATAGGGTAGATTTGTAGTTTAGCTTTAGTCAATCATCGCTCCTAATGAAGCTAACATGGTTAGCGAAACGCGCGTCGAGTGCAAAAATAAAGTGTTTGGTGTAGTGGTGATATATACTGAGTAGTATCATTGTGCCAAAGATTCCACATTCCCAACATAGTAATGTAAGCCTATTTTTGCCTCTACCGGGGACTATTAAAGGCCACAGACCGATTAAGGAATTGTTTAGTGATTTGCTAACAATTATCTCTAGGTAGCGCCATCATATATTCGTCGCTTTATATTTCATATTTACTTGTTACTTATAATACTCTCTTAATTTAATCGCGCAGTGAAGCATATTATTTTAAAAATTCAAATTACTCTTTCAGGGAAAAAGCAATGGCGACATCAATCAAGGCCTAGAAATGAACGAAGTTGCCGAAAATGGTTCGGACTCAACCGCACCAGCTGGTCAGACTCAAGTCAGCAGCCATTCGCATGAAGTAGAAGAAGAGGAAGAGGAACCAATGTCAGAAATCTGGGTACACCAAGCCATACACACAATTGAATATGTGCTCAGTACTATTTCACATACTGCCTCATACCTTCGGTTGTGGGCCTTATCGCTTGCTCACGCACGTAAGTAGTTTTTTTTCGGCCATTTGTCCTAAAAATTACATGTCTTTTCTCAATTTTTTAATTGAAAAATAGTTAGCGCCCGAAAAAATGGTGTAAAAGTTTAGAAAATGCACTGTTTTTTTTTTCGAAATCTCATGACCTCTTTAAAAAATATAGAGAAAGTTGATCAATATATCCACTTATATACAACCCTAGGAGGAGTTCTTTTTCTGCATCCATAGGGGCGGAGAGCACATGCCACCATGGCCCCTCCTCGTTTACGCCTCAGCTTGAGATAATATCTACAAAAGAAATAGAAGACCTCACAGAGAAAAGCTTTGGAAATGTTTCATTGGTGCTACAAACACAATATCAAATTTGATAAGCGAATAATACTCAAGTTGAAAGTAGAAGCCAAAAAGACTAACCTAGACGCAAAAAATGTTGTCTCAATTATCAATGGATAAATTGCATAAAACCACGAGAAGCTTTAGCTCAGTAATAAAACTGTGGTGGAGATCATTCGGCCTAGCCTCAACTACCGGGATGAGGTAGGCTATTTCAGAAGGAACTAGTAGCAACAACATAGTTCACAAGAAGGTTGCAGTTCAATAATAGCCTGGCCTCCACTAACAATACCATGAGAGAAGTTAGGATGACGTTAAATAATCTTAACTCTGTTATGAAATTGTTCTTCGACGATATCCAGTAACGACAAAAGAAATTCAATTACCTATTGATGCTAATGCTGAGCGGAATACAAGGGAGCTATAACATGTAATGTCGTGTGGGCTCGCTAGTCCTCCATTTGGCGCCTGCCCGGGTAACGAATAGGGGAATGCTACTCAGATATGAGTGGTATCAAGGAAATCAAATACTTGAGGCGGACCAAAACTACCAATAGGACACTCTCTTGTCCTCAGGGTGAGAAATCGCCCTTAAAGGCGGATGACCTACATAAGTCGTCAACGGCATGGGAATGCAGAAGGAAGTGGTAAACCACTGCATTAGTGATTCAAATTGAATATACATAGTTAAAATCAGGATGGCAAAGTTCAGAGCGAAAAATTCCGGAGTCTCTAGTCCTCTAATTGGATCTCCAGGGGGGAACAATTTTGAATGCTGCTAAATTAGAAAACAAAACATTAAAAAACATCAAAATATGCACCTAGAACTCTTTACCAGGCAGGAAAAGCTCATAATGCGATCCTAGAAATTGGCATATCCATTATGAGAATAAGCAGAGTAAGATGGCCAGGTTCAGGTCACTGTAGCATGGAAAATTACAAAATATACTATTCAGGATCGGCCGAAAATAACCATGAGTATGGAGTGGGAGTTATAGTTGACAAAGCTACAGACAAATGCGTCACAAATTTTACGCTAATTTCAGCCAGAATAATACTTCTCAAATTAAGAACGAAACCTGTTTCTCTTAACGTCATACAAATATATGCTCTCACTACAGATAAACAGGATCAAGAGGTTGAGCAATTTTATCAGCTAATAACAGAAGTCCTAAAAACAATACCAAAACGAGACTTGACAGTCATAATGGGAGACTTCAACGCCAAGATTGGAAGAGGTAGGTCAGGAACTTCCGTAGAACCATATGGTCTAGGTGAAAGAAACAACAGAGGCTAACGACTAAACATTTTCAGTGAAGAAATAGGTTATGTTACCACTAACACCTTCTTCAACCTACTACAATGAAGATTATACATGTGGAAGTCCACACTAGACTCACCAGACCATATCATTAGAAATCAAATAAACAATATTCTAGTGAAGAAACATTTTAGAAATAGTGTTGTATCTGTCAAAATATATCCCAGTGCTGATATAAACTCGGATGACAATGCCCTGGTAGGGGTTCTAAGAATTATCTTGAAAAAGTTAAAAAGAAAACCAGAAAACATATGCGACAACTTAAAGATGAAAATGTAACAAACGTAATTAAAAAAGATCTTAATAAAGAACTTCGAGACACAGATCTAAACGAATACATAGAATCCGAAAGAGAAAGGTTAAATGAAATAACAAGGGGGCTAAAGAATAAATATCTAACTATGGAATAAACACATAAAAGGAAGGAATGGATGACAGATGACATTCTAAGACCAATGGAGAAAAGACGGTTACACAAAAACAGAGGTAACAAAAGAGAATATAGCAGATTACACACACAAATACAGAAAGAAATTCGAACAGCTAAGGATAGGTGGAATGGTGAAAGATGTAAAGAGATAGAGGACTTGCAGGGAAAGGATGATAGCTTTAATATCTATGGAAAAATTAAAGACTTAACCGGTGAACGGGAAACGAAATTAAATATCAATCAAAAATGCAAAGAATCCACAATATTCATATCTAGGAACCATGAGACAAGAACAATGGGAACATTCGCAGGAAATTCATTGCCGTATCAAAAAAGCTAGAGCAGTGTTCCTCAAAATGACATCACTTTTCAAAAGGTCAGCAATAAAATTGAGCACGAAAATGAGACTCCTAAGATGTTATGTCTTCAGCGTTCTTCTTTATGGTGTGGAATCTTGGGCGCTGACTGAAGCCACTTTTAAGAAACTTGAGGCATTTGAATTATGGCTATATCGTCGAATTTTGAAAATTTCTTATACTGACCATATTACCAACGAGGATGTCTTACGTCGCATTTTTTCTTATCACTCATCTCCCCGCCGTAGGGACTTTACCCTTTTTCCATATCCCAAGGATATTGGCGAGAATGTCGTAAAACCGGTCAACGTTGTCCAAGTGCCGAAACATACATGTTTGTATTTCACGGCACCTCTTAAACAACGCGGTAGTGCTGCCACGCACGTTATTTGCATTTGTACAAACAACTACTACCTATGTACGTGGCCAGGCCAAATATACTTAAATTACCAATCAAATTTCTCCTTATCAGCACGGATTTGTTAGTAAGAGATCTACGGTAACAAATCTAACTGTTATGACACAGTTCATTTCGGAAATATTAGATAATGGTGAGCAGGTTGATGTTATTTATACAGATTTCTCGAAGGCCTTTGATAGGATCGACCATCATGTTCTCATCAATAAGTTGTCTTTCTTTGGTTTCACTGATGGTGCGAGGGCTCTTATAAGTTCTTACTTGTTTAATCGAATTCAGTTTGTAGCCTACAACGAATTCAAATCAGAAAGATTTGTGGCTACCTCCGGCGTTCCACAAGGTTCAAATTTGGGACCCTTGCTCTTCATTATGTTCATAAATGACCTTTGCGAGGATTTAAAATGTAACAGGCTAATTTATGCTGATGATTTAAAAAATGTTTATGCCAATAGAAAAAACTGAGGATTGTTCCTATCTACAAAGCCAGTTGATTTCGTACATTCTTGGTGTTGTGACAACAAACTACATCTAAATGCTCAAAAATGCAAAGTTCTAACATATACTAGGAGGGTAGCGTCAATAGAGTTTCAATATAGAATTCAAGACCATAATTTAAGTAGATATAGCACAGCTAAGGATTTGGGAGTTGTTTTTTGATGCAAAACTAACATTTGCTCAGCATATAGCATTGAAAGTTTCTGAAGCAATGAAGTCTTACGGGTTCATCATTAGGAATTGTAGGGGTTTCACTAATATTGCATCACTGAAGGTTTTGTATTTCTGCTTTGTTCGCTCGAAACTGGAATATGCAAGTATTGTCTGGAGTCCAATGTACGAGGTGCAGAGAGTTTCACTTGAAAAAGTGCAGAGGAGATTTTTGAAATTTCTGTTGTTTAAGATTAATGGAATGCATCCTGAACGGGGAATCAGCAGCGATTATTTGTGTGAACAGACAAGTATTCTTAGCCTGGGAATCAGGAGAGTTTGTGCCTCAATATTATTCCTATATAAAGTATTGCACAATATGATTGATTGCACGGATATACTGTCTCGTATTAACATCAATGTGCCACAGATACACTCACGATCAAGTATGTTTTTTAGATGTAACAGACCTAATACTAATTTGTTATTGAATTCACCTATTCATGTAATGTGTACTAATTTTAATCATATTTGTAGTGTTTGTGATATATACTGTTGTACTAGGAAGCAATTACTACAGACTGTCATTGAATATGTAAATATCTAAATATTTACCCTATTAATGGGAAACTGTTGGGTAATAAAGCTATTATTATTATTATTATTATTATTATTAAATAAATTAATAAATAAATATACCGACCTTCTGCACAGTAGGAAAGTACTACGTCACCGAGCCATGGCCCGCCACAGTTTGAACAAGAAACAGGAAATTATTTAAACTGTTAGTATTGGAATATTTAGGACACATAATGAGAAATCCCCACAGATATGGATTACTACAGCAAATACCCAAGGAAAGGTATTTAGAAAAAGGGAACCAGGACGCAGACGTATTGCCTGGCTAAACAATCTGCTAAATTGGTTCTCAACAAATACTACCGGTCTTTTCAGAGCTGCAGTGGATAAGGTAATAATAGCCAGAATGATTGCCAACATTCGAAACGAATAGGTACTTTAAGAAGAAGAATAACATGTAATAACGAAGTAACTTACAAGCTAAGAAGATAAAGGATGCTGTAAAGTGCTATTATATTTTTGTGCCGTATATATTTCGATGACTCACTGAGGCTATGTACTGAGAGGACTGTAAAATATGTATTTTTATTTTTTATTCACATGAAACGATTACATTACATTTTGCGTGCTAAATACGTTGTCTCTCTCTCAGCGAATTTTATACAATGTAGCTGTTACTGTCTCTCCTCTTTTTTAACATTCACATGGTAGTTTTTACTTATTATTGTTTTTCCTTTATTTCCAGAACTATCAGAAGTATTATGGAGCATGGTCTTCCAAATGGGTCTCAAAACCGAAGGGTATATAGGCTGTGTTTTCATTTTCATTTTCTTCGCAGTATGGGCAGTCTTTACACTGGCCATTTTAGTTTTGATGGAAGGGTTATCAGCCTTTTTGCACACCCTTCGTCTTCACTGGGTAGAATTCATGTCTAAATTTTACGCTGGTCAGGGATATCCCTTCGCGGCTTTCAGTTTCAAACAAATCTTAGCTGAAGAAGAAGAGTCCGTGGATTAAAAGAACAATATAGAACGAGAAACCTTATTTTACAATAAAATAGAAAACCAACAAATAATTTAAGAGATTTAGGTTTAACCAGTGACAACTTGTTCGGCTAAAGCCTTCTGTTAAGTTTTATCGCGAATTTACAATCTTGCAACGGAGTACAGTTTGTGGAATCTTCTTTCACATCCAACTCAGTATGTTGATGGTGCTCTTGAAAAATGGTGTATTTCTACCGTCATCTATTTACATTATCATTATAAGGAACGAAAAATAAGTATCTCCAAAAGAGGTCGATCATAGTTTCTCCGTTTAATATTTAAAAAAAAATTAACGGTCAGTTTATTAAGCTTTTAAGATTTAAGTTTTGGTTCATTTGCAAACAATTTTTTACCGTAAATTCTGGCTTCTCGTTTAAAATTCAGTGTAACTTCGTCCTGTCTGCTGCAAGCTTATTCCAAAAATTTGCGTTTACAGGCAAATATTCACTTCATTGCTTATCAGATGTGAGTTGAAATGGTTTCGTAGATAGGATAAAACAGTTACCTTATAGGTATAATCAGTTCGTTTCGTAACTGATCTTTACATTTAGCGAACATCCACCGACAAATGCGACAAATGCGCAAATGAATTTTCCAAATCGGAACTCAATAACATTCTAGAGGTCACAGTAACTATTAAGACCAAAAAATATTCTTTACATTGTTTTGTAAATATGTGTAAAAATAAAATAATAAAGATATGCATTGTTATTTAAGTAAGATAATAAAATATTTATTTTAAGGCATGTAGAATATACAGTGGATTTTAAAACAATGTTACTTTTTTTGTCAGTTTCTTATGTTATTTGTTGGTGTTATATGAGCATTTTCAGAATATGTATATATCATATTAAATACTTCATTTTATTTTGTGCTTATGCCTACGTTCTTAGTTTGTGCAGTTTATTCTATTGTTAACTATTTTTCCGTATTATACTTTGTTTTATTAGTTGAACTGAACATTAGTATTTTTAATAGAAAGATTATAGTTTGTTGCAAGTATTTGATGGTTTTATTTTCCAAATCAACTGTACCTTGCTCTATTAAAAATTAGCTAGCATCAATTAAATAATATACACATAGACCAGTTCAAATGTTTTAGTTAATCTAATGTAAACCGACTTAGTTTTTTTTCCAGATTATGTCAGATATTATCAGAATCACTATCTTATCCTACCCACCAAACATTTAACTAAGTTTAATAAGCTTGGCTAGTTAATAATTTTTAAAAGTTGATAGTTATTGGCAAATAGATTAAGAAATTTTTTAGCATACCTCAACTAAGATAATGACATAGCAAAGGGTCCAGAAATGGTGGGATTCTCATTCAGTTGCATTGGACACTCGTTACTTGCCACCGTAAGTTACACGTACATCAAATTACTGTCTAGTAAACATCATGTCTAGTAAATGTCATCTATTATGTTTTCCATCATTTCAATCGCAAATACGAAAAATCCTACTTGACTTAATATACGAGGTTGAGGAACGTTTGGGAATATGTGACAATCTATGGAAAAGAGCAAAGTAATTTTAGATATGCAGATGATACTGTTATACTTGCAACGTCAGTACAAGACCTAGAATCAGTTATGGACCATCTTGAAATTACTAGCAAACACTTTGGACTGATTGTTAGTCGTAATGAAGATCTATCACACATCGATGAAATTGGTAGTTTCACTGTTGTAGACCATTTCAACTATTTGAGATCCATGATGCCTAACAATGGTGGCGGTGAAGCGGAAGTAGAAGACGTTGCCTAGAAACTCGACAAAAAATACAAAGTTAAGATTGTTATCCAACCTTATATTCCCCATAGCAACTTATGCATCGGAAACATGGACCAATAAACAAGCTGACAAAACGAAATTGAGGTATGGGCATATCGAAAAATTCTCAGAGAACACCGTACTAATGTATATATTCTTGACTTACTCTCGATCTCTTCTTGGTATGGGTATGCACGAGTCAACTCAGGTCGCGCAGCATCGACTGTTGAGGCAGCAACTGCATAGTGTCAGCAATATTCCTATTGGAGTGAAAGGATTAAGAGAGAGAGAGAGGAACGTTTCGTTGGCAAAATTCTTGTACAAGCTTGCGCAGTTTATGGTATATCTGAACATCTGAGCCAAAAAGCAATATTATCCTAGAGTCTGTGGGTCCGCAGTAATATTGCCTTAGAGTCTGGGAGCCTCACTTCTTTTATCAGGCTAACTCGGAATGTTTCAAGTAAAAAGTTAACTGAAAACCTTGAGTAAGTTCCGGTTTAGTCAATTAATTGAGGCATTCTAGGCGACTTTCATAATAGTGACGTAGCCAGTTTCTAGAAGCCAAATTTTCAAAAAAGACCAAGAAGTCATTTTATTCTCAGAATTTGTTATTTTGAAGACTAGGCCGTGACCTAATTTGTATATGTATTGAAGTGGTAACCGCCATTTTTATTGAAATTGCGTTAAGCCTCTAATGTATCAGAGTCACTTCCTCACTCCTCGCTATTCCAAACCCCATTCTTTGCTTTGTAGCTTGCTTCTCGTTCCCCTTCATATCAGTCCAGCGACAGAGTCTTGTCTTCTTAAAAGTCTCTGGATTTGAGCGTTGTCCCTTGTCGATATGCTTGCCATCGACTAACAGACTCATTGAATGATTTTTATCATCAAAAGATACTGTAGGTGTATCATAAAAAAGTATTTAATGATCCAAATCTTCGAATTATACAGATCAATCGGACTCTCATGTTGAAAAATCAGTTCATCGACTTAACCTTTCGGAGTAAAAGAGGGAGTAGGTAGGGAGTAAGGGAAAATAAAAGGCAAAGGAGGAAGAAAGAGTGCTTTGACACATTGAGGGCTAAATCAATGACGTCACGTTGTGCCGGGGTGGAGAATTCGATATTTCAGAAGCACCTCGATCCGATCAAATAAATGAATTTGAGGTGATCATTTAAAATAATCGTTTTCAATTGACCATATATAGCAGAAAAAAATATCTTAACCAACTGTTGGATACGCTCGGTTATTTTCTAAGCTGAATATGTAGAAACTGCCAAGTTGACTAGTTTCAAAAGGTGCTAAATATTGCGAATAAACCAAGAAAATTACCATTTTTCGAAAAAAAAAACGATAACAGGCCTTGATCCACAGAAAATCTTGCTTTCTGGTTGATGGATTAGTTTTCACCAGGCGAGCGAACGATTGGGATACAATTAACAGTATATTTTTTCTAAATAAAACCATATTAAATAGGGCAATCCGAGAGACACCTTCAGAATTAGCGAATTGTAGGTAGCAGTGTCTATGACAAATAGATGCTTATACTGTACTCTGTCGGTGACTTACAAAGTCTTTTTAAGCAGAGCAGCGGCTGGCACAAAACACGGCTGGCACTTGGTATTGCAGAAACGCACCTTTCTCGAGCTTACCGCGCCGTCGAAGGTATAGATGGCATTGGTATAACAAAGGGCTAAAGACGAATCGAAAAGATTGGTATAAACGCATTTTTTTTCGAAGTCACCAAAAGTGTTCTTCGTATTTGCTGAACCATCCCATGACGTGTTTCGCCGTGTCACGGCTCCTCAGTTGGGTTAGGTTCAGCAAGTACGAGAACACCATTTTTAGTCCTTATCCAGGTACTAACGGAAAACTATGACAAATAGATGCTTATACTGCACTCTGTTGGTGACTTACACTTTTGGTAACTTCTAAAAATGCGAATCTTTTCGATCGTCTTTAGTTGTTATACCAATGCCATCTATACCTTCGAGCAGTAAGCTCGAGAAAGGTGTGTTTCTGCAATAAGTGCCAGCCGTGCTGTGCCGCTCTGCTTAAAAAGACTTTGTAAGTCACCGACAGAGTGTAGTATAAGCATCTATTTGTAATAGTTTTCCGTTAGTACCTGGATAAGGACTAAAAATGGTGTTCTCGTATCTGCTGAACCTAGCCCAACTGACGAGTCGTGATACGGCGAAACGCGTTTTGAGATGGTTCAGCAAATACGAAGAATACTTTTGGTGACTTCTAAAAATGCGAATCTTTTCGATTCGTTTTTAGTTTTTATATCAATGCCATCGGGAGTATTGTCTTTCTTTACTACAACACTAGACCTCGTACAACGTTAAGCACACGAGGACTGCTAATCAGCCTTAAACGAGAAGTCTTCCTCCATCCCTATATTTATTGGACCGAGTTTCTTCTAATTGTTCTCTGTGGCATTAGTTGCAAAACACCATGGGAGGTGAAACCTAGACAGATGATGAAAACACTAAAAAGTAATTCGGTTGACTTTTTGTCAAAAAAAATGTCAGAGTTTCTACGAATAAGGCATAATAAATTTGTTGTATGATAGCAAGAGGTCATCGAAAATCATGGCGAACCTAATGTTGAATACGAGGATGAATTGAAAAGTTCGGGGCCTAGTCAAGAAAACAAAATAAAATACGTACAAAAATCTTTTTATTTTTCGACGTAATCTCCACCTAGCTCTATGCACTTCTTCCACCTGCTTTCCAAAGCTGTTTGAAAAAAGATTCCTCAAGGTCTTCAAAATACTGGTTAACTGCAGCTTCGACTTCTTCATTTAATGAAAATTTCTGGCCACCGAGGTGTTTTTTAGGTTTTTTTTTTTTTTTTTTTTTTTTTTATGGGTCTAACACACGTGCTACAGGGAAGTCCCTAAAGCGCTACAGGAGCGACACGTGTGCGGAGAAAGCGATTCACGTTGTTCTTGAATCGCTTGTAGATTGTACTCGATGGGAAACACAGTCCTGGGCAAACTATTCCAAAGGTATGATGTTCTCCATACAAAAGACTGTTTGAAAAGCGTTGTACGAGGAGTAACAAGCTGAACCTCATACGGATGTGAAGTATTAGCGTGACGTGTACTTCTAATATGCACCCCTCTGGGAGGAATTAAACGGGCTACATCCTTCGAACACTTTCCATGAAAGTACTTGTAGAATAGGCTCAAGTCGCCAACCGTTCTTCGATGTTCCAGCGAATCAAGGCCGTCGGTCAGTTCCGGGTGTCCAATCAGACGAATAGCTCTTCTCTGGATATAATCCAACAAATGCAGTGTATGTTTGGGAGCGGAGCTCCAAACATGGGAGCAGTATTCCCAATTTGAGCTTTGTAAAGAATTAGCATATGTAAAGCTTTCTGGTTCGAAACAATATTTGAGAAGCTCTCCTTGCTATGCCTGCAACATGTTCATGCCAGGACATATTTACTCCCAAATTAACGCCTAACAGATTGAGTGACGATGTTAGAGGGATGGAGTGTCCCGACATAACTATGTCGGGTTCTGCAACGTTAACTTTTTTAGAAAAAACTGCCGCCTGGGTTTTTGTAGCGTTAAATTCCACTTGGTTACTGTCACCCCAAGATAGAATTTCTTCCAGGTCTTTGTTAAGTTGAATGACTTCCTGCTGTCTGCGGATATTCGTCTGAGTAGTCGATGTCCGAGCGTTCAAAGTGAATGAAGAGATAAGTGTACTGTCATCTGCAAAGCTGTAGATTGGATTCTCGGTCTTTTCCAGCAGATCGTTAATATAAATGAGGAAGAGAGTAGGAGACAGTATGGAACCTTGGGGCACACCGGCGTTGATAGTGAAGGTGTTAGAAAGAAATCCGTCGACTGCCACTCGTAAAGAACGCTCTCTGAGGAAACATGAGAGCCACAAACAGAACTTTTCAGATATACCATAAGAACGTAGCTTAGCCAACAGCCCATCGTGCCAAACACGGTCAAATGCCTTGGATATGTCAAGAGCAACCGCTCGAGATTCTCCAAAGTGTTCAATTGCGTTGTTCCAAACATGTGTTACATAAGTTAGAAGATCTCCTGTTGATCTATTTTTACGAAAGCCATATTGGTGATCACTAATAATGTTGAATCCTTCAAGATATTTTAGAAGATGCTGATTGATAGCCTTTTCCATGACTTTCGATATTATTGAGAGTAGTGCGATTGGTCGGTAGTTATTTGGCAAGATCTTCTTGCCTTTTTTAGGTATCGGCTGAACTGTGGCACATTTCCAGCAGGAAGGAAATATTCCCTTTCTGTAGGATAGGTTGAAAAGTCTACAGAAAACTGGTGTTAGTTCCCTCGCACAGTTCTTGAGAACTATGGCAGGTATTCCGTCAGCGCCTGAAGCCTTTTTGGTGTCTAGCTTCATCAAAATACGTTTTATGATACGCTGTCTGAAGACAATATCGGGCATCCTTGACTGCACTTTGGGAATAGTAGGTGGTGTTTTTCCTTGGAAATCGACAGTAGAATGTGAAGCAAAGAGTTCAGCCAACAAGTTCGCTTTCTCAACAGGTGTCGTTGCAATAGAATTATCTGGCCGTGTGAGTGGTGGTATGGTGGATTTGGTGAAATTTTGACTAACTGCCTTAGCGACTGACCAAAAGGACCCGGAATTGCCGGGACAAGCGAGAAGTTTGTTTCTACTCCGTTGATTGTGTACCTCCTTGGTTTCGTCGATAATTTCTTTGCATCTGTTCCTGGCACGAACAAAGATGTTACGATTTATGGTGTTAGGAAGTTCACGCCACTGTCGGTATGCAAGATGTTTAGAAGCAACAGCTTCTTTGCATTTTAGGTCAAACCAAGGCTTGCCGTTGGAAGGGCATTTCTTCGCAAAAGGGATGTAAGCCTCCATACCGGCCAAAATAACAGCGGAAATCTCCTTAGCGCAGTTAGATGGGTGGTCGGATAGAAGACAAACGTCTAACCAAGGGAAAGTTTGAAAATATTCCATGAGATCTTCCCATTTAGCAGATTTGTAGTGCCAAATCTTGCGCGGTTTGGGCGCCTCTCTGTCACTGATTGGTAGAATACTCGATGTCGAAAGTAGTTTATGGTCGGAAGAACCTAACGGCGGATTTACGCTGACCGTGTAAATCTCCGGATTGGTGGTTAAAAACAGATCAAGAAGACTGGCGAACTCTCCGTCTCGATCAGGAATCCGTGTTGGTTCATCAATAAACTGAGTCAAGCCACAACTGATTGAAAATGATTCGGCTTCACGACCTTGTTCGTCGGTAGTATTTGAATATTTAAGCCAGTTGATGTTGTGGACATTAAAGTCGCCCAGGATGGCAATTTCGGCATTTGGATAGTTAATTTGTAAATGATCTATGGTGTCTGCAAGAGAAGCGAAAAGCGTTCTAAAGTTGGTATCACTTGGTGGTCGATAGAGGATACAGACGAACCTTGTGGTTGGTTGAGTCGCTATTTTTAACCACATAACATCAAAGTTTGGGGGCTCCAGAGCCTCTTCTCGTTGGCAAGAGAGGTCGCTTCTGACATAAAGACAGATTCCAAAGTTACGCCTAAATCGGGAATAGAAATCGTACCCAGGATAAAGATAGTTTACTGTGCTGGTCGATGAACTGACCTTAGTTTCACAGAGAGCGAGTACATGAGGTTTATTTGATTGCAGGTGTTGGTGCACTGAATTTATGTTCGAATTTAAACCTCGTATGTTGCAAAAATCCATTTTGAAATTCTGTTCTCTGCATGTCGACGCCCCTGAACCAGCCCCCACCCGGAGATCCGAACGGGGGGCTATTTTACCTCCGGAATTTTTTGTATCCAGGTGCCTTATCATGCTATTTGGTCCCACAGTCCGGGACATCGGCACAGCCACGAAACGTTAAGCAACTTCAAGCAGCCTAAGCCGATGCGATGGTATCACACCGGGCGATGCTGGTGGGATCTGGGCATCTACCATCTAGATTGTTCTTTAAGTCGCCTCCTACGACAGGCAGAACATACCGGGGGAGATATTCTATCCCGCCCCCCCACGGGTTTGAAAACAGTTGAAAGTCCGAAGGTGCCGATCAGGAGAATAAGCCGGGTGGGACAGCAATTCGAAACCACAATCACGAATTTAAGCCATAGACTCAACAGACGTGTGAACACGAGCGTTATTCTGATGGAACAAAACTTTCTTTCTCAGTAATCCTGGGCGTTTCTCTTTAATTTGTTGACGTAAACGACGCAGAAGGGTGCAATAGTAAGTCGAGTTTATTGTTTCGCCTTTCGGAAGGTAGTCCACCATAATAATACCTTCAGCATCCTAAAAAACTGACGCCATCACTTTTCCAGCCGACAGAAATGCCTTCGCTTTCTTTGGGGTCAGTTCATCAGATTTTTTCCACTGCTTGGATTGACCCTGGAGTATAGTGGTGAACCCAGGTTTCGCCCATTGTCACAAACCTGTTAAGAAAATCTTGCAGATCAGCCTCAAACGTCTCCAAATAGTAGCGAGAAATCGTGAGTGGAATTCGTTTTTGTTCAACTGAAAGCAATCTGGGGACCCACCTAGTAGAAACCTTAGAAAATCCGAGTTCGTTGGCAATGATGTTTTGTGTTCGTTCATACGAGATGCCTATAGTGTCTGCAATCTCCCTGATAGTTAATCTACGGTCTTTCAATAAGAGATTACATACTTTGCCTATGTTTTCTTTAGTCGTAGACGTCGTGGGCCGGCCGGAGCGAGGGTAATCTTCGATGCTCTCTCGTCCACGTTTAAATTCTATAATAATAATAATAAAAAAAAACAATTTTATTCAAAGTATGCAGTATACAGTGAATAGGACAGAGTGCAGCTGAACAAAGATAAAAGAAAAAAAATAACTTAATTTAACTGAAGCAAAATATATGTCCATCTGTCTTTACACTTGCCCCTAGGCTGTAACACACTAACACATGCACAACCAAATAATAATAATGTACAACCAAATTATATGATGCAAACCAAATATATATATATATATATATATATATATATATATATATATATATATATATATATATACATATATATATATATATATATATATATATATATATATATATATATATATATATATATATATATATATATATATATATATATATATATATATATATATATATATATATCAATCGGTTTTATAACGTCTTCCGTCTTCCGATGCCTAATTTCCACTCCTTCCGGTTTCTCCATCCCTCCTCCTCCAGATCTCTCTCTAGTACTTCCTTGTTGATTCCTGCTCTCCAGCTTTGGCGTGGTCTTCCTCGCTTTCTTTTTCCATGAGGGTTCCAATTTAAAATCTTTTAGGTAGTCGGTCTTGTGACATTCTCTGTACATGTCCGTACCATACCAACTGTTGGGTTCTGATTTCGTCCACTATATCGTGCTTTATTTCTAAAGCTCGCCTTATCGTGTCATTTGGTATGCGGTCTTCTCTGGATTTTCTGGCTGCTCGTCTCCAGAAATCCATTTCTGTAGCTTTTAGTATTTTTTCTGTTCTTTCCTTTAATGGCCACACCTGGGAGCTGTAAGTTATTATACTTTTCACTATTGAGTTGTAAATTCTCTTCTTATTTTCTATGGTTATGTTTTTGTTCCATAGTATACTATTAAGCATTGCAATCGCTTTTCTTCCTTGGATATTCCTCTCGAATATTGCTTCTTCCAGTGTTCCGTCCCTAGATATTCTCGTTCCCAAATACTTATAACTGGCACAGTGTTTGATGGTGTGTCCTGTGGCCAGTTTCAAGTCCTGCTGTTGTCCTCTGACGCACATGTACTCGGTCTTTTTAATATTGACTTCTAGGCCCCATTTTTCATATTCCTCCATAAGTTTTCGTGTCATGTATTCCATATCATCGATGTCCTGAGCGACTACTACCTGGTCATCTGCGAATGATAGCGTGTACAATGTAGTATCGTCATCCAGTGGTAATCCCATACTGCTGCATTTTCTTTTCCAGTTCTTCAGTACACTCTCCAAATAGATTTTAGATAGCGTTGGGGATATACAGCAGCCCTGTTTGAGACCCTTTGTGACCGGGAACCCTGTTGTTATACCATATTTGTTTTCACACTATTTCTTGCGTCTTGGTATAAGGATTTTACGGCTTTAATTATTTCAGTGCTTACATTACTCTGTTGTAGTGTTTTCCCACAATCTCATTAGGGGCACGCTGTCGTAGGCCTTTTTTAAATCAACAAACAAGACATGGACTTCCTGATCAAATGCGGTTTTCTTTTCTAGGATTTGTGTCAGTGAGAAGAGATGGTCTATTGTGGATCTTCCTGCTCTAAAGCCTGCCTGTTCTTCAGCTTCTACGTCCGCGTATTCCGTTTCTATTCTATTTTTAAGTATTTTTCCGTATATTCTGCTAATAGATCCTGTAACCGTTATTCCCCTATAGTTATCGCAATTATTTTTGTCTCCTTTCTTATGAATTGTTGATATGTATGATATTTTCCATTCCTCAGGTACTTCTGATGTGTTAATGCATCTTTGGAATAAGTTCCTCAAAGCGCTAAATAGCTTTTCAGTTCCGTATTTTACTATCTCTCCTGGGATGTTTCCTGGTCCTGGAGCTCTACCATTTTTTAGCGTTTTACATACTTCTTTAACTTCTGATGTTGTTATCCTTATTGGGGATCCTCGTATAACTATATTTGGGTTTCCATGTTGGGTACTTCTGAACTCTGGTCTATCTTCTGTTAGCATATTTGTAAAATATTGGTTCCATTTTTCTGGTGTTATTGGTGAGAAGATTTCTCTTTTCCGTTCTGTTCTCATATTTTTAAGAAGTCTCCAGCTTTCTGTGCTTTTTCTTCCTCCTATGTAAGTGTTGAGTCAACAACCAAATAAAAACAAAAAAAAAGAAAAGAAACGTTATGTCAGTTACAGAAAGCCATGATTTAAGATTAGAAAACTTACATTTTTAGGAACAAGTAAACTCTTCAATTATTCTGCAATAACAAATGCTTTAGGTACTTTTTGAAACATTTGACTGATTTAGATTTCAGAATGTCCGGTAGGTTGTTATAGGTTTTAACTAAATTGTAAGTCTTTCAAATATGCCTGTTTTATGAAGTGGGGGCGTAAGTTAGCCTCTGCTTCTTATATTTATATTATCAACGTCAGCCTTGAACGGAATTTTTTTTAAAAATATACGTAGGTGACTTTGTGCAGATAATTTTATGAGACGCGGTACAACAATGCAAATATCGTCTTGACTTCATGTCAATCCATTTAGCTTCCTTCAGTTTATAAGTAACTGGATTTCGTTTCTTTATACCGTAGGTAAACCGAAAACAATATTTCTGAATTTTTTGAATTCTTTTTGTATCTTCTGCAGTCAAACAGGAGCCATAAACAACATCACAGTGGTTAAATATTGATAAAATGATAGAATCGCAAAGCATGAGTTTTAATTGAGTATTTAGTAAATGTCTTGAGTTATAAAGACACCTAAGTAGACCCACTGCCCTCTTAATGCAAGTCACACTGGCATATGACAGAGCAGATTCCCCTAGTGTTGTTTTCATATCATCATGGATCTCCTTTGGTGTTAATCTTTTTTAAACAGGTACTTGATGACCTCACGTTGTTCAATTTTTTCTATTTTTCCAAAAACGCTGCACTTGGTCTCAATAAACTCGTTCTAACCTAAAAACCACAAATACTAAAGCAACAAAATTTTACACTGTGACAACCAAAGAAAGTATGATCTTATTGATGGTACTATAATAAAAATATAATTATTTTTTGGTGAAGCTGCGAACTTTTCAATCCAACCTCGTAGACTAAAATTTACGTTTTATCATCTCACTAGATATCAGTCATCCTTCCTTAATGTATGTATTAGAGTTTAAAATAACGTAATATATATATATATATATATATATATATATATATATATATATATATATATATATATATATATATAATAACATTGAACTGGACAGTAGATTTTTCTAGAATATAAATAAATAAATCATCATCGATCATTGATATTACAACTAAAACCGTAATTGTTCACAGTAATTTTAACTGGCGTTTTCCTGGAAGGTAAATAATATTTTCCAAAAGATTTTTCCGCTTTACATAAGTTCATTTTTATTTGTTTTCGTTAAACATGCCCTTGAGTTTAAGAGATTTTATGGACGAACCAAACTTCAGTTTGTTTGTAAACAGATCAATCCATCGGCATCGGGATTAAAAATTTAATTATATTATTGCGATTCCTGTTGGGAATTATTTGATTTTGTAATAAAATGGAATAAAGAATAATTTTAGGTTTATTTGCTAAAAATTCAGGCATATCAAGGTCGCCGATAGATAGCGTTATAAGGAGACAGTTGCCAAACTCTGATCACATTCAACGTGTACAAGTACTTCCACTGCACTGGTTTGAAAAAAATGTTATGAAGATAGAGAAAAGGCATTTAACACCTGAACTAATATAAATTTTAGAGAGGGGAGTTATTTTTGGGGTTTTTAGAGTCAAAAAATCTGAAAATTATATAAAAACAACACTATATTTTAAATTTCGAATATATTTAAAACTAGCCGTGCCCGCGGCTCCGCTCGGGTGGACTTGATTGACTACTATCGTCACTGCTTATTCCTGATGTTACCTAACGTAATAAAACATTTGCCATTATTTCTCCTTATCTCCCATTATTTTTCCAGAATTTCCATTATCTAGGCTTATCTCTGCCCATCTCCCATTATTTCTCCTTATCTCCCATTATCTCACCTTATCTCCCATTATCTAGGCTTATCTCGACTTATCTCGCAATATTTCTTCTTATCTCCCATTATTTCTCCTTATCTCCCATTATCTCACCATAACTCCCATTATCTAGACTTATCTCCGCTTATCTCCCATTAGTTCTCCTTATCTCCCTTTATTTATACTTATCTCCCCATTATCTCACCTTATCTCCTATTATCTAGGCTTATATCGAATTATATAAGTGGTTTTGAAGTGATAAGCGCACTGACGAACAGACAGACAGACAGAAACACGTTGCATTTTATATACATTGTATTCTTTGCAATATGATATTGTTCCATATTTAATGGTTTAGGCAGTGTATTGCAAGAGAACGCGCTAACGGTAACCTTTTTTCCGACTTGATTCACTATTATCGTCACTGTTTATTCTTTATGTTACCTAACGCAACAAAATATATCCTATACCTTGGCCAGAGAACATATGTGTGTTTTAAAAAAAAGCGCGTAACGCACTAATGGACAGAGAGAGAGGCAGACAGACAGAGAGACGTTGCATTTTATATATATTATAGATAACCTGGCCAGAGAACATATGTATGTTTTAAAAAAAATCATGTAAATCGGATACAGATGTAATAAAATATATATCTATAACCTGGTCATAGAACATATGTATGAAAATATTACGTATATTGGATAAGTGGTTCTCGAGGGATAAGCGCACTAACGGACAGACAGCCAGAGAGACAGACGTTGTATTTTATATATATTATAGATATAGATTATTATTATTATATAACCTGGCCGAAGAATATATGTTTGAATTTAAAAAAAAAGACACGTAAATCGGATAAATGGTTCTCGCGTGATAAACGCACTAATGGACAGACAGACAGAAGAGAGACTTTGCATTTTATATATATTATAGATTATGGATAATAGATATTCTCTGCTACATAATATTGTTCCGTATTTAATGGTTTAGGCTGTGTATTGCAAAGGAACGCGCTAGCGGCAAACTTTTTTCCGACTCCATTCAGAGAATATATTTATGTTTTAGAAAAAAAAGCACGTAAATCGGATAAGTGGCTCTCCAGTGATAAGCGCACTAACGAACAGACAGACAGGCATACCGACAGACAGGCAGACAAACAGACAGACAGACAGACACACAGACAGACAGACAGACACGCAGGCAGACAGATAGAGAGACGTTGCATTTTATATATTATAGACTATCGATTATAGATGACTTGACGATCGTTTCACCATACAATGGCTTCTTCAGAAGTGAATTAGAAAGAAAAAAAAATCTTTCTAATTCACTTCTGAAGAAGCCATTGTATGGTGAAACGATTGTCCAGTCATTATAAATATATTGGAAATTTGAAACATAGTGTTGTTTTTATATAATTTTATTATGAATTTCCAACAAGTATCGGCTAACACAATCAAAGATGAAAATTATGTTATTTTGTATTTGTTTTCAATTAGTTATAGTCAAACAAATAAAGGGTTAAATAATAGAGACAGGAGGCGTTGTTAGGGTTGAGAAGCCGAAAAATGTGTATTTTTTAAATTATTTTGAATGTATTGTAGTCAAATATATAATAGGTTAAGGGAATGGGTGGAGATTTGAGGAATTGTGAAGATATATCCTTTTTAGGGTTCTTGAAATCGAGGAATCTTAAAACTGTATTATTCTTTCTTTATTTTTAGTTAATTATGGACATATACAGGGTTGCCTCGTGTACAGAATACATGTTCTATTAATATTAAAAGTAGATTTGCCGCGAAAAAGTCTAAAAGTTACATAATTTATAAATTAAAATTAGATTGTTATGACTGCATAATTTTCTCCATTAATATACAAAAAATATGCCAATAAACTAGGCTCATTATTATTGTGGGCGGTATAGATATGTATTACCGGTATATAATTAAAGGTTGACAATAATTTGTTATGAAGTAAATTGATCACCCTCAATTTTAATGTTCATGCAACTGTTAATGTAAGCTCATTAAAGCAGGAAAAAATATGTAACAAAAGCAAATTGTGATATTTTTAAATGGAACCCATAATAAATATCGATGGCTTGTGTTTGTGTTGTTCCGTACGTTAATTGCTATTGAAATACAAATTTTTGTTACGGAGATATAAAATGATCAATGACTTCACAAAACACACCCCAAATGAGTTTTCAACCGAGTTTGTTTCCGATCTTTGTTGAAAACTAATGACTTTAAAATTTTTTATTTTTTAAATACCAGTTTATTATTAAAGGTAATGCACTCGTAATAATTTTCGTTCAATCTCACCCTGTGGAGAGTATTCCGAAATTTTTTCAAAATTTTTTAATTCGTACTTTTCGAGATAAGTGTGACTCCGATTTTTGGTAATTTTTTAAAAATAACAAGAAAAAAAGTGTGAGCAAGTTTTACAGTTGAACTCGTGTTTTCACAAGCTTTCATTTGACATGCCACTTGATGACCTAGTAAAAAATTTTTTTTTTCTCTTCCGATTTTACCCCCCAAGACTAACCCTTTAAGACAAAATTTAACTTTCAAAACTAAATGGCTCTAATGGGGCCATCAGTTCCTACATTAGTGCCAAATTTCAACTTTCTGTGTCAAATAATTTCGGACAAAATCGGGTGTAACAGATGGACAGACAGACACTGAAGTGATCTTATAAGTGTTCCGTACGGAACACTAAAAAAATACTATACAATGTTTGTACTCTTCGTTGTTTTTATTATCATGAAATGACCAGCGATCATCTAGTAAGGAAATTCTTTAAGTAGTGGTAGGTATGCAGTAATTAATTTTATTTTGGTAGCGTACCGGACACTTATAAGATCACTTCGGTGTCTGTTTGTTCGTCTGTCTGTCTGTCTGTCTGTCCGTCTCTCACACCCAATTTTCTCCGAAACTATTTGACATAGAAAGTTGAAATTCGGCAATAGTATAGGAGTTAATGTCCTTATCGAAGCTGTGTAGTTCTGAAAGTTAAATTTTTACTTAAGGAGTTAGTTTTGGGGGTAAAATCGGAAGTGAAAAAAAAATTTTACCAGGTCGTGTCAAATGAAAGCTTGCGCGCACACTTTTTCTTGTATTATTTTTATAAAATTGCGAAAAAACGCTGCCCCCCCCCTTATCTGGAAAAGTTTGATTAAAAAACATTGAAAAATTTCTGTAATATTCTCCACAGGTGTAGATGAACGAAAATTAGTGCATTACCTTTAATGATTTATCTGGTATATGAAAAAGACAAAAATTTCAAGGTCATAAGTTTTCAATTAAGATCGGGAAAAAACTTTGTTGAAAACTCATTTGAGGTGTGTTTAGTGAAGTTATTGATCTTTTTATAACTCCATAACAAAAATTTTTATTTTGAAAGAAAATCAACGTACGGAATTGCGCAAGTCCGACTTGCCTTGGCCGGTTATTTCTATTGCCTGAGAATTTGGACTTCGCGAAGCGTCGTCCCAAGGAAATTTTTTCTCAAGAAATATGGGATTGCTTATTAATGGTATGTTAGTGAAAGCAAATACAAAAAATGCTTATAAATCTATTAACAAACTTAAAATAGAAACAAACCATACAAATATGAACTTCAAATTAAGTGGTTTGAGCAAAAAAATAGAATAGAATGACTAATCATTTTAACATTCTTAATTTGGAAAAAATGGAAATAACGTGTCGAAACTTCCGCGACAGACATAATAATAATATTTGCACTTCGTCTATATTTTCGCTCATTTCGAAATGTCATACTCTTCTTTTTCGAACTGACCGACAAGATCCGATCATTTAAGCTGCTAATGTCACTAGTAGTACTGTATTTAAGTAACGACAAGTACCTTCGAGGCCAAATAGTTTGAATATCGATCAATAATAACGTGTGTGTCTTTAGATGAATTAAATTAACTTATTGTTAAGTTTTACAGATCTAGTATCGGGCTGGCGATTTAAGCATATACTTAAATTTATCTAGACTAAAACTAAAGAAAATGATTAGGGTTGTTGAAGTCTTCTACATAAGATTATACTCATCCCAGTCAGATAGACGACAAGAAAACATGAATATTATGAACGTAGGATCTGAAGAACTCCTAGATGTGACATATCTGGGAGTTCTTCAGACAATACAAGCTGCATTGAACAAAATAAAAAACAATAGATGCTCTGGAGAAGAACAAATCACTGTAGAAATGCTAAAACTTGACAGTAAATCTCTGAAAGATGCGTTGAAGGTTCTACTAAATAAATGAGGGAAAAATACCAACAAAATGGTGTATTTCGGAGGTTATACTTCTCTTTAAGAAAGGTGATAATATTGATATCGAAAATTATCGACTCATATATCTCTTCTATCGCACTTATATCAGCTCTTCACTAAAATCTTAACCAATTGTGTAATAGCAAAACTAGATTTCTATCAACCTGTGGAAGATTTAGATGTTAGAAGGGATTTACCACGGTCGACCACCTCTACACAATACGTACTAAAATAGAAAAATGTACAGAATATAAGGTACCCATACATTTGACCTTCATTGATTTTCATAAGACAGACAGACAAGTGATGAAAAAACTTTCGCTTTCGTATCGCTTAGCAATAAGAAAAAATTCAATATATTTTTCACCCGGTTACTGTCGTAATAATTATTGAACGGAAATTTTAGCTGGTGAACTATAAAGAGATATTACATAGTTTAGCTTATCTAAATAAATATTTTAGCATGTTAACAGTCAAATTTCACAAATTACGGAGAGGCGAAACTAATGATTATGGTAACAATCCTCACGCTGGAATAATTAAAAGAAAAGATTCAGTATGACATGGCAACAATGTGTTGCGAACTGATCACTAATTTTACTACTCGCACAATATTTTTATGAATTAATATAATAATTACACAGGTCTACAAAAAAAATTGTCAGTTTACTACAATAGGTCTAGGTTATGTTTTTTCGGTCGCTGATGACAATTTGAGGTCGGTTTTAGTCCATAATATCTGGATTTTGCATAAAATAGCCATAAAATTTCTAAAAACGAGCTCAAAATGAGATTTTCATTATTTGACAGCATTCAAGTGCCCTTTAGCAGCTGTCAAATGATGGATAAAGCTTGCAAACCCATGAGAATTTTCTAAATCGTTGACAAGAACACTATACCTTATGCCTTGATCGGCGCTGTTTCAGTTCTGATATCCACGCAAGCTAATTGGCAGCTGTGAGTGTAATTTGACAGCTGCCAAATGGTAGTCAACACTGCCATGATGATAGGGTTACTCTTTTCCCTTAAAATCCCTGTATACTATATGATCTTGGTGGTTCTAGTAATGGTCTTAACATATAAAATGTTATTTGACAGCTCTCAAGTGTACTTTGACAGCTAGCACTGAACAGAACTGTCAAAGCCATGAGAATATTCTAATAGTTTAGATCTTTGAGAAAGACACTACGCCTTAAGCTTTCATCAATTCTGTTTCAGTGCTGATATCCACGCAAGCTAATTGGCAGCTGCGAGTGTAATTTGACAGCTATCAAAGTAAACTTGACAACTGTAAAATGATATTTTGCATTATCTTGTCTTGATCAGAATTGCAAATAGCATCAGATAGCATGGTTACATTAGCAATATAGAATCTCGTCGTCAAGGCATTTTGGCACTTGCCAGCTGCCGAACATATGATCGATGTCGAAACCTATTTGGGACATTGAAGTAGTGCCTTCAGGGCCCAAAAGTGGCGGGTAAATGGGGAATTTGATCATTCCGGAATATTATGCCTCTTAAAACCTCATTTTTAGCTCATTTTTACCAATTTTATGGCCATTTTATGCAAAATCCAGATGTGGTGGACCAAAACGGAGCTCGAATTCGTTATTAGCGACTCAAAAAACATAATCTAGACCTATTGTAGTCAAAGAAATCGCCAAGAATTTTTTCCTGTGGTCCTATGTTATCATATAATTATATTATATTATATAATAATTAAACGCATGCGCAGTTTGTGCGAATTTCTGAGCTAGAGTGCGAGAGAGAAACGATCGTGTATACTTACTAACGACGACACACTTCTCTTTCAATCTAGAAATATAGGAGTATTACATATATGTAGGTAGTAGTGAATTGACTTAATATCAAACGCAGACATTAAGCCAGCAAGTCATCTTCCCATTACATACTGTCAGTAGATAACATTTGCCGTAACTCATATGATAACAAAAATTATGTGTGTTTAGATTTACAGCGTTTTAGTAAGCGTCTTGGTTTTATTCGTCTGTGCTTCTAAGCTACAAAAAAGTTTTGACAAGTCTACAAGAACAGCAGTAAACTCTAAACATTACCGTCCCGTAGGACCTGTCCTTCTCTCCCGATTTTGCTACAGTAAATTTACGGGGAGGGAAGTATATGGATACAAGAAGTGTTTTTTTAATTATAAAAAAAAACAGGACAAGGCGTCAAACAACAATCGGAGAGCCTTGATGAAAAAAAGATATTTTTGCACTGGAACTCTAAAAGTTTAAATACTTCTTAACGCACTAAACTAAAAATCGATGACCGGGGGTGAGGAATAGATTTTTGACAAAGAAGAACTCTTACCTACAGTGGAGCTCAATAACTCGGCTTAAAAATCGATGGCCAGATAGTAAGTATTTTTCGCAATCAAAATAGAGTTCTCTCTCTGAGGGCGTATTTTCAATATAAGGGCAGATTAGGTGCATATGCAGCCTCTATGAAAGTATTACTAGAAGATCCTTTTAAAAGGTTATAAATAGGGAAAAACATATACAGTTTTATTATTGGCCTTGCTATTACAGAAATATATTATTGGTTATTTCCCATATAAATTTTTAAAAATGATAAATATATCAACGCATCTTTAATGTTAAAATGTTGCTTGTATATTTTGGTATTTGGTGCAAGGAATTTGACTTAACATAACAAAAATAATATTACCGCTGATACATAAATGATACACTTATTTATCATTATTTTATTATGTATTTTGTAAAATATCGTCTGAAGATGGAAAAATTAATTAAAATATAACGCTGAATATTTTAAAATAACAGCGAACATTGCAATTACACATTGTATTCTGTAAATGCCCGTGTTTATGTTGGCAAGGTAACTGTAAATATTTTTTAACGAGCAATTGGAGGTGAAGAATTATTGATTTTTTAAAAATAGTTCAAGAAATATACAATTCCTTTATTGTCTCAAGATTTACGGCAATGAAGGCGTACCTGATTTTTCAGTAAGCTTTTGATCTAAACAGTTTCGCTGGTTGGAGTTGAGATTCAATTCGGGATGACTCCATATCAGAACGACTGGTTGAAGTAAAAACTGAGGAACTTATTAAACTTGCCTGGGTCTACTGCTGCCGGATGACGAATCAAAATTCCTGTACTTGCTAAAGAAGCGGTTTTTAAGAAGGAATATGAAAATATAGGGATGAAAACACTTTCCGCGCGATGGGTCTGCAAACTCCCTACACCAGAAAAAAAACCGTTGAGGATAGAAATTCAAAGGACGATGAGGGCTATTAGTCGCGAATTGTCACGTGAGTGTTCTTCTCACGAAGAAAAGTCAATGCAATGGGTTCATAAAGGCTCTACATCTCCAAATAACCGGCCAAGTGTAAGTTGAACTTGTACAATTAGTGATTGCTTTTAAAATAAAATTTTTGTTACGGAGATATATAATGACCATTGACTTCACAAACTACACCTTAAATGAATTTTCAACAAAGTTTATTTCCGATCTTACTGACGACCTAGAAATTTTTGTTTTTTTTTTTATATACTAGATAAATTAGTAAAGGCAATACACTCATGATAATTTTCATTCAATCAATACCCTGTGGAGAATATTCCAGAATTTTTTCCAAATTTTTTGAATGGTACTTTTCGAGATAAGGGGGGGACAAATATTTTTGGCAATTTTTTAAAAATAATACAAAGAACAGTGTGTGCAAGTATTACATTATACATATTTTTGAACTCGTGTTTTCACAAACTCTCATTTGAAACCTCGCTCGATGACCTGGTAAATTTTTTTTCATACGGACAGACAGACAGACAGACAGACACCGAAGTGATCTTATAAGTGTTCCGTACGGAACACTAAAAAGACGAAAACTCCGTCGTTTTCTGAAAAGTTGTTGGCGTGAGGCTGTGGAGGATTTTTACTTTTTTTATAGGCATAACACAAGTGCTGCCGGAGAATCCCTAAAGCCCTACAGAGGAGACGCGTGTGCGAAAAAAGCGATTTATGTTGATCTTGAATCGCTGTAAATTGTACTCGGTAGGAAACACAGTCATGGAAAATCATTCCTAAGGGATGAAGTTCTCCATATAAAAACTGCTTGAATAGGGTTGGGCGAGGAGTGAGAAGCTGAACTTCATACGGATGTGAAGTATAAGCGCGACGTGTATTCATAGCATGCACTGTTCTGGGAGGAATTCAGCGGGCTATAAGCATCGAACAGTTTTCATGAAAATACTTGTAAAATAAGACTCATGTCGCTAACCGTTTTTAGATGTTCTAAGGAATTCAAGGTTGCTGGCGAGTTCTGGATCTCCAGTCAGGCGAACAATTCTCTTCTAAATAGAATCCAACAAATACAGTGTTTGTTTGGGAGCCGAGCCCCAAACATGGGAGCAGTATTCTATCGTTAGTAAAATTCGAGCTTGGTTTTTGTTTTGAAATTGAATTGTTGTGGAATGTAAAGCTTTTTAGTTTGAAATATATTCCCAGCAGTTGAGAAGCTCTCTTTGCTATGAATACGATATGTTCATGCCAAAGCATATTTTCTCCCAAATTAACGCCTAGCAAATTAAGTGATAATGCAAGAGGAAATGGAGTATCCCGACATAAGTATGTCGGGTTCTGCAACGTTAACTTTTTTAGAAAAGCTCTGGGTTTATGTAGCGTTAAATTCTACTTGGTTACTATCACTCCAAGATTGAATTTCTTCCAGATTTTTGTTAAGTTGAACTACTTCCTGCTGTCTGAGGATATTTGCGTAAGTAGATGATGTTTAGATGTTCAAGGTGAATGAAGAAACAAGTATACCGTCGTTTGCAAAGCCGTAGTGGGAATTTCTGGTCGTTTCCAGCAGATCGTTAATGTAAATGAGAAAGAGAGTAGGAGACAGTGTGAAGTATTCAGTTGCATGGTTCCAAGTATGTGTTACATAATGACATATCACCTAATGATACTGTTGATCCTTGCTTACAAAAGCCATATTGATGGTTGCTTTTCTATTACAATATTATTGAAAAGCAGTGCTACTGGTCGGTAGTTGTTGGCCAGGTCTTCCTGCCTTTTTTGGATATCGGCTGAACTGTAGCGCATTTTCAGCAGGAAGGAAATATTCCCTTTCTAAAGGATAGGTTGGAAAGTCTACAGAAAACTTGTTGGAGTTTGCTAGTGCATTTTTCGAGTTCTATGGCAGGTATTCCATCAAGGCCAGAAGCTTTTTTGGTGTCTAGCTTCATTAAAATACGCTTTATGATACGGTGTCTGAAGACAATATCGGGCATCCTTGACTGCACTATGGGAATAGCTGGTGGTGTTTTTCCTTGGAAATTGAAAGGAGAATGTGAAGCGAAGGGTGGCTTTCTCAACTGGTGTTATTGCAATAATATGATTTAGCTTTATGAGTGTTGGTATTATTGGGTGGCTTTTTAAATATATGAAAAGGCGGGAGAAATTTAAGCAATCTTAAACCCGAAGCAGGCCATTAGAGAAAAATATCCGAATTCTTGAAGAACGAAAACTTCCCACAAGGCTCACACAGTTAAATCCAGCATTAACCCTATAGTTTCAAGTTGGCGCCCTGCGCATATATCAGAAGAAAGACCTTAGAGGCCAAAAATTTTCCTCAGATGATACTTCAAAAACCGCTGTAGCGACTTTTTTTAAGGCACAAACAACAGATTTTTTTTGAATTGAAAAATTAAAAAAAAAAACTAAATTGTCTGTCACACTGTCACACCCGATTTTCTCCAAAACTACTTGACATATAAAGATGAAATTATGCGTAAATATAGGAATTGATGGCCCAATCAGAATTGTGTAGTTTTGAAAGTTAAATTTTGACTTAAGGGGTTAGTTTTGTGGGGTGAAATCGAACGTGAAAAAAAAAAATGTTTGCCAGATTAGAGGTCTGTCAAATGAAGGAATATGAAAACAGGAGTTCAAAAATATATATGATTTAATACTTGCACACATTTTTCTTTGTATTATTTTTAAAAAATAGCCAAAAATCGCTGCTCCCCCACCCTATCTCAAAAATTCTGGAATAGTCTTCGTAAAGTGTAGATTAAGTGAAAATTATCACGAGTTCATTGCGTTTGATAATTTATCTGGCATAAAGAAAACAATTATTTGGCTTGACAATATGGTGGAGGTTTCTTAAATATATTTTTTAGTACCTTACCACTATAGTGTCACGTATCGCTGTACCGAAAGAAAATAATTTTATTTTATTTGTTTATAATTAAACAAATATTTAAGTAGTGAATATTTATTTTACACTTTTATTACTAGCTTCTAGATCGAGCTAGATTGATTTATTAGCTATTAGGTAGGTAAAATGCTATGACTATTATACATTATTGACTACGAAAAAACGTATTGGATCTTAAAATATAAACTTGTCCAGGACCTAATTAACTTAGCCTAAGGATTTTATTTCATTTTAAAAGCAATCACCTTCATAATATAATATTAAAAATAGTATAGGAAATGCCATTGACAAAACTTGCCCAAAATAACAAAAAACAGAAATTAAATCAAGGAGTAAAACAGGTAATGAAGCAAATGCGAGAAATAGTAGATAAGACTACAGATGAATACAGAATTATAAATAGAGGGATATCAAGGGAAATTAGAAAAGACAAAAGACAAAAAATGCAGAGGGAATTAAAAACGTTGTAGAACAGAAAAGACTTTTGAGAAAAAAGAACACAATGGGAAGGAAAGACATATGCAAGATTAAGGAGATGCATGGTAATGTAATAACAAACAAAAGAGATATTTTATAGATCATCGAATTATTTTATCAACAATTATATACCTTACAAGATAAAAGAACAGAAATCAGGGGACGGAGGATATTCCACACACGACAGAAGAAGAAATCACATCAGCCTTGAAGGACATGAAAAATAACAAAGCTCCGAGTGGAGTATTAGAGGACAACAAATTATCAAATCTTCTAAAATGTTATTCAATAAATGCCTCCTGGAAGAAATAATTCCATCGCAATGGAATAAAGCAACTAACGCCATCATGCATAAAAAAGGAGATACTTTAGACCTGACAAATTATCGACTCATAAGCCTCCTGAGTCATATAAACAAATTATTCACGAAAATACTTACTAAACGTCTAGCAAATAAATATGAGTATCTCCTTTGAAAAGAACAGGCAAGTTTCCGTTCAGAGTATGAAACAAACGACCATCTGCTTACAGTTAAAATCCGCATTCGAAAATGTATAGAATATAATAAGCTCATATTTGTGGACTTCAAAAAGGCTTTTGATTCTCTAAATCAGTTTTCGAAGCGCTTGCTGAGTATCGTATTGTTCATCGATATTCCAATGTAATTAAATACATATATGAATATGCTCCGCTCATGTTAAAACACAAACTAACAAATCTACCAGCAAATTTCGAATCGAAGGAGATCGCCATGGTGATACACTCTCTCCCAAGCTTTTCGTAATACTTCTAGAAAGTATGCTTACTTACTTATTTACTTAATCCTTATGCCTTTCTACCCCTTGAGGAGTGTACGGCCCGTGGAGTTCAGTTATTCTATAACTCTCTTTTCCATATTTCCTTCTATATCCGTCCATCCTGTTTAAATTGCCGATTGCCTTGTAACATTCATTTTTTCCTGGATTTTAAGACCATGCAATGTTACTGATTTTTCACTTCGAATTGTATTTATTTTTATTTTAAAACATCGACCGGTATATTAAACAAAAGTTTCAGGACATTCAGTATATACTGTGTGGTGCGGGTTGCTGATCGAACCTACCGCCAGGCCGCGATTGGCGAAATGTTTGACCCGGAGTTTTGATTGGAGCGTCGCGATACTACCGGCAAAGTCGGACGGTTTATTTAAGGCTCCTCAGAGCTCGAATCGGGGTCGTTTCCATCTAGCCGCCGACCAAGGTCGTTTCCATCTAGCCGCCGACCAAGGTTGTTTTCCATCTAGCCGCAACCAGGCAGTACCATCAAGCCGCTGCCGGGCTGTTTTCCATCTAGCCGCAGCCAGGCAGTACCGTCTAGCCGAGAGGCTATTTTCCATCTAGCCGAAGTAGGCTAATTTTCATTAGAGTCGCTAAGTAAAAGCACCAGTGTCTTAAATAAAAGCCGTAGTGAGCTTTCTAAGTGTTTGTTAAAGAAAAGTGTGAAATCGGGCTTAGTCGATCACAGCAGGAATAAAAAACAGTAAGTCAACAAAACTCCCTTCAATAGACTTATTCGAGAGTAGCGCCTTAACTGCAACGTAAAAAACAGACTAAAAAGTGAAGTGTAAAGCACGATTTCTCGTCTTCGGGGGTTATAATAGTCTAAAATTTTAATGTAACAACTACTAGTTAGGCTAGAATTTGTTAGGTAAAAACTGTAAAGGTTAGAACTTTTCATTTTAAAAACAAGAATAAATTTTCTTTTTTTTGATTAAAGCTAGTGTCTCACTGAATATTTATTTTTCTTTTCAGGATAAGTTGTACTAGACTAATTCTTTTTAGTAATATCCATAAAACACTTCAGTTTTTTCTCATTTTTTTTAGCTGAAGTTAAATCCTTTCTATTTTAAAATGAGTGGTGCCCAAAAAAAAACTTGTACAACTGAGGCTTTTTAAAAAATAGAAAATAATTCCAAAAAGACGTAAGACAAATATCTCTTACCCATATCTCTCTACCAAAGAAAAACTGAGCTAGTGTTTCTTTAATTTCTTTAGTTCCTTTAAAATCAGGTTTCACTCAATTCATTATCAGAAATTAAAGCGGGGCTGCAAGAAAATTGTGCTCAAGCTTGGGGTGTCCAATATTCAAACGGTACAAAATGACGCAGTGTACGTGGGGCGCAATTAAACACCTTTTCATAAGTTACAAAATGACACCACAACGTGCGGGCAAGTTCCAATGTTACAAAATTGCGCTCAAGCGTGGGACAAACAACTTCTCACAGGGTACAAAAAAAGATGCCTCAAACTGAGGACATTTTTTCAAAAGTTACAAAATTACGCCCAAGCTTGGGGCAAACATTCTTCATACGCTACAAAATAGCGCTGTCAACGCGGGGCTTTTGGAATTTTATTTTTTAAAAAAGGGTTCAGTGTACTAGCTTTCGAACAAAATAAAAGCTCTAACTTTGCAGATATTTTTATTTCATAATATTTATTAAAAAGAAACTACACTATAGCAGTAAGACAAAAGCAGGAAATTTGTAGAATTTTTTTTCAATTTATCTGATATAGATATTTGAATTTAGTTGTTGACTCTAAGATAAGAAATTCCTACTTTTTTCTTAACAGCTAGCTTTATAGTTCAGATTAGCAGATGTGCTGGTCGACTTTAATTTTACACTGTTTATTTTGCGGATAGCCGAGGAAAAAACGGTACGTTTTTTTTCTCACCTATATTTTGCATGAATATTAAAAATACTTTGCTGATACGAAACGGTATTTAGAGATTTTTTATAGGAAATTCTTAAGATAAATTGGTAAAGGAATGTTAATAGAAGGCAATACTTAGAAATTTTTTTTTGAAATTGTCGAAGATTTTTTAAATGTTTGATAAAGAAGTTTACATATTTTAAGTGCCTTTACGTATTTTTTATTTAGACTATTGGGAGCACAGGAGAAATATTTTTACGATTTTTTTAAAACAGTTCTTTTAAATTTTATTCATTTATCATGGAAGCCTTCAATTTTAAAGTCAATCACCTACTGGAATATGAGTTAGAATATGAACTGAAAATCCGTCGTACTTTCTCAGAACGTCCGGTCGCGGATAAAAGAAAGATTCTAACGAGGATCTTAAGTAAAGAAATATTCCAATAGATCAGGTAGGACTAAATAGTTACAAAAAGTTTCTGATTTTTTTTTAAAAGTCTAATAAAAATTCTCCTTCTTAAGTTAGAACTGCTTCTCCAAATGGTCACATGTCCCCTTTATTCGTGCATAAATATTTAGGTAATAGACCGCATATAAAGATAAATCTATAAGGTGTCCATTTTTCGGCTTTATTTGACTCTGGTGCAAATGCCTCCGTTATAGGTCAGAATGGTATTAAAATTTTAAGTCGTTTAAGTATAAAAATATGCCACGTCAAAAATAGAAGTGTTACCACTGCAGATGGCAGCCGTCTAAAAGTTTTAGGTACGGTTGAGTTGCCGCTAGTCTGCAATGGTCATTGTTTAGTAATCTCTGCTCTAGTAGTACCTTCTCTACCACATACTTTGGTTTTAGGATGTGATTTTGCACAAAAATTCGGAATTCTAGTAAATTTTAAAAATAATTCGTGGTATCCACAGTCCCTAGAAGTCAACTCTCAAACAAGTTATAAAGATTGTTATTCAGAAAGTTCTATAGAAAACCTTTTCTCGCGTCTATGTACCGTAGATGATCTTTCGCGAACGGAACGCGTAAAAGCAGAAAAAGAAATAAGCTCTTTCAATGAAATAAGTAGTAAAGATAGGTTAGGCCGAACGAATAAAATCAACATGTCTATAGATACGGCTGAAGCCAGTCCTGTAAAGACAAGGCCCTTCGCCATGTCTCCGTACATGTCAAAAGTATTAAATAAGGGGTTAGACGAAATGTTGACACTCGGAGTGACATCGTCTAAGCTATGACGGAAGAAAGCTCAACGAGGTCAGCAAATTTGATAACTATCCATTACCGAACATCGATAGAATTTTGACATCACTCAGGAATGCTAAGTATGTATCCTCGATAGACCTTAGAAAGGCATTCTGGCAAATTCCTTTGGACAAATCCTCTAAGGAAAAGACCGCTTTTGCAGTAGTAGGCCGAGGTCTATTTCAGTTCGTCACTATGCCGTTTGGTCTAAAGAACGCTGCTCAAACTCAGCAACGGTTAGTAGACGCTATATTTGGTCCGAAATATGAGCCACATATTTTTACCTATCTAGATGATATTTTAGTAACATCGGAAGACTTCGAATCGCATATTCGCTTACTTAAGGAAGTAAAAGATAAATTGAAAGAGGCCGGACTGACGATAAATTTGAGCAAATGTGATTTTTTCAAAACTTCTCTAAAGTTTTTAGGCTATATTGTAGGCTCAAATTCCTTACGTACCGATCCGGATAAAGTAGCAAGCATGGTTAATTATGCGAGACCTACTAATACTACGGAAGTTAAGCGCTTCGTAGGAATGTGTTCATGGTACAGACGTTTTATTGAGAATTTTTCTACCCTGTTGTCGCCTATTAATGATCTTTTGAAAGGACAAAAAAAAAAAGGACAATCGATAGATTGGACAAACGCAGCAGAAAGATCTTTTATAAAGATTAAAGAGCTATTGGTTTCAGCTCCCATTTTATCCCAACCAGACTTTTTCCAACAGTTTTATATTTCTAGTGATGCTTCTAATACCGGTTTAGGGGGCGTCCTAACACAGAAAATCAATGGTGAGGAAAGAGTGATAGCGTATGCCAGTAGAACTTTATCAAAGGCTGAACGTAACTATTCGGTTGTTGAAAAAGAATGTTTAGCAGTACCCTTTAACATCGAAAAGTTTCGACCTTACATAGAAGGTGTTCCTTTCACGGTCATAACAGATCATTATAGTTTATTGTGGTTTAATTCTATTAAAAACCCTAGTGGCAAACTAGCGCGCTGGGCGATTAGGTTGAGACAACATACGTTTAATTTAATTCATAGTGGCCAAAAATGCGTTTCGATATCTTAAAGTTTGTGAGGACTTGTGAAGTATGTGGAGCGCAGAAATCTCCAAATACACTACCTATGGGACTGATGAGAAAAGAGAAAACGGTTAATTACCCTTTTAAAGTCATAGCAGCTGATCTAGTAGGTCCATTTCCACGTTCAAAACAAGGAAATAGATGACTTTTCGTAATTTCTTGCTGGTTAACAAAGTATACCGTGTTATTTCCTTTGAAAAGCTCTAAAGCCGAATGCTTTTTGAAAATTTTAGAAAACGATATTTTTCTAATCCACGGAGTTTCATCGCTTTCGATATGCGATAACGGTACTCAGTTTACTTCTGAGTGTCTTAAGAGCTTAAGTGAGACATATAGTTTTAATATACGTTTCAATCCCGTGTGCCCTCTACAATATAATTTCGTTCAAAGTAATATTCGATGATTCACGTGATAATTCGGGATAAAGGAATTTCAAAGATTCAAACACGAAGTAACCGGGTTTACACCGTCTTTCTTAGTTTACGGCAGACATATACCTCTATCTGGATCGTATTATAAAAATTTAGATTTGGATGTCAATGTTGACAGCGAAATAATTCCGGGTAACAGGGGTGCGTACGCCGAAAATTTAAAGGGTTTAAAAGATATTTTCACCGACGTACGTAGTAGGATACATAAGGCTTATGAGCGGAACAGTAAGTCTTACAACCTTAGAAAAAGGGATTTTTCCTTTAAGATAGGTGATCACGTTTGGCGAAAAAATAAAATTCTTTCCAGTGCAGCAGATAAATTCACATCTAAGTTGGTACCTAAGTATGTGCATTGCGTGATTAGAGAAAAGATTTCAGACTTAGTTTATGGTTTAGTTAATTTAGATGGGACTAAAATAGGACGATGGCATATTAAAGACTTAAAACCATTCAATGAACCTAACCCTAATGAAAGTTTGTCAGAAGAAGAATAGGTTATATTTACAGTATCTTAATTGCTTTACCTTATTTTTTTTGATGTTGCTCTGTAGAGGTGACGACCTCGTTTTTTTTTGACTGTTATAAAAGTTGAGCAGAGTATAGCTTACTTTTATAGTTTTTTTTTTGCTAAGGTTTTGGGTATTGGCCATATCCCAAACTTAGGTTGATTGTGGGTGATGTTTAGCATCGACTCAGTTTTGCGAGCTTGCGAAAGAGTCACACTCAGGATATATCATAAGACTGGTATGTCGGTGGTCGCGGGATTTGATTTGCTTATGACCCCAAATAATATCCAGTTCTTGACACTTGGAAGCGAAATTTTGATTAGAGGCAATCCAAGGTGATCTTGAGTTAGGACAAGCGCAAGATGTAGCTCGTGTAGTGTGATGTAGAGTCAAAATTTTTAAGAGCAATTTCAAAGTTCGTTACCCGAGTGGGTGTATTTTTATTACCATAATGGTATATTTTGGGTGCAATTAAGAGTAAATTGATTTTGTTTTATCCAGTAAGTCTAAGACTTGGATTATTTTGGTTTAGATCTTCTTCTGAATTGACAAACTGAGGGTATTTTCTATTTTTTTTCAGAGCCGTTTAAACGTTACCTTTGAGTCACTAATTTTTTTAAAATTTTTTTGCATGGACTCATAGGCGTATGTTGAGTTTTTTCGGTTTACTATCAGATGGATAGAAAATTGAAGTTCTGCAGGAGAACTAAAGGCTGATCATTTACAGGAGATGAAGGCAGAGTAGGACAGTCGATTCACAAAGAAATGATCAAAATCTGATACCGAGATGAGAACCTTGTCAAGAGAGGCTAAGCGCAGTGAAGGAAGATTCCTAACCGAATTTTTAGATTTTCACCAGATAATCTAGAAGTTTGGGCTGACAGAAAACGGTTATGCCTGATACCTGTAGCAGTTTCTTCTAGAGGCTATTGTCTAGGAAGACGATTAACACCATGATCGAATATTTTAGCTGTCGACGATGTTTTCTTCTTGTTTCTGATTAAGCTGGAAAAGCTCTTGTAGTCTTCAAAAGTTTTGTTTGCGTCGCCACCAAAAATTTGAGAAATTTTTGCTTCATGTAGCTTTTTAAGCTCATTTTCGTTTTTTTAAAATTTCGTTAGAAGCTTGGTTAAGTCAATCTTGTAAACCTTTTAGGTTGTATCCCATGAGTTATCTGTTTTTACAGGCTGCGATGCACCGGCTGCTAACAGATGCCGTTACGACGTTTGGCAGGGAGTTAGTCTTCCTGAGGAACAGACTGATTGGAAGGGTAGTCTATAGGGGGTGAACGTTTGACCTTTGGGACCTTGGGTTTTGTTACCCAATGGTTATTTCTATTTGAACCAAAGGAGAGCCTAGCTACTGTAGTCGACCTCAGCTCCAATTAGCCTATTAGTGGTGACAGGCTGTTGGCAGTAGTGTGTTTCGGAACACCCTATTGATTAATTTTTTTGACTTATGGTGGTGTGGTAGACACCGTTTTAGTTTAGTGGATGCTATAATCTACTCCCTTTTGTTGGTGGACTCCAGGGTCACCAATTCTGTATTTTATTGTCTCCACCTTTCAGTATATCGTGGTGAGGTGTTTGTCTCCTGTTATGTGGGATGGATTGAATGTTTTTCGTTGTTGTTCTAGGGCGAGACCAGTACACGAGGGTTCTTCATGCAACTTGAAGAGGCGCAATGCTGGTTAAGTTTTATATCTCTGTATAGCCACCCTGAAGAATGACGGAGGGCGTTTTTTCCGGCTCATGTTTCTAGGCAGGTTTGTCGCTTTGGTGCGATGTGCTGAAGATTTGATTAGCTTTTGCTAAGAGCTTTCACCAAGCTCAGTATGGAGTTATCGTAACCAAGAGTTTGGGATTTGAACTCCTGTATGTATTTCTGTATATATTTCTGTACATATTTCTGTATATATTTCGGTGTAGGTTGGTTGCCTGAGGGCATGTGCTCAAAATGCGAGATTTTGAGTCGTTTTATTTATGGACTCCCATATATAGGATTATGACTTTAGGGAGGTCCTATTTCGAGACTTGCTGTCTCATATAGTTAGGTTGGGAATGTTTCCTTGAATGTTAGTTGCGCGCGGACTAATCATTCTGTTCTTAGTGAACATTGCTTTTTGAAGCAGGATCATTCAGTTTGGTGAATTTTAGCTTTTATAGCTATTCACTGTGTTTAGGGTGAATTTTAGCTTTTGTAGCTATTCACTGTGCCTATAGTGATATTGTTAGCTTTTATAGCTGCTCACTATGTTAAAAGCGAGATTGTTCTTTTAGAACGCAGACTTTGTGTAGTCGAGGACTATTTACAGAGTGTTTTCTTGGCGAGGAGCCGAGGTTTTTTCTGGCGATATACCAGAGTGTTTTCTTGGCGAGGAGCCGAGGCTTTTTTTCTGGCGATATACCAGAGTGTTTTGTTGGCGATAAGCTGACGTGTTTTCTGGCGATCAACCAGAGCGTTTTCCCTGGCGATTTTAGCATGTCTGGATGTCTTAGGACGTCGACATTGCGTTATAGAGTGCGATTATCTGGCGATCAACCAGAGCGTTTTCCCTAGCGATTTTAGCATGTCTAGATGTCTTAGGACGTCGACATTGTGCGATGTAGAGTGCGATTATTTTCTGAGTGCGACTAGTAGTGATACTAGATTTGGAATGTTCTCTTAGCGATGAGCTAGAGCATTGATATTTATCCAGATATTATTTTTTTTTGGCCTTGTGCTAAATGGTCTGACAAGACTTTTTCTTTTTAGTGTAAGTGTTTGCACTAGAATCATTTTTTTATTTTTCTTTATTTAAGAATTTTTATAAATTTCTTTTGCTGACATAGAAAATTTTCAGACAATCCTTAAAATATTTTAAGGGGGGGTGTTCATATTTTATTTCAGTTCACTTTTTTTGATTTAGACAAGAGTCTAGACAAAGTTATATTTTTTTTTGTTTTGGTAACAATAACAGAGCTGATTCTTTTATATAAGAAGACCGCGATTGTTACTTTGAACAGGTATTTCTTATGTTCATGCAAGGATTTTTATTTGCTTTTTGATGTACTTAACCTTAGTGTTTAATTAAGTTAAGTCTAGTTATAAGATTCTTGTGTACTTGCAAAAATTTTCATTTGGTTTTCATTGTACTTAATATTAGTGCTTAATAGAATTAAGTCTAGTAGTAAGGACCGAAGTTTGTAATTTTGTTTTAAGTTCTGACCTTAGTATTAAGTGATAGTGTACCACTTTGTACCTTTTCATCAGTAGCCTTAGTTTAATAGACTAGTGTAGTCTATTTCTTTTTGGAAGGGGGTAAATGTAACATTCATTTTTTCCTGGATTTTAAGACCATGCAATGTTACTGATTTTTCACTTCGAATTGTATTTATTTTTATTTTAAAACATCGACCGGTATATTAAACAAAAGTTTCAGGACATTCAGTATATACTGTGTGGTGCGGGTTGCTGATCGAACCTACCGCCAGGCCGCGATTGGCGAAATGTTTGACCCGGAGTTTTGATTGGAGCGTCGCGATACTACCGGCAAAGTCGGACGGTTTATTTAAGGCTCCTCAGAGCTCGAATCGGGGTCGTTTCCATCTAGCCGCCGACCAAGGTCGTTTCCATCTAGCCGCCGACCAAGGTTGTTTTCCATCTAGCCGCAACCAGGCAGTACCATCAAGCCGCTGCCGGGCTGTTTTCCATCTAGCCGCAGCCAGGCAGTACCGTCTAGCCGAGAGGCTATTTTCCATCTAGCCGAAGTAGGCTAATTTTCATTAGAGTCGCTAAGTAAAAGCACCAGTGTCTTAAATAAAAGCCGTAGTGAGCTTTCTAAGTGTTTGTTAAAGAAAAGTGTGAAATCGGGCTTAGTCGATCACAGCAGGAATAAAAAACAGTAAGTCAACAAAACTCCCTTCAATAGACTTATTCGAGAGTAGCGCCTTAACTGCAACGTAAAACAGACTAAAAAGTGAAGTGTAAAGCACGATTTCTCGTCTTCGGGGGTTATAATAGTCTAAAATTTTAATGTAACAACTACTAGTTAGGCTAGAATTTGTTAGGTAAAACTGTAAAGGTTAGAACTTTTCATTTTAAAAACAAGAATAAATTTTCTTTTTTTGATTAAAGCTAGTGTCTCACTGAATATTTATTTTTCTTTTCAGGATAAGTTGTACTAGACTAATTCTTTTTAGTAATATCCATAAAACACTTCAGTTTTTTCTCATTTTTTTAGCTGAAGTTAAATCCTTTCTATTTTAAAATGAGTGGTGCCCAAAAAAACTTGTACAACTGAGGCTTTTTAAAAAATAGAAAATAATTCCAAAAAGACGTAAGACAAATATCTCTTACCCATATCTCTCTACCAAAGAAAACTGAGCTAGTGTTTCTTTAATTTCTTTAGTTCCTTTAAAATCAGGTTTCACTCAATTCATTATCAGAAATTAAAGCGGGGCTGCAAGAAAATTGTGCTCAAGCTTGGGGTGTCCAATATTCAAACGGTACAAAATGACGCAGTGTACGTGGGGCGCAATTAAACACCTTTTCATAAGTTACAAAATGACACCACAACGTGCGGGCAAGTTCCAATGTTACAAAATTGCGCTCAAGCGTGGGACAAACAACTTCTCACAGGGTACAAAAAAAGATGCCTCAAACTGAGGACATTTTTTCAAAAGTTACAAAATTACGCCCAAGCTTGGGGCAAACATTCTTCATACGCTACAGCCTCTTTTGTTTCTTCTGTATTAGTTTCTTCTGCTTGTTTGAATTCTGTATCTTGTTCCGGTATTTTGTCTCTATGTTGATTTTTGTATGCTTTTCCCTCTAATTTTTTTGTATCCATTTCATTTCCTTTCTGTTTCAGTGATTCCCACATAGTGTATTTGTTGTTCTTCTGTCAGTTCATCCTCTTTTCCGTTTATATCCCTATTATTCCGTGTTCTTAATCTAAAAACTCGATAATTATTTCCCATTTCTTTCTTCCTATGTATTTCTTTGATTATCTTCTTATTTGTTTTCCTTTTACTAGTCCTTTCTTCCGTATCCTTTACCTTTGTCAGGGTCGTCGTCAATCTACCTATTTCTCTACTTTTTCTCAGTTTTTTGACTTGATGGTCGTAGTATTCTTTGTTTGTTCTTCCAGTTTTTCTTCCTCAATGTCCCATTTATATTGTCTTCCTTCGATTACGATTTTTTGATATTTTATTTTCACCCTTTTTCCATTCTTTCTGTCGTTCTCTGTTTCAATTTCTTTTGAATTTCCCGTTCATCTTTTGTTAAATTGTTGTTTATATAAACTCCCTTTCTTAGGTTTCTCAGTTTGTTTTTATTTTTCATTACAGCTTCTTTATCTCCCGTGTTTCCAAGTTCCATCTTGTATATAGTCGCTCCTATTTTTATCACATCTTTAATCTGTACTTTTGTGTCCATACTCCTCTCCGTAAAATGTCCTACACCCATTTTCAGATCTGGTTGGCTATTCGCTTCAAATCTCATTCCCGATATTACAATATTATTCCTTACGTTGTCTTTTTCCAGTCTACTTATCTTCAAATCCATACTGCTCATGTTTCCTCTAATTATCTTATTTTCGTCTTTCAATATTTCATTCTCCTTTCTTAGTTCGTTCAACTCTTGTTGGTATCTCTTCTAATGTTGTTTTATATCCTTTATATCTGACATTAGCTCTCTGATCATTTCTATCAAATTGTCTATCTTATCTGCTCTTTCGTTTTTCTCTTTCTGTGGTGTTCTTATCAGCTTTTTACTCTTATTGATTAATCCCATTAGCTCTTCTTTTTCTTCGACTCTTCGTCTTTTCGAGTCTTCTGAGGTATAATCATCGCTATCCATTGTTCTTTCTGTTATAAAAACTTTACGTGTGTTCTTCGTATATTCCATTTTCAAATACGGGAGAAAAAGAAAAAAATTATTGTTTATATTTCTTATCACCGAACAGTAAAATGATCAAGGTCGTCGCTTATCTTTTCGTTAGCTTCATATAATTTCACAAACTTATTCTCATAAATCTTCAAATTTTTTTACTTACTGTCTTAATCTAAGTATGCTACAATCAATAAACTGGGAAAGAATGGGACTTAACATTGACAGTGAAAAGTTAAATCAGCTCTGTTTCGCCGACGACATTGTCTTAATAACATATAAAATGCAAGAAACACAAACTATGCTGCACATGCTTCAAGAAGCTTCAGGAAGGGTTGGTTTAAAAATCAATCTGTCCAAAACCGAGTTTATGACAAATCTTGTATTAAACGACATTATAAAACTGAACAACGTGGAGATCGAGCAAGTGTACCGATATAAATACCTAGAACATGAAGTCAGCATAGGACGAGACAACCAAACATATGAAATTCAACGGTCTCTCCTGGGCTGCATATGGCAAATTGGGTTATATATTTAAATCTAATCTTCTGATGTGTTTAAAAAGAAAAATATTTGACAGATGCATACTCCCCGTTCTTACGTACAGAGTCGATACTCTCACAATGACGAAGAAAAACATCAATAAAATATGTTTCAACGAAAGATGGCGAGGTCAATGTTACTTTTAAAGATCACATTCCAAATCAGGAAGAGAACGGGGATATACAACGCAGTCAAATTCATTCTACATCTTAAATGGAACTGGGCTGAGCATATTGCAAGGTTTAAGGATAGATGATGGACAAAGAGAATTAAAGAGTAGCGACCAAGATCCGAAGTCTATCGGAGTAGAGGTAGCCCACCAAGTTGGTGGACTAATGATTTGAAAAGAATTGCTTGAAACTGGGTACAAGCGTCCCTGAACAGAAGCAAGTGGTAAGACTTGAGGGAAGCTTTCGTCCAGCAGTGTTCAGTATAAGCTAATGATAACGATAATGATGATGTATCACCTTGCGGAACCCTAATTGCGCAAATTCGGCTTGCACTTGACCGGTTTTTTATTACTGGGTTAGAACTCTGACGATTGGGGTGCCTAGCGGTTATTGTTGGTAACAATTCCTCTGTCGGTCTGTGGCCTTAAACAGCCTCCAATGCAGAATAGGTGTGCCAGTAAATTTTAGGCTTTCACAAGTCAAAGATATAATTGGTTGTGTTACTGTGATGTGATGCCAGTGCTGTAATAAATCCTTCGAGTTTTGTTTTCTCGTTTGTTGATCCTAGCTCGGATAATGAGCCTTGATACGGTGATGCACGTCCCGGAACGGATTGACAGATGAGAGAGCACTGGTCGCTCCTGAATTATGGAACTTTACTTTTTCGAATATGGCGCGTGCACCAAGCTGACGTCACAACGATCTATTGTTTTTTACTGTTCAGAAAACTATCCACTATGTATACCTGTTATGTCTCCAGTGCAATTTTACTAGTATCTTTTTAATTCTTCATCTAATATCAGGTCTGGGAAAAAGTTCGTGGCGTTTTTTAGTAAAATTCAACTGGTTTTCTCATAGTGTGAAAATAGATTTATTTAAATCAAATATGCTCCATTATTATCGACAATGTTCTCCATTTTTTGGGTAGAACCATGATGCCAACGGTGAAGAACTTCTGTGGTTTCTGGTTGAAAAACTGAATCAAGTGGTTTTCACAGGCTTCTTTTGAAAGCAGCTTAATTCCATTGAGAGAGTTCTGCAGAGATCGGAACAAGTGATAGTCAGAGGGTGCTATGTCTGGACTATACGGTGGATGCATCAAAACTTCCCAACCAAGCTCTCGCAATTTTTGACGGGTCATCAAAGAAGTGTGTGGTCGGGCGTTGTCATGATGGAAGACAACACCTTTCCCATTAATCAATTCGGGCCGTTTTCCTTCAATTGCCTGGCGTAATCTCTCTAGTTGTCCACAGTAGAGTTGAGAATCAATCGTCTAACCAACTGGAAGTAGCTCATGGTGGACGATTTCCTTTCCAGTCCCACCACACACACAGCGTCACCTTTTTTGGCGTCAATCCTGGCTTCGCGAACGCTTGTGACTGCTCACCATCCCTTGTCCACGATGTTTTACGCTTCCGATTGTCATACGTGGTCCATTTTTCATGACCGGTTATGACACGTTTCAGAAATGGCTCGATTTCATTGCATTTCAGCAGCGCATCGCAGATGTTAATTCGGTCTATCATGTTTTTTCGCGCTCAACTCATGAGGAACCCATACATCGAGCTTCTTTTTGTAGCCAGCTTTGTTCAAATGGTTCAAAACCGTTTTGTGGTCAATGCCTAGCTCCATACCAATATCGACACTGCTGATATGCTTAACTTGCTGGACTTTTTCAAGAATTTCATCAGCTTTTTCAGTGATTGGACGACCAGAGCGTGACCCATCTTTCACATCAAAATTACCAGAACGAAAGCGAGCGAACCATTTCCGCGCAGCAGATTTTGATAAAGTACCTTCACCGTACACAGCGCAAATTTTTTCACAAGCCTGCGGAGCGTTCTTCACTTTGTCGTAATAATATTGCAAAATATAGTGCAATTTTTCATTACTTTTCTCCATTTTCAAACGCAAACAATTTTCCAACCACTGCACCAATTTCGATGTTTATATGCTCAAAGTAACGCTCGAAGTGTCACCTTTCCAACGAGCGTTTAGTGGTGTCTCGGCGATCCTTGTATCTTGAGTTATTTGTAATTGACGCCATCCATCGGGAAAAACGCCACGAACTTTTTCCCAGACCTAATATATGTATGGTTTACTTGAATTAACTGATAAATAAGATATGCTTTTATATAAGGATTTTTTATAAATTTTATTTTCAATGTACCCGGTATATTTAATGTCACTTTTTCTGAATCAAACGATATATTATTAAGAGTTAATTAGGTCTTATCTAAACATCAACAAACAACAGTTTCTACGACCTTGACCACGGATAAGTGAGATAGAGCGGAAACGATTCGCACCGATTTATCTTTTGAATTGAAACGCTCGGTTGACCATTGTGATGTAAACAGTGAAGTAAATAAAATTTGTTTTGGGAAGATATCCGAACATATAAATACAATGTTTGTCTTCTGACGAAAATAAAAGCGTATTTACCTATTCGTAACTAAGATAATTAATAATAAAATTAAAGATGTTGGTTTCACAACTCCATTTTTAGTGTTCCGTACGGAACGCTTATAACATCACTTCCGGTGTCCGTCCGTCCGTCCGTCTGTCACACCTGCTTTTCTCCGAAACTATTTGACATAGAAAATTCAAATTTGGTACTAATACAGGTATTGATGGTCTCATCAGAGCCGTGCTGTTTTGGCAATTAAATTTTGACTTAAGGGGTTGGTTTTGAGGGATGAAATCGGAAGTGAAAAAAAAAAATTTTACTAGGTCATCGAGTGAGGTGTCAAATGAAAGCTGTCAAAAGTCACTGACCATTTTATACTTCCGTAACAAAAAATTTTATTATAAAAGCAATCAACGAACGGAACACTAATTGTGCAAGTTCAACTTGCACTTGACTGGTTATTTTTATTTCCATACAGATTACACAGGTATAAAAAAAAATTCTCTGCCTTTTAAGTGAGACACGTGTTTTTTTAGGTATAATTTTTATGCTGAATAAAAAAAAATCATAAAAAAGGACATCAACCGGGGTTTTTTTTTTCCAAAAAACACACTTAAAGTTGCCAGAAAACTATTAAATTGAAAAAATAAATTTTAATAAATAATGTAAAACTGTAAAATCATTAAAATTATGGAATAAAACTATTATTTCGGATATCTTTAAATGTTCTGAATCTACATTTATCATAAAAACTTAAAAATATTATAGTGTTCATGTTTAACAAAAAATACGCATACACCGGCTTTAACTAAGCTACGTAGCAAAATAAAAATAAAATATATAAATAGCCTGGAAACACCCCTCTTGGGGTAGAGCCACCCTTTGGGTTCTCTAGGTCTAGTTTATGGGTTGATAAGACCCGTTTTCCTTGTTGTTATATTTCTCTGCTTAGATGTTTCCAAAGTTTTCTGTTAGACGTCTTCTCCTTCCAGTACGTAATCCTTGCCGCCTCCACATCTTCCTTGACTTGCTGCAGCCATCCTATTCTCGGTCTACCTCTCCTTCTACGTCCCGGTTCCCATTGAAGTATTTCATATATTGGTGCTCCTGGGCTTGCTCTCCATGTGTGCCCTAGCCAATTAAATCTCTGCTGTTTTATTTTTTTGACTATGTCCTTCTCCACTTCTTCCAAGATTTCTTGATTAGTCCTCCTTCTGCCTTCACATGTTCTTATTGGCCCTAGGATCGCTCTTAATATCTTTCGTTCAATTCTTTTCATGTCTTCGTCTTGTTTCTTTGACATGCTTATAACTTCGGTAGCATACATTAGTTTTGGGAGTATTATTGTTTTGTATATCCTCATCTTACTGTGTCTTCCTATTATCGTACTACTTAACAATTTCTTATTGCTATGGAACAATTTGTTTACTATTATTAATCTTTCCTTTACTTCCATTTCCTTGTTCCCATCCCAATACAGCGTCACTCCCAAATATTTAATCTTCTCTACTCTTTCGAAGGAATATTCGTTTATTCTAATCCTTTCCATTTCCTGAACATTTTGTTTTCCGTTTTTCATTATTTTGGTTTTCTCTTCATTTATCTTCAACCCCATTTTTGCTCCTTCTGCGCTTATTTCTCTCACCATTTCCTTCATTATTTTCTGGTTCTTTGCAATAATTACTACATCGTCCGTATATGCCACTACCTGGCTGCCTCTTGTTCGTCTTGAACCCTGATTTATATTCCTTAGTACATATTGTAGTGTTAGGTTGAATAACGTTGCCGATAATGCATCTCCCTGTATAACTCCTTTGTTAATTTCGAAATCTTGTGTTCTTCTATTCTGTGTTTTGACATTGGCCAATGTCTTTTTCAACGTTATCATACATAGTCGTCTTATCTTGCTCGGTACTCCCAGTTCTTTTAGCACTGTATTTAATCCAGTTCTCTTAACCGAGTCAAATGCTTGCTTAAAGTGAATGAACAATAATTCCAAGTTTAGTGCATGTTGTGCTCTTTCCAATGCTTGTTTGACCGCATGTATTGCATCTACCGTAGATTTTCCTTGTGTAAATCCACATTAGTATTGTCCTATTACATTTTTTATTACATATTTTAGTTTTTCATGTATCATCGTTGTCAAAATCTTGTAGGCGGTGTTGAGCAGGGTAATTCCTCGATAATTTTCACATACTCGTTGGTCGCCTTTCTTGTGTATTATTACAATTTCACCTCCTTTTCAATCATGTGGCATGCGTTCTTCTTTCCATATTTGTTTAATTAGTACGTACATGCTTCCACAGAGTTCTTCTCCGCCGTATTTGAACAATTCCATGTTTATTCCATCTTTGCCTGGCTTTTTTCCGTTCTTACTTCTTATTTATTTCTTTTATTTCACCTCTTGTTGGTTCTAGAATCATTTCCATTTCATTTTCTTCCTGCTCGTTTTCTTCGGTTATGTATTCTTACTGTAGCAAAATACTGTTTAAATTAAATATGTACAACTGCTAAATTAAAAAATTGTTTTTAATTTTCATTAATACTGAACAAAACTATTAGTTCCAGTGTTTTTAGAAGGTCTTAATTCTGATTTGATATTAAAAAATAAAGTTTTTTGCTCAGTTTCAAAAAAAAACTTGCTTTTAACACTTAGAAGGGAGCTATGTGCTTGGTAAAATGCTTTTTTAAGTAAATAAATGCAATGAAATAATAGTTTTGTTCAATATTAATAAGAATTAAAAACAATTTTTTAATTTAGCGGTTGCACATATTTATTTCAAACATCAGTTAAAGTGTGGTGTATGCGTGTTTTTTGTTAAACATGAACTCTAAAACGTAATATTTTTAAGTGTTTAGGATAAATGTAGACTCAGAATATTTAGAGATGTCCGAAATAATAGTTTTATTCCATAATTTTAACGATTATACAGTTTTACATTATTTATTAAAATTTATTTTTTTCAATTTTTCTGGTAATTTTAAGTATGTATTCTGAAAAAACCTCACGGTGAATGCCTTTTTTATGGTTTTTTTTTTTGAATTCAGAATAAAAAAATACTTAAGAAAACACGTATCTCACTTAAAAGAGAGAGAGAAAATTATTTTTTTTTATATCTGTGTTACTAAAGGTTACTAAAAATTCAAAAAGATCTTATACTGGACTATCGAACCAAGATAAAACACTCCGACGACTACAAGTGTCTGGGTGTAAAAATTTCGGAAGATGGAAAACTTGCCTGGGCCGTAAGAGAGAGAAATACGGCAGGAAGAAAGGCTATTAATTATCCATAAGTAAAACTAACAAAAGATGATATATATGAAACCATACTGAAAAGTATCACATTATATACCTTTGAAGTATGGCCTCTGAAGCCACGCTGAGAAATAGACTGCTGGAGAAGAGCAGCAGGAATATCCAGAAGAGATAGTCAACAACAAACGTATTACAGAAATCATGGGAATCAAACATAATATTATAGGCGACATTCTAACCAAACAACTTATTTGGTTTGGGCACATTCAAAGAAGAAGATCGAATCCCAAAACAAATACTACAATGGCAACTAGAAGGCAAGAAAACTGAGGCAGACCGAGAAGTTAAAGAGAGGGAATATGCAGGGAAATTGAGGAAGAAAACCTGGAAGATCTATGGAACGGCCGAAAAAGAAGAAGATTGGAAATCGGAAAATGTCGGAGAAAGGTCTCTGTACCATTTATATTGGGGTTGTTATTCTCAATTAGTCGAAAAATGGACGCTTTTTACCGGGCTTTCGCCAAAAATTGTGGAAAAACGCTCCGGAATAGTGTCCTGTTCTTGCAGGACAATGAACCTGCTCACAATTCACTATGATTTTAGCAATAAATAAGCGAATTAGCGCTGCCTGCGACCGACTATGTCAACCATTCTGTCGGCTTGAAAGCTGCGGTATCAGCTTTCGATGGAGTGTTAAGTATGCGTACTTTGTATAATTCGTGGTATCCTACCTTCGTGTCCCGTAACTTCTTGGATAAGTACCCGTAAATTCTGTTCTCTTGTTCGTCAATCCTAGTCCGACTGACAAACCGTGATACGGCGAAATCCGTCTCGGGATGGATGTGATGAATAGGAGAACAGTGAGTAAATTGCCTAAAAATGGGCCTTGTCCGTTTTCAGTTATTTTACATTAAGCGAATTAGCCTTTGAACGCAGTGATCATCTCCCATATTTTTCTAATTCAGCTTCAACGGACTATTACCTATTTCCAAAAGTGAAAAAAACATTTCCAAGGATACAAATTTCAGTAATAAATAGGTCTAAAACTGGGATGTAAACCAAGACAAAACACTGTACAGGGTGAGTCAACGATAGAGTAAAGTTCATTATCTCATTTTTCGGGAATGACGAAAAAATGTTAATTACAATAGTTTTAGGGAATCTTAAGGTGCATAGTTTAAAATTATTTTTGAGTATACAGGGTATTTCAAAAAAGTGTGGCCAATATAACATGTTTTTTAAATAGAACATCCTATTTTCTAATTTATTTTTAAATTCTGCGTAAAATTTTATACCTTTTTTATTAATAATGTACTTAAACCTAGTAGTTTTTCTAATATTTCAATTTTCAAATTTTATACCGTTTTTATTAACAATGTACTTAAACCTAGTAGTTTTTCTAATATTTTAATTCTTAAAAAACAATACTAGTTTTCAGTTTTGTAAAAAATTGCCAGTAGCGCCATTGTTTCTGAAGGTGGAATACTCATAATTGGTATGAGCACTCTATAGAGACGAAAAAAAAAATATATGTAAAGAAATTTGAGTCAGATGCTACAGGGTGTTCAAAATAAATTTATATATTTCGACTATTTTAAATTGAAAAATCTCAATTTTTTTAAAATGCACACCCTGTATATTATTTTTTCAAATAGATTTTACAAAACCCTCCAACTTTTATTAAATATGTCATATACCTATTTCTAATAGTTTTCGATTTATTTTGAATTTTTCAATTTTACTCTTGTTTTTAATACACTTACGCTATGATGATTGAAATAAATGTAAATATTACGAGTGTCATGAACATTTCCGGCAGGTAAAGCTACTAGTAAATCGTCTACATATTGAAACAGCAGTTATTCATGACGATTTCGGCCAGGGCACTTCCCATTGGGACGCCTACTTTTGTCTGTAGAATCGGCCAAATTTTTTGGAGTACCCTGTATACTCAGAAATAATTTTAAACTGTGCACCTTAACATTCCCTAAAACTACTGTATTTAACATTTTTTCGTCATTCCCGAAATAAATGAGATAATGAACTTTACTCTATCGTTGACTCACCCTGTATAAAATTGAAAACAGATTACGTCGTGTAAATAATTTTTGTTTTTGAGACTTGCTTGTTCATTGTACGCTAAGCTAGAAATTTAAAAATACGCCCTTGTTTATATAAATAAATTAAATAAACGCAAAATAATCAATTACAACAATATTTACAGTAATTTTGTTGTACACAATTTTGTCGATGTACTTTATCATCAATCAATTTGAGCCAGGTGTTAACCTGGAAAAAATATACCCTGGCTTTTTCAGGTGGCTAAACACTTCTAATACGGTTCTGATACTGTCTTGTACCTGAAAGGTATGTTTAGAACAAGCATGTCATTATGTTACATTTATAAAGACCGATTTAGATTGCTTTTATAATCTGTGAACGCCGGATTCTACATAACAGTGTTTTACTTATTTGCAGGCTCCGGTTTTATCAATCTTATAATTTAATTTGCTGTACGTGAACGTGAAAGACACTAATATTTTAGAATAATCGAAAGTTAAAAGTATAACCAGGACTACTTGTTAGAATTTTGCATAAAGATCCGCCAGGATATTCCTTGTTAGTAAAATTTCTAATGGGAAATTATAGTTAGAAAAACCAGAGTTAAACCCAACTGTTAAGTTAGACCACAGTCAAGGAATACGAGGATCGTTCCAAAAATGCAAGATTAAGGAATTTTTTTTTTATTTTTCTACATAGTCACCTTGCAAATCAATACAATAGTTCAACGACTTTCCAACTTTTTAATATCCTCATGGATCCTTGGAAGTGAATCTTTGTCCAGCTAATCATTTTTTCCGATCTGGAAACAAGAAGTAATCGCTGGGAGTCAAATCTGGCGAATAAGGTGGATGGGGACGCATTTCGAAGCGAAGGTCATGCAGTTTTGTAGCCAGAATCTGAGCCGTGTGTGAAGGTGCATGGTCGTGATGAAAAATCACTTTTTTGCGGTAGTAGACGTTTCACCTGAATCTCTCTCTCTCGCATCGTTGCTTGGCTCTGAGCGTCGTGACCTCTATTGCTTTGCTCTGAGCGTCGTGACCTCTATTGCTTTGTTACACAGAATTTACAACAGCCTTTCAGGCTTCTCTATCTTCAACACTTCTGATCATCTCCGGAAACTCCAAGTGCATTATAGACATGATCTGATCTATGTATCTGTTGGGAGATCTACCTCTTTTTCTTCTACCGTCGACTTTCCCCTGGATCAGCAACTTTTTCATGCCATCCTTCCTTATTATGTGACCAAAAATGATGCTATTATTCTCTGAATCGATGGTAACACCCGGTTGCTATTTAGAATGTTAAGATCACTCGAACACACGCGTTTGTCCTATGAGCTGTCCAGGAAACTCTGAACATCCTTCTGTAGCATGTAGTTTCAAAAGCCTCTATTCTTTTAAGACATGTTCCATTAATAGTCCATTTTTCGGCTCCGTATGTGGCAATATTAGGGAATTGCCATGCCTTTTTTTAGTCATTTTCTTTATTCTGTGATCTTTCTATACTTTGCTTAGGTTTGTCATTGCAGTTTTGGCCATCGCTATCCTTCCATTAATTTCTTCTCTGCAGCTTCTGTTGTTAGAAATTCTGGCGCCTGAGTATATAATATCTGTCTTCAGTGGTATATCGTTGATTTTGTTGAGAGGAAGAAAACTTTTAGCTCGATCTACTATAAGAAGAGAACATTTCTCTTTATTTAGTGAAAAGCCGACCTTTGCGCTAACCTTTTCGATTCGATGCAGCAGTGCAATCATTTCTTCTTCGGAGCTAGCCATGATTGTAGTATCATCAGCGTATCTTAAGCTCTCTTCTGGAATGTCCGTAGAAATTAAACCGTTTAAAACGAAGTATTTTACAACAGCTCGCCCTTCAATTTTATCCATTTTTTAGAAAATATTAAAACTTGTTTGTTTACACGGACACTGTGAAAAAACAACTAAACACACTTGTCTGAAACTTCACAACACGCCATCTAGTAGATAACACTTAACAAATAACATAATAATTTCTTCATCTTGGCGCCATATCTGTATCAGATCGAAATCTTTTGGAAGAACCCTCGTAGTAATGTTTTTAAAGAATGGTGAATCCTTTAAAAAAAAAAAATTCCTTTTTTAAGAAAATTTTTATTCTTTAATACAGAGGTTCCCAAACTTTTTTTTCTCGTAGACTACTTTCAAAGTTTTACAGGTTTCGGTGGACCCCCTGCTGCTACATTTCTACCATATTCCCAAAATTCGTCAATAAATGTGAAGATTAGATCTAACGATGGAACTTTGCGTCGTGGCTGAGTTCCAACCCTAAATTCGGAGTGGTAAAAATAAAAAGAAAAATAATATATTTTCTTGTGTTCTATTTATTAAAATAATATGATCACAGACTTAATAGAATTAAAATTAAACATTAATAACGTACCGTAACTTCAACAATTAAAAAAATTAGTCATAATTTTAATGGGAGGGATGTACTTGATGGATTGACAGCAAATTATCAATATTTGGCTTCAGTTTTGTAAGGAATAACCGCAAATCTCCCCGTTCTGTGATGTTCAATCTGCTCCTTTTTTTTGTTAATAGGTTTGTAACGACACTAAAACTTTTTTCGACAAGGTATGACGAGGGAAACGCTATCAAAAGTTTTCTCGCAATTTCCCACAGCCCAGGATATTTTTCGGGTATTTCTGCCTGCAGCCAAAATGTTTGATAGCCTTTTTTAAATTTCACCTTCAGCTCCTCATTGGTGCTAAGCTCGAGTAGCTCCTCTTGTAATACCACATTCGCCACTTCCGTTTCATCAAATGGATTTATGATCCATGGTGGTATTTCCATCATCAGAATAGCTTCAAATCTATTTTTGAAGTCATCATGCAGGGCATTTAAATGTTGAACGTGATAAGTTTGGAAACTTATTCGCGCCCACTAATATTTTGCTTCATAAATTTCAATTTTCCAAGAAAAGCCGAATTACACCCTTTGTTTTTATTAAATTTAGTCTGTCCCCTTGTAACTGCAAGTTAATGTCATTAAATTTTTTGAACAAATCTGTCTGCTTTCAATTTGATCAGGTTTTCTTTTAAATCTGGATTTTTACTTTCCAGAAACTGTAAAACTGATTCAAAAAGTGAGTAAAATCTTGTTAAACATGCACCTTTCGACAACCAGCCTACTTCAGTATGTAAGAGCAATGGTTGGAAGTCTTCATCATTTTCGTCGGGTATTCAACGCATTACTTCTTATTTTGTTAACTGCTTTAATCACAAATTGAAGCGATTGGTGCAATCTATCACTCAAATTTTTCGCTACCAGGTGTTGTCGGTGGATGACACAGTGAATTGCAGTTACTCTTGGTATCATTCTTTTAAGATGGCTTATAAACCCACGATATCGCCCGAAGATAGCAGGAGCTCCATCTGCTGCCACCGAAATAATGTTTGTAAATGGAATCGATTTTTCCTTGAAAAAATCACTCAGGACATTAAATATTGATTCGCCTTTAGTGTCCGTCTCCAAAGCAGCTCTTCATGGATTTCTTCGTCCATAATAAATCGAACATATGCCAATAATAATGCTTCATTGCCAGTTAAAGTTGATTCGTCCAGTTGAATAGAAAAATGAGTTGCTTGCAGATAATTACACAAGAAGCTTTCAATATCAGAGCTCATTTCATCAATACGTCTTTGTACAGTGTTGTTACTCAAAGGAATTCCTTTGAGTACGTCAAATGGAGGTTTGTGCAGAACAGTTTTTAAAACCTCTTCAACAGCGGGTAAAATTAACTCTTCTCCGATGGTGTGCGGTTTTCCAGATTTCGCTATAAGCAATGAGATATTGTAAGATGCCCACAAGCCATCATCGTTACTTTCAGACGTTGAAACGAACATACTGTGCACGGTGGGTCTCTTTTCATATTTTTCCTTCAATGTTTGAAAATATTTTAAATCTTTACCTATTTTATCAGGATGACACTTTCTTAGATGATCTTCGAGCTTCCATGGTTTCATAGAGTCATTGCTCAAAACTTTGATGGAAGCAAACTAATTTTCAAATAATCAACACTGTACTATCGACATTTCTTCTTAGATTCAGCCATGTTTCGTATCAGTTACCTACCTGTAAAGAAAAAAATGTTTGTTTTAGTAATCATAAGGCGACTTTAACAGGATATGGCTATTTTAATAGAATAAAATAGGATTAATTAATTATTGCAATGAAAAAACCAAAATGCCGGCGGCAAAACTGATTTTAATTATTAAAAGCAATAAACTGCTAAGACCCATATAGAGGTTTTCACAAAACGGCTGAACCTATTTTAATGTAATATAAAATATTTTTTGATTAATTATATTTTGATACATTTCTGTAAATTCGAGAGGAAATACTTTTAAAGAATATTTTGACATCAAAACTCCGCGATTTTAATTATTTATTTTTACTTTGATGTACATTACGAGTGGTACATAAAGACACGTACAATTTATGAAAATATTTTTAGTCATTTAGCATTAGCAACTACGAGGGCACTGAAATATGTACAAACATGCAGGTCAATCATATATCTCTCCTTTAGTGAATCACCACAGTCGGGTAAATAAATAATTTTATAATAAAAAGTACTAAAAGTTCAATCTTTCTCGGCTTTCTGTTCTTTTATAGAAGTATCGAATAATGGCCCTGTTCAGTATTTAATTTTTATTACGTACCTACTACACGCAAACATAACAAATATAATATTATTACAATATAAAATAAAAGTATGAATAACATATAGGCAGGTACTTACTTTTTCCGGGACTGGCAAACACTGACGTCGATTCACTCACACTTTTCTTTTCAAAATTCCGGAAATAAATGAGTAACGTTTGTCCTTGGCATTCGTATTTATATTGGTGAAGAACCAAACAAGTTCATGCAAGATTGCAAGCACAGCACAAGTCGTATTTCGTCCCTTTGCACGTCTGAACGGGTTGCGTTGCGGGCGGGCGGCGCTTTGCAAGTCTTGACGCGCGTTGTACTGAATATCGAATATGCAAGTTTTTACAAGTAACAGTCGCTGACCTTCTTAAAATACACTACTCAAAAAAATTAAGGGAGGTTTTAAAACAAGGAAATTAATGCTAAATAAACAGACTATCTGATCCATATGCCGGCCTAACTGAAAAAATTTTTTTCAAGCCCGTGGACCAAAAAAAAATAAAATTATTTGCAAAAAAAAAATTTTAGCCAAAAAATCTGAAAATTAGAATCTTAACGCTACAAAATGCTTTTTTTTAAAGTCTCAATACGACCATTTTTCACCGAAATACAGCCTGTCAAAAATCACCGAAAAATTTGGAATTTTTTTGAGTAGTGTATTGTATTATCTGCCTACATTGATAGGTAAAGCCAAGCCCCCATTTTTGTTCTTTACTATCGAATCGTGGACCCCCACTTACAACTTGTGAACCCCCATTTTTTTTTCACGCCAACGTAGACCCCCGTCGAGTCTCCTGTGGACCCCTGTGGGTCCAAATGAACCACTTTGGAAATCACTGCTTTAATATATTATCGATCAGTTTCTCTTGGAGAACGTCTCATTTACAAAATTATATAAAATAGTTTAATCAGTTACATTTCTTTTGGGTTTTATTGGAGTGTTTTAATTCAGGTATAGCTGACAAGTTGGCAAGATAAAGTTTATCCTCAAACTTTCTGGCTCATACTAAGAAACCAATACTCCAAATACTTAAAAAAAACTGTAAAACCCAAGTTAATCATAAAGGAATAAAAAAAACGGTCAAACACATAAGGACATAATAATATGTTGCTATAAATCCCAAATCAAAACGCTATGCTTCGATCTGTATTTACATTACGACACACAACTTGTAGAATACGGTTACTAACTTTTAATACACCAAACACCCCTCTGAATTTAGTCTTATGAAAAGGCGACACTTTTACTCAACACACACTCTGTAATATATGTCCCTTTCTTTCGATTTTAGGGACGCTTACTTAGAGTACAAAACTTAAAATACAATACATTTATCAATAATAATAAACATATTTACTGTTTAAATAGTTTATAAGAAAGAATATCATCACCCCCAAGGTGGTCGACCATGTCAGAAATGACCTGCTGTTGGGTTGAATTTTTTGGGAGGATTTCATGACAAAAACAATAATTCTCTTAAAGAAAGAAATTAAAAAAAATTGCACTACCTTTTTCTTTGATTAATGTATATATGTTCAATATTTTAACATTACAACTTTTCATAAACACCCTAAGTACTTAATTTTTTCCACCCCTTTTCATCTAAAAGACCGGACCAACCCCTTTTTGTCTAGCCTAGGCAAGCAAAATCTTTAATGTATTATCACCCCAAATCTCGTTTCAGTTGTATACAATGGTGTCGTGGGATTATATTATTACACGATGCCAATAGTCCTTTGATGCCACGTAGACATGTTTTGTTGCGTATCTATAAAATTAATAGACAGATTTGTTTATGTAAACAAGGTATTTTTTCGAAATATCTTACATGCTTAAGTTCAACGTCACTGCAAATATCTTATGAATAAGAAAATTAGTCTTAAATATCTAAAAAATTTAAATTTAACGTGCTTGCAAAGTAAGGTAGCCCATAAATTAAAACGGCAAGAAGTTTAATTTTGAAGAAAATTTAGAATACCAAGTAAAAATTTCCACAGGTTACAGAGCTTATAAGTATAATTCTTCTGCATTTCTTCTATGTCGATTGAATAAATGATGCTAAGATTCGTACTACATTCCGACGAAGCCACTTGTCCGAACAAGCTCCAAAAAAACAGGCAGGATATATATATATATATATATATATATATATATATATATATATATATAAATATATATATATATATATATATATATATATATATATATATATATATTTGTTTTTTTTATTATATATATATATATATATATATAATATATATATATATATATATTATATATATATATATATTTGCCCTTTAAGAAGTATTATTTTACAAACATTTCTTTTTATGGGTCTAGCACACGTGCTGCAGGGAAGTCCCTAAAGCGCTACAGGAGCGACACGTGTGCAGAAAAAGCGATTCACGCTGTTCTTTTAACAGCCAGATTGCCAAGTTAGACTAATTTATTAATTCAAAAAAACATTTTGGCACTTTTAAAAAGTCTGCCTCGGATTTGAGTCCTCTGGGCTCTGATCCGAATCCGACGCTAGCTGCTGGGTTATGTGACGTCCCAGATTTTAAACTAAAAAGCATGTATACAAGTTAATAAGTTAATGTCTTAAACAGACAAAAAGTTTTTCCGGTACTGGTTCAGAAAAGAAATTTTCCCCACGATTTCAGAAAGCCTATTAAAAATGAAGTATGAATTAAGATAGTCGTCTCTGTATAGCATCATCAAGGCAGCGAATATTAAATTTTATATCTGTCATGCAAATTTGACAAATAAATATTTGTTTATAATTTTTTTATATTAATTTATGTATTTCACTGCTTTAAAACCACGTCAAATTTAGTTAACGTAAAACAACTGAAAACCGACAAAGTCAATATTTCAGCAGTTTATCCACCGTTCTCGTCAAATCCATCCTGAGACCCGTTTCGCCGTATCATGGCTCGTCAGTCAGGCTAGAGAACAGAATTTCTTGGTACTTATCCCAGAAGTTATGGAATACGATGGTAGGATACAACGTACGTATGCCTATTACTCCGTTGAAAGCTGACAAAGCAGTTTTCGAGCCGACAGAGTGTCAACACTTAAAAACAGCTAATGCTTTTCGAGGGGTCCTACTAAACCATCGAAAGCTGCTATCTCAGCTTTCGATGGAGTAATAATACGTTGTATCCTACCATTGTATTCCTTAACTTCTGGGATAATTACCAGTAAATTCCGATCCCTTGTTTGCCTGACGAGCCGTGCTACGGCGAAACGCGTCTTAGGGTGGATTTGATGAATACGAGAAGGATGGGTAAACTGCTGAAATATGGACTTCGTCCATTTTCAGTTGTTTTACATTAACTCCATATGCCTGAGGATCCATCGAAAAGCGCTACCTGTTTTCGATGGAGTAATAGGTATGAGTACTTCGTTGTATTCTACCATCGTATTCCATGTTAAATTTGAGTAATTTTTCGGCGTTTCGGTTACAATTGCAGACTTTTTACTTTTTGGTATTAGAACACTGAATGAGCTGAGTGGGGAACAAGCCAAGTAGTCACATCTAGTGTTCACTGAATAGTCACCGAGGCACATCTTCAGTTTGTAAAGGAATTGTATCTCGTGATGGTCTCTATTCTGAGTGTAGAAAATTGTTTGAATGTTAGATTTGATTTGACATGACTAAAACATTATCACTCTGTACAGTGATGGAAGTGACTTATTGTCTACGATTATAGGTGTGTTTCTACTAACAAGTTCACCTTGATATTCAGATACCAAGAGATTTATCATCGTTTTATCAAAAACTTCTGTTACGCAATTTCTTTAGCAAATTAGATTAGTCCATGCCATTAACTCTCAAAAGTTCCTATTTGTAACACGTAGTTTTTGGTCTGACACATAGATGTCGCCCTTTTCATTCATATGATTTTTGGGCAGTACCAACCTTCAAACGATACGTGTCAAAATTTCATGCCATTTCGACGATTAGTTTACAAGTTACGGTGGTTTAAGCGACGCCGCTTTTGATATTTTCGAAACAATGGAAAAAATTGAATTTCGTGTGGAAAATCACTCATCATTTACTGCTATGCTGAATTTAAACGCGGTCGTACAGACACAAATGGTGCTGAACGCTCTGGATGCCCAAATGAGCTGGTTACACCGGAAAACATCAAAGAAATCCACAAAATTGTTTTGGATGACCGTAAAGTACCAAAATAACGTGTTGGTCATATTTTGCATGAGCACTTGGACATGAGAAAGCTCTGTTCAAAATGGGTACCGCGTAAGCTTACATTGGATCAATATTGATCAACGTGTTGACGATTCTGAGCGCCATTTGTACCTGTTTAAACGCAATACAAAGGATTTTTTCATGCGATGGGTGACAATGGATAAAACATGGATCCATCCCTGTTATCTATAAGTTCATGCAATCTAACAGCCATTGTAGCGTTCTTATATATGTCCTGGTTCGTGGTGGTGTATCGGTAATCAATGCACGTTTCAATATATTGCTGCTGTCAGTGCCCACGAAGATTTGGGGCTGAAAAAAAATCAGTCGTAATACACATTTCATACAAAATTATAAAAGATTCCTTTCGTATAACACGTATGCTGAGAAGTTTTTGGTCTGACACATAGATGTCGCCCTTTTCAAAAAGTTTATATAATTTTTAGGAAGTACGAACCTTCAAACGATATGTGTCAAAATTTCATGACATTTTGACTATTAATTTACAAGTTACAGTGGTTTTAGTGACGCTACTTTTGATATTTTCAAAACAATGGAACAAAATGGAATTTCGTGTGGTGATTAAATATTGTTTTTTATGGGGAAAAATGCCGTTCAAGCAAAGCAATGACTTGATAAGTGTTACGGGGACTCTGCCCCTGGGAAATCACTCATCATTTAATGGTATGCTGAATTTAAACGTGGTCGTGCAGACACAAATAATGCTGAACGGTCTGGACGCCCAAATGAGGTGGTTATACCGGAAAACATCAAATAAATCTACAAAATTATTTTAGATGACCGTAAAGTGAAATTGCGTGAGATAGCTGGCACCCTAAAAATATCAAAAGAACGTCTTAGTCATATTTTGCATGAACATTTGTGCATGAGAAAGCTCCGTTCGAAATGGGTAACACGTTTGCTCACAGTGGATCGAAAACTACAACGTGTTGATGATTCTGAGCGCTGTTTGGACCTGTTTAAGCGCAAAAAAGGAGCTTTTCATGTGAAATGGATGAAACATGCATCTAACACTAACGCCGGAATCAAATCGGCAGTCAGCTGAGCCATCAAAGACACATTTATAACAATGAATGAAACATGGATCCACCACTACACACCGAAATCAAATCGGCAGTCAACTGAGTGGACAGCAGCCGGTGAAAGCGGCCCGAAGCGACCAAAGACACAACAGTCGGCTGGCAAGGTTTTGGCCTCTGTCGGAGGCGCTTGGAATATGCTGAGAATGGAAAAACCATCAATAGCGATTATTATATAAAGTTATTGGTGCGTTCGAAGGCAGAAATCGCAAAGAATCGGCCCAAAATGAACAATAAAAAAGTGCTTTTTCATCAAGACAATGCACCGTGTCACAAGTCAATGGGTATGATGGCAAAATTGCATGAAATGAAGTTCGAATTACTTCCTCATCCTGTATTCTCCAGATTTGGCCCCCACCTACTAATATTTATTCGCAGCCCTCAAAAAAATGCTCGCGGGATAGAGATTTGGCTCTAATAAAGAAGTTATCGCCGTAACTGAGGCCTATTTTGAAGGAGAAGGCAAATCCTTTTACAAGAAAGGTATAGAAATGCGTTGGACTGATTGTATCGCTCTTGAAGGAGATTATGTTGATGAATAAAGTCGAATTTTCCAAAAAAAAAACGTGTTTTAAGTAGCTACACGAAAAACTTTTTAGCTTACTTCTTATAAAGCCAAGTTCATATAAATATAGCAAATTTTTAAAGTTCTAGACATTTTACTCACACATTCTTCCAAGTTCTCGTGGAAATCAGTTAGAATACAGTTTTTAAAAGATCCTACTCTGGCGTTTAACCAAATCACCATATTTTTACAAAGTTCTAGAATATTTTACGTAGAAATATTAGTCACCTAATAAATTCTTAGTTACTTGAAAACTTTATTTTAAGACAAGAAATACAAATAAAGCTACTTAGTTAATAAAATGTACCTAATTTAATCCTAGAAATATACTAAATTTTGAAGCAGAATTCGTATTTAAAAGTGCTAAATCAACGACTCTGTATCACGTCTCATTTGACTATTATCATAAACATTAACATAAACACGGAGGAATATTTTTGTCATTAACAATACTACTGGATTATGTTAATGTTTTGAATGTTCCGTAATAAAAAATAAATAGCAAACAAATTACTGGTGGGAAAAAGTTGTGGCTAAACATGTGACTCACGCAGATTTCCTCATTTTTCAAACACGCAAAATTTATTAGCATTTCATTAGGGGATGATTTCCCTAGTTGCTAGAAAACATCGTAGCTATTACCAAGTGTTACCGTGAAATTTGTATTTAAACAGAGAATTTTCGCAAATCATCTTCGTATTTAACGAGACTATAAGAAAAATAAAAAAATCTTAGAAACTGTAAAAGATAAAACAACAGCGAAACGAAGAAGATTTAGGAAAACATAATTCAAATGCCCTGAGTTCATTACTCTGGTCAAGAACCGTCTAGAAACAGAAGCATCTTTAAGAGTGTGGTTTTATATGGATGTGAAGCGTGCCAATTAAATCAGACAACCGAACGGAAACTATTAGCATTAGACGTGGACTTCTGGCGCACATCTGCGGTTATGTTAAGAACCACGCACGTAACCAGTGAAAGAATACGTGAAATCATGGTCCGTACAAATACTATTATAGACGACATACAATAAAAACAACTTTGCTGGTTTGGTCACGTACAAAGGATGAGGGAACATCGATTATCGAAACAAATAATCGAATGGCAACTCTCAGACGGAGGAAAAGGGAAGACCTAAGCCCACATAGATAAGTGGAATCCAAAAAGCAATGTCTATGGCTGAGAGATTGGCCGATAGGCGAGAGTGGAGACAGAGAACCAGAAAGCGCAGGATACGATGGAGCGGAAGATAGATAGACCATAGAGATATTATAATAGAGTCTGCTGTAAACGAAAGCGCGGCGTCGTTAAAAAGAGAAAGAAATAATGTGAGTCATTCTGTCTCTCTTACTCTTTCTTGTTCTTCGTGGGCTCCCGACGAAATATGAATAACATTCTCGCACAGGGCGTGCGCCGAGTAAGGGAGACAGAGTGACTCATATTATTTCTTTCTCTTTCTATGAGTACCATGCTTCTCGCGAGAACTTACCTCCTCTATTCTAATATCTCTATGAGATAGACTTTCTTTGCAATCGGAGTGGCAAATTCAATATACTTTTTATATAATCCAAATCTTTTACATACTATTTTTGTGAATATTGGAAATAATGAAAAAAGAACATAATTTACAGATTATCCTCAACTTCAAGAATTACCCCTCTAACTTCAGCCTTCGCCCCTTTAGCCTCTTATATATTAAATGATAAGTAATAATGCTTACAATTTGTTCATAACAGCAAGAGAAGTAAAAACTGATAAAATTACTCTATTTAAATTGAAAATGACATAAAGTAACATAATTTTAATATTTTTCGACTCAAAAAATCTCTAGTAGAAAATAACTTATAATAGTATATACTCAAGGCATACCTAAAGGACCATACGTCCCGTTTTGAACAGGACAATCCCGTTTTTAGGCAATGTGTCCCGTTGTCTCCAACGAAGTTGTCAGGACGCAGAAATGTACCGTTTTGACAAAATTCAACCCTCAACACTCGAAAAAGCCCGCAAAAATAATCGCGGTGTGGCCAGGCAGGGTACCGAGCACTACGCAGCGCACGGTAAGGAGGGGAGGGTCAGATGATTTAATGCAACCAGTCACAGCCCACAGTAATTGTTGCAGTTATGAACGTAAAAAAAACATACCTACTATTGTCTATTTTGTTTTGTGGTTATTCGCATAATGCCCAGACTACCCATTAGCTTTGTTGACTGTACTATATAAGAACTCAATCCCTATCTATGTAAGAATATGCACGAATTATCTAAGCTACAGTCCCTGGCCAAATTATTAGACGCACTGCAAGATTTCATGTAAAATATTAATTACCGAGTGATATTGTACCGTTTTATTATTTTAAATTGATTTGTTTTTTATTTTTATATTATCCAATCAATTACCTATTTATTTGACATAAATAAAACAGCATTAATTTAGAAAAGCATAAGTTTATTAAGTTTTAAAGAAAAGTGAAATTAATGTTAGTAAAAGTCAATATTTAGTTGAGCCACCTTTAGCCGCTATCAAAGCTTTAATTCTGCGCGGCATGCTATCACTGCAAGATTGTACTGTCTCCTGCATTTGAGGATGATGATTCCACACATGAATAATCTTTTCTAGGAGCTGGGTTTTGTTGGTAGTCACATCTTTAGCCACTTCTCTTTTCATCAGCTCCCACACATTTTCAATGGGGCTAATCCAACAGAGGGATATTTTTTTCTGCCAAAAAAGCTTTAACAGACGGAGCAGTGTGGCAGGGAGCTCCATCTTGCATGAAAGTGAATGGTTCCCCATTTGGAAACCATTCTCTGAGCTGCGGAATCAACCGATTTTGTAATACTTCTTTGTACTGATCTTGCCTCATTATTCCTTTGACGACGTACAGACGTCGTCTTGCAGCTGATGACTGACCAAATCATCACTTTGGTGGTATGTTTAACCGTCGGGACGACACAATCAGGATGAAACTTTTCTCCATGACGACGACGCACATACTGAGCTTTATTCTGCAAAATTTCGAATGTGCTTTCGTCACTGAAGCAGACCTGTCAAAAATAGGAAAAATATATAAACTTCCATGTTTATTTGCTTTATTTAACTGAAAATGATAATAATGTATCAATTATTGATTAAATTGCTGTATCTTACCGATCTCCAGAAGTCCACATCTTTGTCTTGCCATTGTTTGGCCCACTTCAGGCGCTTTGCTTTCATTGCAGCTGTTAACTTGGGCTTCCTGGCGGGGCGACAGGCCTTAAAATCTAATTCTTTCAATTTTCTTCGAACAGTGCGCTCAGAAGCATTTACGCTAGCATCCTGGAGTTGTGATTTTATTACCTTTGTGGTAGCAAATCTGTTTTCTACACAAATTTTCTTCAAACATCTCTCTGACCGTGGAGTGAAAATTGGTTTTCTACCGCATCTTTTCTTTCTTTTCGGGCTTAATTCCTTCCCTGACTCAATTTTCTTTTTTATGCGTCGTACACTAGCTTCAGAAACCTCCAATCTTCGTGATATTTCTCGGTTTGTAAATGTTTTCGCAATCACAAGGGCCTTCACTTCAGCTTTTTTACGAGGTGAAAGATCGCCTTTTCTACCCATAATGAAAATAGTCCAATTACTTTTTTAAAACACTGCATACAAAATAAACTAATAACTGAGTAGTATAAAACTGTTAAACAAACAATCACAGTCCATAAAGCCACAGAAACACGTCCGTACCTGACTCGATTCCGATCACGACCGGTACAGGTTTGTACTTCTTTACGTTCATGTATCACTTTGCCAACACAGTGTTGCCATATGTTAAAAATAAATACAAATATGTAGTGTACAACAATTCTTTTGAATAAAAATCAATAATATTGTAGTTTAAATATACCATTATTGCATAAAAACTCTTAAGAAACATAAAATTACTAAAAAAAATACAGTGCGTCTAATAATTTGGCCAGGCACTGTAAAATCACTTGTGCTGTTTTGAGAGAAAAAAACTGGTCACATTAGGTACACCTCAACATTGTCTGTGATGTCAAAAACTCTAATATAACTATAGTATTATACTACAATTCATTTCGGTATCTAACGCGATTTACTTATTGCATCGTGAATAGTAACATTAGAGCGCCCGATCTAATAAGGTTCAGAATGATTACTACAGGCCTCTGCGTCTTGTTAGAAATGACCAGTTACATTGGAATTTGCGGCGGATTTTTGTAGCAGTTCTTGGAGAAAATAGCCGATTAAGCCAATCCAATGATCTGAGATAACCTCGACCGTGATTAAACCGCAGGCTAATTACCGCATATCAGATGCCGAAGGGACGGAGGGGAGTAGTCACAGGTTATTCTATGGTATTAGGAAAGATTTCTTCAACATAACAGCAAAAATTAATTTTCGATATTTTTTTAGTAAAAACTGTGTGTGTCTCCTTTTCCCTTGATGTCACTGATAATGAAATTTAAAATTATGAACTAAAGACCGCAGCGGCTACTCCTTTAATTTTTTTTATCGAAATTACTTATTCATAAACTTTGCAACCTTGGCATGGAATAGTTTATTGAGCAAGAATGATAAAATCATGCAAAAATGTAGTACAGAATTAAATTATTATGAAGTTGCATGTGTTTTTAATGTAATTCTCAATATGAAGTCTTTAGAATAGATTTAGTCATCGCCAGAGACCCAGAAAGGGGCACTGTAACCCTCAAAGAAATTTTTGCATTATGGGTCGTCACCCACTATAACTAGAAACAATAATAGTGACGAAAAACAAAGATACTGTCTGTCAAGTAAGAATGTGTCCGCCATAATTTATTTTTGGTAGTTACGATTTTAATGATTCAACAAAAAGTCGGTAGAGGGAACCCTTGTCTACGACGCATTTTAGGTAAAGTATCAGTCAATTCCGAACTTTTATCGAAATCACGTAAAACCCAAAATGAGTCACTTGTTTGCTCGTCGGTTCGAGGCAATCTTTCTTTGTTTTCATCCACAAGGGCCTAAAATGACACATTCCACGAACGCTGCGTCAAGAAATGGCAAAATTAAGAAAATCAGGGTTTGAATATGTTCCATGAGACTATTTGACATCTTCGTGCTCATGATGTCAAATTCCGAAGCATGTTGAAGAAACCTTTGCTGGGCGAAAATAACGTCGTGAAGCGGCTCGCTTTGGCCGACGATAAGATACTAGAGTGGCCCTCACAATCGCCGGACGCTAACCCTATTGAAAACGTTTGGTCCCTTGGAAATTAGTGCAGAAAATTTCGTCGACAGCATGCCTCAAAGATTCCAGGCGATTATTGATGCGGGAGGCGATTGGACAACTTATTAAGGTAGTTGAGTCGTTGTTAGCACACCAAAGAATACATTGATGGTAAAAAATGTTCTCGAACGCATTTTTTCAAGAGTACGAGCGATCACGTTCTTACTTGACAGACTGTATACGTACGTGTTTGCGATATGATAACGATCTTTAAACGGAATGGTAACGGATCGTCTGTACATGATGTTACAAAGATCAGGTTCAGAAGCAGTGTTGTAGAAATGTACAGTTTTTTATAAGATTAGCCATTTAATCAAACGCCTAATTAATAAACATATGGGCCGCTTTACTCACATGAATTTGCGAACATGATTTCATATTGAGATATAAAATAAGTGTGACTAAAGAAACAATAGATTCTCTAGCAAATTGTATTTAGGGGTTGTTAACGAATACAAAAAAGTTTATTTAAAGTTTAAAGTAACAGAAATATAGATTTGATATACTAAAGTTAAATATATGATACTGGTAATTCACATTCATCTCAGCGGGACAAAAAAAGGTAGGTTTGTTTATTTGTATGGCAGCAAAGATAGCCGAGGAAGCGTGTTTTATACAGTAATAGATCCTGTTAATTGATTTAATTCAAGAAATAATCAAAATTGAAACACAACAATTGTGGATTCTATCACGTTATTACAATTGGGTGTCAAAAAAAGCAGAAATCATCTATCCTTAAGACAAAATATGACATGAATTATATATTTCTTAGTTGCAATCACTGATCAATTTACAAATACATGGCTACTAATTACTTAATAGCCTTATTGTTAATAAGAGAGTACGAATTTATTTTCCATATTTTATTATAATTAGAGAACATTTAAGAGATTATAAACAATTGCCTATGACATAGCATTTTGCCTAATGTTAAAAAGTATTAGTAATGTTAACATAAAGCTCAGTAGAATGTCGATCACTGCAAAATAATGAGATTGAATCACCAAAAATTGTCGAAATTCAAATGTGACGCACCTGAGATTATATGTCAATCTCTGTAAGACTAAGCCAGCAAATCAAAGATTTTTACATTACTACGCAAATTCACCAGCCAATGGTCATCTTATGTTGATAAAGATCTAAGGTAAGTCGAAACTTTTTATCCTAAATTCACTATTTCACATTTAATGTTGTTATTACATATGTACGTTACATATTAAAAGGATAGGCTTCTACAGTAGTTTTTCATTCGTTTTTAAAAAGATCTTAAGAACCACTACCATTTAAAAAAAAATTAGGTTGATATATAAAAGATTGTAAAATATTCGCACTTAGAACGAATACTTCCATTTATTCCTGTTATATAAGTTTAAAAGGCAAATTCAATATTTTCGATAACAACACGGGTATACAAAAATAAAAAATTCTCTGTTTTTAGGTGAGACATGTGTTTTCTTAAGTATTTTTTTATGCTGAATTGAAAAAATCATAAAAAAATATCCACCTTGAGATTTTTTCAAAAAATACACTTAAAGTTGCCAGAAAACTATTTAATTGAAAAAAATACAATTTAATAAACAATGTAAAATTGTATAATCAGTAAAATTATGGAATAAAACTATTATTTCGGATATCTTTAAATGTTCTGAATCTGACAAATGTCATAAAAACTAAAAAATATTAGGGTTTAGTGTTCGTGTTTAACAAAAAACACGCATAAACCACCTTTAACTAAGCTACGTACCAAAATACTGTTTAAAATAAATATATGTATAGTATTTTTCAAGATCTAAGAAAGTGATTTGACAAATTGATGCAAAAAAACATTCAACGACAGTTAGGATCTTCGCACGTACCTGGCCGTAACAGGGTCGTAATTGATACATATACCTCCCTTTCAATCTAACATTTTATTGGCTACTTCGTGTTTATAAATACAAAGAATATTCTTCATTTTATCTGCAATATTATACAGAAATAGTGTGTATTATAAAGTTCAATAGTGTATTAAAATGTCCGAAGCCCTTTCCATCAGAAGCCGCAAATGTTTGCCCGTTGAGGCAAAAGTGACAGTTAAAAGTGTTTATCTAAAGTTAGTGGAGCGAGGCCACGAAAAGTACTTTTCATTGATGGAGACATCAGCTTTAACAAGCATCCCTGAAAGTACAGTTTGGAAAATTGTAAATAGTTCGATAGCGCCTAAAAAAACACGAAAAAGACAAAGGTGTGTCAAAATGTATTGATTTCTGTTAAAGACTTAATTCGCCGCAAAATTTATGAAATGTATGCAGAACAAAAAGTTCCTACGTTATTGTCACTTTCACGGAGGCTGTCCGAGGATAGTTGTGTTCCATTACAACTTTATGGCGTATTCTACGTCGTTTCGGGTTTTTGTTAAAAAAAAAATAGACAAAAGGCAAGTTATAACGGAATCATGGCGCTTACAACAACTCAGAATGGAATATCTTGAAAAAATAAATACGGCTAAATCGGAAAATCGATGGATAATCTACCTAGATGAGACTTGTTATGACACCCACGACACACCCAGTAAAGGATGGATTGATAAAACCAAAAAATGTCACACCAAAGCTCCATCAAATAAAGGTCAGAAGAAGGCTGGATACCCGAATGTCTATTTCTAGCAGCCAAGGATATTTCAGATTCCAGCTTGGATTATCGTTGTGATACAACCGCCGAAGTTTTTGAAAATTGGTTTCAAAACAAATTAATGCCGAATATACCACCGAATAGCTGTATTGTGATGGATAATGCATCCTATCATAGTCGCCAAATGAATAAGGTACCAAATTCCACCAGTAGAAAAAAGGAAATACAAGCCTTTTCCTGCGAACGTGACATATATTTCCATAAAAGCTATACAGTTAAACAATTGTTAGAAGTTTTAAAAAGTTACAATTTTTCAAAGGAATATGTTTGTGATAAAATTGCAAAGGAAGCAGGAGACGAAATAATTCGGCTTCCACCATATTATTGTATGTTTAATGCGATCGAGTTAATATGGCATAAAATAAAGTTTCATATACGTGCTCACCATAATACACCCACTTTAAACAGTAGTGTGATTGAGTTGATAAAGACAGAAGTCAAAAATGTAACCGTTAAAAACTGGAGAAACTGTATTCAACACGTCAAAAAAATTGAAAACTTATATAGATGTATGTACATAAATATAAATAGTTTAGAACCAGTAAAAAACTTATTATTGATTTGCAAGACAGTAGCGATAGCGAAATTGAACTAAAGAACTAAAATTGTAACAAATGTATGCGAGAACACTGTACACTGTGTTAATATATTTGTGTAATTACTATATTGTGTATTATTCAGTATATAAAACATTAAAATTCAACTGTCTTATCAGAATAAAATTTTAAGCCCAACAATTATACAATCAGGTATAGTGCGGCCCTGCACGATGCCTTGTCATTAAACAGCCATAAATTAATCACTTTCGAATCTTGTTGAAATTTGAATGAGTATAGATAGCTAAGACACTTTCTTAGATCGTGGAAAGTACTGTACCAACTAAATTAAAAAATGATTTTTCATTTTTATTACTATTCAACAAAACTATTATTTCATTGCATTTATTTATTTAAAAAAGCATTTTACGAACCACATAGTACCGTTGTAAGTGTTAAAAGCGAATTTTTTGTTAAAACTAATTATAAAATATTATTTTTTGATGTCAAGTCAGGATTAAGAACTTCAAAAAACACTGGAAATAACAGTTTTGTCCAATATTAATCAAAATTAAAAATAATTTTTTAATTTAGCGGTTGCCCATATTTATTTTAAACAGCATTTTACTAAGGAGTTTAGTTAAAGGTGGTGTATGCGTATTTTTTGTTAAACATGAACACTAAATCCTAATATTTTTAAGTTTTTATGATATATAATTTAAAGATGTTTTTTTTCCATAAGTTTAATGATTATACAGTTTTACATTATTTACTAAAATGTATTTTTTTTGAATTTAATAGTTCTCTGGCAACTTTAAGTGTGTTTTCTGAAAAAATCTCACGGTGGATGTCTTTTTTTATGATTTTTTTGGATTCAGCATACAAAAATACTTAAAAAAACACAGGTCTCACTTAAAAGACAGAGATTTTTTTTTTATTTTTATATACCTACATATGTAATTGGTGCTAGGTTAGTGACTTATTAAAGTACGTAAAATAAAATAAACTAACAAATAATTCCCCAAGATGTGATATAGTGTTGCATAAGAACCTTTATATAAGATCAATGATAACAAGCCACCCATTTTTTTCGAAATAATAATGTATAATAATAACTCAAATTCAGGTTTTATTTTCTTTAGTAGAAACGAGGATGAATTAAAAAATCTTGTATAAAACCAGGTAAATAACATTTTTTTGCAAAAACTAAATTTCATTTCTTAACATAATCTTCATTGATTTGAATTTATTTGGTCCAGCGAAATTCCAAATTTCTTATTTCGTCAAAAAAAAAAAATGTTTCGGACTGCATAATACTCGTTTACAGTACAGCTGACATCTCCTTCCGAAGAGCCAAGCCAATTTTTGAGGTAAGGAAACAAAAAAAAGTCACTTGGAACCAAATCTAGGAACTAGGATGAGTGGGGAACTATTTTAAAGCCCAGCTCGTGCACTTTTACAATTGCGATGGCCGAGGTTTGAGCAGGCGCATTGTCTTAGTGAAAGAGCACTTTTCTGCGTACTAATCTTGTTTGCTTCTGCTTCAATTCACTATACAAACGATCCAATAACGTTGCGTCATCAGAGCCGGTCACTATTTTACCCTTTTCCACATAGTCAATTATGACGATACTCTGCGAGTCCCAAAAAAATTATTTTTTCGCCGATAAAACTATTTCCGCTTTTTCGGTGCACTGTGACCTGTGTATCCACGTTTCGCCTACAGTCACAAAACGATGCCAGAAGTCTTTCAGATTTCGCTGCAACTTTTCCAAGCATGATTTTGAAATGTTCTTCCTCGTGCGCGGTTGCTATCACTCAGCTTTTTCATTTTTAGAACTTCATGCAGCATATGATATGCCTACCATCTCAGCAATCTCACGAAGCTTAATGCCGCGATCTTCCATCACAATGCCGTGAATTTAATCGAGCATTTCTTCAGACGAAACCTTAGTTGGACGTACTGAACATGCGGCCTCTGCAGTGGTCGTACGGTCATCTTTAAATTCATTTATCGAGTTCAGTTTCTAGGTCGCAGTGCACTTTTTTAAATAAAAATATTTCATTGCTACACGATACACGGCTTTATCCATTTCCACGAAACGTGTAACACCGATTACTTACGATAGCTACCAACAAATAACTGCGCGTTGTATCTGTTTGAAACTTTGAACAGAACCGTTACAAGAATAAGGCTTAACAAAGTTTCCCGCCATTTCGTAGAAATTTACCAGACATATTAGGGCTACCGTTTTAGTTTTTACAAAAACAATGAAAGAAAAAAAAATTTGGTAGAAATCGTTTCATTGTTTCTCAAATTATTCGTCTCTAAGATCTGTACATTTTTTTATGCGTTAGAACCAATTCTCGAAACATTTTTACCACTCTGAAGTTGGTAAGTCAAAAACATGATTTTGAAAGTATTCAACAGCCTCGTGAAGTGATGAAAATCGCTGTCCATGTACTCGGGAACAAAAAAAAGTCGTTAGGCGATAAATCAGGTCAATACGGGCAATGAGACATTAATTAGCTGTTTTTCTCCGTCAAATAATTATTTGACGTGCTGTGTGAGAGCTGGCATTGTCATGAAGAAGAACGATGCGACGTTCTCGGTTGTTTTGACTTCTGGCAAACAAATTGTTACATATCATTCAGCATTAACTGTTCTTCGATTCTCTAAAGTAATGGTTGCTACATGTCCAGTATAACTAAAGAAACACGCGATCATTTTTTTCAAAGTACTTCGCGAATGAACTACTTTTGTTGGATTCGGTTCATCTTGGAACACCCAGTTAGTTGATTGTGGCTTAATTTCCGCCTCGTACGAATATATCCAAGTTTCGTCTCCTATTACGAGGCTGCATACGAATGTTGCATGTCCTAGGTCGAATTTTTTGAGCATTTTCTTACCCAAATTGACACGAGCCTGTTTCGGTTTCGGTCAAATTATGCGGCATTCATCGAGAACAGATCTTTTTCACCGCTAAATATTCATGCAAAATCGAATGTAGTCCAGTCTTCGATATGCCTAAGCATGCCTCTATCCCACGGTAAGTCACATGCCGATCCTCTTCAATTATGCTGCGAATAGCATCGATGTTGTTTGGAACAACAACCGATTTCTGTCAACCTTCACGAAATCCATAGCTGATGGAAGTATGATGATGACGAAATTTTGCAAATCAATTGTAAACAGTCTTTGTGTGACTCATTACTAAAAGTTGAACGAAGCGATTCGAGGCATTGTTGTTGAGTTACGCCTTTACTAAAATCATAAAAAAATCAACCAACGAACGTCTTCGCGTGAAATTTCCTTTTGTTCACAAAAATGTTTTTTTTTTAACTGTAAACAAACTACTCGGCCAATTTCTAAGCGGCCACTGTTTTAAGAATAACAAATATCAAATTTTACAACAATGGTAATGTCACATCTCAATAGCGCCATCTAGTGGTCGTTTGTAAAAGAAGGCGGCCCTCCTATCCATCCACCCCTGTATGCCTGTCTGTCTGTCCGTTAGTGCGCTTATCACTGGAGAACCACTTATCCGATTTACGTACTTTTTTTTTAAAACATACATATGTTCTCTGGCCAGGTTATATGCTATGTTTTATTACGATAGGTAGCATAAGAAATGAACAGTGACGATAGTAGTGAATAAAGTCGGAAAAAAGTTTACCACTAGCACGTTCCCTTCCAATACACAGCCTAAACCATTAAATATGCAACAATATTATGTAGTAGAGAATATCTATAACACAGGGGAACAGCTGTTTTGGTGTCGAGGTTTTTTGAGCTGATTCTATATCAATTTGATGTCCTGAATTCAAATAACGTATTCATTTGTACCTAGGAGCTCAAATTTTTAAGATATACAATTTTAGAGAAATATAAGTTACGTTATTGTAACTCAAATCCGTAAGTGTAGTAAACAAAAGTAGATACGAAATTTTTATTTTAGTTATACAAAATACAATATTATGTCGTACTTACAAACAAAAAAAAAACATTGAAGAAATGAAATAGTCACTCAACACTTGGAAAGTTCTTTTTTCTGCGACATTCTTGAATGTTTTTTTAAACAGTCCCTTTTTAAACTCCAGCAGTAATCTGCCATCATGTGCATGTCCCATCTTCCTTGGTAGCGGTCCTCCATAACTTTAATATCTTGGTGAAATCTTTCACCTTGTTCCTCACTCATGTCTCCTAAATTTTCTGGAAAACGGTCTAAGTGGCTGTGTAAATAGTGTATTTTAATACTCATATTGCACCCTAAGGATTTGAAACTATTAAGCATCTTGTTAACCATTTCAACATAGTTTTGAGCTTTATGTTTGCCTAGAAAATTTTCTACAATTGCAACATATGATGTTCAAGCTTCTCGTTCAACTTGATTCATTGAATTTATGAAGGCAGGATCCTTAATTAATTGTCTTATTTGTGGGCCGTCAAATATCCCTGCTTTGAGTTTTTCTGTGCTCAACTGATGCATTTTTACCCCTATATATGCAAAACAAGACCCATTCTTATCAAGAGCCTTTACAAATTGCTTCATTAAGCCCAACTTTATATGTAACGGAGGAAGTATGATTTTTTCTCTTTCAACCAAAGCGTCGTTAATGACATTCTTTTCCCCAACGTCCATGTTTTCTCTCTGAGGCCAATCTTTTCTAACCCAGTGGTGTGTTTTGTCCCTACTATCCCAGAGGCACAAGAAACACGGATATTTCGTGTAACCACTTTGCTGCCCAAGAAGAAAGTTTACCATTTTTAAGTCTACACAAATCATCCATTGATGTTCGTAATACTTTATCTTCTGCAAGACCAAAGCTATGGTATTATATTCTTCTTTCAGTTTCGTTGAGTGAGCTAGTGGTATTGAACCATATTTATTCCCATTATGTAGAAGGACACATTTTAAACTTCGCTTTGAACTGTCAATAAATAGGCGCCAATCATCTGGAATATATTCAGAAAGTCCCATTTCTTTCATGAGTCCCCTAATTTCGTGACAAAATACAAGATTGTCTTCTTGAGAAAAGAATGGTAGCAGATCTTTTTCTCTTGTACGGTAAAAGGTAATTTTGGTTCCTTGTTCCAGTAAATTTTTGTCGTTCAACCTAGAAGCCAGTACTTCAGAAGCTTTTTTCGATAAATTGAGATCCCTGGTGAGATCATTTAATTCATTTTGATTGAAGCGTTGAAGAACTGATGACGTCCCCTCATAGTCACTGTTAGTTTCATTAGCATCAGAACTTTTATTAGCGTCAGAAGAGCGATCAGAGGGAAAATATTCGTCATCAGAGATATGTGGTAGCTGATGAAATGTTGGAATCGGTATTTCATCTGAGTGCGGGATAGGGCGTATTGCCGAGTCTAAATTGGGATAAGTCCACTTACTGCGGTTATTTCAATTGATTCCATTAGTATTTACTAAACAGAAATAACAATCATTGAAGTGGTTTTTTGGTTCTCTCCAAACCATTGGTACGCCGAATTTTAGACATTTTCTTTTCCCGGTAGTCCACTGCCGTAAATGCTCTGTACAAGTTTTACATACGAGATGCGGGGCCCACGTTTTGACCTGATCACCAAGCTTAACTCCAAAGTATCCAAGATACGCTCGCTTTACAAAGTCAGTAATAGTTTGTCTGTTTTGTTGAAACATGTATTCTCCGTATATATAGCAAAACACATCAGGTTGATTTACACAACTTCTTCTTGAACTGGAACCTGAACTCATTTTACTTCTGTTCAATAACACAAAAAACACTCTTTTCTTAACATAAAATAACACGCCGAATTCGATCTACTCTCATTAGTAAGAACGCACAAACTGACGAGACTTACCCGAGTTAGGTGATTAAAAGGGTCAGTTTAGGTACCTGATAGGCAATGGTTCCACTATTTATAGATTTACCTGGAATTTACTCAATTACAGACTGACAATAAAACCATTGTACCTACATTAATGAATATATAATAATTTTAGAACTCTCATAAATGAATATACTAAATAAAAACCACATTGGTAGATAAGATGATGTATCTAAAAAAGTAGAGCTGATAGAGAAAAAACGGATTGCATGTATAGATTTAGCGTCCCAAATATAGTTAAAATCAGCTCTAAAATCCAGGCACCAAAACAAAAATATTTTTTTGTTGCCCTGCGTAATCTATAATATATATATATATATATATATATATATATATATATATATATATATATATATATATATATATATATATGTATATATATATATATATATACATATATATATATATATATATATATATATATATATATATATATATATATATATATATATATAAATGCAATGTCTCTCTGTTTGTCTGTCTGTCCATTAGTGCGTTTATCACGCGAGAAACACGTATCCGATTTACGTGACTTTTTTTAAATTCATACATATGTTCCTTGGCCAGGTTATATAATAATAATAATCTATATCTATAATATATATAAAATGCAACGTCTCTCTGTCTGTCTGTCCGTTAGTGCGCTTATCACTGGAGAACCACTTATCCGATTTACGTGCTTTTTTTTTAAACATACATATGTTCTTTGGCCAGGTTATAAGCTATATTTTATAACGTTAGGTAACATGAGAAATAAGCAGTGACGATAATAGTGAATCAAATTGGAAAAAAGTTTGCCGCTAGCGCATCCTCTTGCAATACACTGCTTAAACGACTAAAATATGGAACAATATCATGTAGAAAAGATATCCAAACAACGTCTCTCTGTCTCTTTGTCCGTTTGTGCGCTTATCACTGGAGAACCACATATCCGATTTACGTGCTTTTTTTTTTAAACATACATATGTTCTTTGGCCAGGTTATAAGCTATATTTTATAACGTTAGGTAACATGAGAAATAAGCAGTGACGATAATAGTGAATCAAATTGGAAAAAAGTTTGCCGCTAGCGCGTTCTCTTGCAATACACTGCTTAAACGACTAAATATGGAACAATATCATGTAGAAAAGATATCCAAACAACGTCTCTCTGTCTCTTTGTCCGTTTGTGCGCTTATCACTGGAGAACCACATATCCGATTTACGTGCTTTTTTTTTAAACATACATATGTTCTCTGGCCAGGTTATAGGATATATTTTATTACACTAGGTGACATAAGGAATAAGCAGTGACAGTGACAGTGAATCAAGTCGGAGAAAAGTTGCAATACACTACCTAAAGTATTAAATATGGAACAATATGATGTAGCAAAGAATATAATATATATAAAATACAACGTCTCTGTCTGTCTGTCCGTTAGTGCGCTCGAGAACTACTTATCCGATTTAAGTGTTTTTATAAATTTATACATGTTCTATATAGTTCGATATAAGCCTAGATAATGAGAGATAAGGTAAGATAATGGGAGATAGGTATAAATCATGGGAGATAAGGAGAAATAATGGGAGATAAGCAGAGATAACTCTAGATAAGTCGAGATAAGTCGAGATAAGCCTAGATAATGGGAGATAAGGTGAGATAATAGGAGATAAGAGGAAATAATGGGAATTAAGGAAAAATTATGGGAGATGAGCAGAGATAAGCCTAGATAATGGAAATTATGTAGAGGTAATGGGAGATAAGGAGAAATAATGGGAGGTAAGGGGAAAAAATGGCAGATATTTTATTACGTTAGATAACATAAGGAATAAGCAGTGACGATAGTAGTGAATCAAGTCCACGCGAGCGGAGATTAAATATATGAATTGGATTTTAGAAGCTGTTTTGAAACTTTAAAGCTGTGTTTTTCATTTTACTTTTGTCGTTTCTGTAGTTAAATAAGTCCTCTATTTATTTCAAATAAATTATCGCCATAGAGCTTGCCACGGAAGGTTGAGTTAGTCAGAATATTTTTTTTACATACCCTTATATTTTGCAAGAGTTATTCTATCAGATTATAATATCTACTAAGCAATTAATCACTTAATTTTAAAGGGTTGACGGACATATTGTAGTCACTGAACTCTTTACCCCTTTATTTAAGGTACATACTTACTTCGCCCTAGTGTTTAATATGTTACATTGAATGTTTATTTAAAATTTAGACTAACTCAATACGGAGTTTTTGCAAGCGTTAACTGTAATATTGAAAATGGTTAATGACCAGTCTCATTTCTCTCCAGGATATAAAAGTGTTTTTATCTCTCTCTCTGCGAAGAATTGTACGCGTCAAAAAATTATCTCAGCAATTGTTTTATTACTTTACCTTTCAAGGTCTGAAACTAAAATGAAAATCATAGTTTTCCATTTTAGTTGGCCTGTATACTTGTTTGTCTTCTGTTTTTATGTCTTTTGGTACGTGAAACTTTTGGCATGTTAACTCTTATACGAAATAAGACATTGATGCCCAATTTGGTACACATATATTACTTAAAGTAGAAATGAAATTTGTATAACACGTAGGCTGAAAAGTTTTTGGTCTGATACATAGATGTCGCCTTTTTCAAAAAAAATCCATATAATTTTTAAGAAGTACCAACCTTCAAACGATGCGTGTCAAAATTTCATAACATTTCGACGATTAGTTTACAAGTTATTGTGGTTTTAGCGACGCTATTTTTGATATTTTAAAAACAATGGAATAAATCGAATTTCGTTTGTTGATTAAACATTGTTTTTTGATGGGGAAAAATACCGTTCAAGCAAAGCAATGACTTGATTTACTAGTATGCTGAATTTAAACGCAGTAGTGCAAATACAAACGATACTGGATGCTTTTGACGTCCAAATATGGTGGTTACACCTAAAAAAATTTAAAAAATCAAAAAAATGATTTGGTTAACCGTAACGTCAAATTGGGTGAGATAACTGATATCCTAAGGATATCAAAAGAACGTGTTGGTCATATTTTGCATGGACAGTTGGGCATGAGAAACCTCTGTTCGAAATGGGTATCGCCACAGTGGACCAAAAACAACAACGTGTTGATGACTCTGAGGGCTGTCTGAACCTATTTAAGCGCAATAAAAAGGATTTTTTCATGCGATATGTGACAATAGATGAAACGTGAATCTACCACTACATGCCGAAATCAAATCGGCAGTCAGCTGAGTGAATAGTAGTAAGTGAAAGACGGCCGAAGCGACCAAAGACACGACAGTCGGCTGAGAAGGTTTTGGCCTCTGTATTTTGGGATGCGCATGGAATAATTTCCATCGAATATGCTGAGAAGGAAAAAGCCATCAATAGCGAATATTATATAAAGTTATTGGTGCGTTTGAAGGCAGAAATCGCAAAGAAACGGTCACAAATGAACAAGAAAAAAATGCTGTTTCATGAAGACAATGCACCGTATCACAAGTCAATGGTTACGATGGCAAAAGTGCATGAATTGAAGTTCGAATTGCTTCCTCATCCACCGTATTCTCCAGATTTGGGTCCAAGCTGCTATTATCTATTTGCAGATCTCAAAAATTGCTCGCGGGACAGAGATTTGGCTTCAATGAAGAAATTATCGCCGAAACTGAGGCCTATTTTGAAGGCAAAGACAAATCTTTCTATAAGAAAGATATAGAAATATTAGAAACGCGTTGGAGTGATTGTATCGTTCCTAAAGGAGACTATATTGATGAACAAAGTCGAATTTTGCAAAAGAAAAATATGTTTTAAGTAGCTAGACCAAGAACTTTTAGGCCTACGTGTTATTTTGAGCGATTTCGCTTAAGGGAAAGCTGATGAAATGGGCGGAAGTTGTTATACTATTTGAGTAATATTATAGATATTGTTCGTTAAGATAATGAACAAATTTTAGGTATAATTATTTACAGTAAGACATACTGATTTGATTGAGCCTAAAAGGGTGTTATACGCCTTTTTTAGGATTCCTGAGGTTGAGGAATCTATACATCATGTTACATTCAATTTAAAAGGGTAAGAGTGTGAAAGACTATTGGTTGTTAAATATCATACAGTTTCAATTGTATTATGAAAAATTTTCCTTTTCGTAGTTGGGATAATGCAAAAATTTGATACGATATACATGTATTTCACAGTTTATGAAAAGGTCTTAGATAATGCTGAATCGCCAAAATCGTAGGAAACCCTTCTAAACATGATAGTACCAAAACATCTCTATGAAAACAGCAGAGCAGTCATCAAAACAAAATCGACGATAGACTATCCACGGCAGCAGAAATTTAAAAATCCTGTCGTCCAAATTATTTAACATCCTCGGATATGCCGGCGACGCTCTTTTGATTGCAAATTCTTCTGAAGAATTGACAGATTTGATGCATCAGCAAGGAATTTGGATTGAAAGTGAATCACTCTAAATCAAAAGTAATGATCTATAATAGAGCAATTACGAATTCACCCAGACTTCGATATATTGTTGATTGTGAAATTGTAGAACAATTTCTTTATCTCGGTGCTGTCATCGACTGTTCTGGAAGCTGCAAGCTGCCGATTCGACTGCGAATACCCGTTCGGCGATAACCCAACTTCAGAAAATATGGAAGGTCGGACAAATATCCTTGAAAGCCAAACCAGCACTGGTAAATTCTATAGTATTCTCTATTTCGTGGTACGTTTCTGAGACCTGGACCATAAAAGCCACTGATAGACGTCGTATTGACGCATTTGAATTGTGGTTTTGGCGAAGAATGTTACGGATCCCTTGGACAGCCCACCGAACAAACATTTCAATTTTAAAAATAATCAGCTCAGCCAGTCGCTTAAGCAGCATAACCTCAGCCCGAACTTAAAATTTTTCGGACACATCTCGAGACACAACATGAGAAATTAATTGGACGCAGCGTGGGCATTCCCCGTCTAGATGGACAGATTTAGTCCTAAATCTGACCAAGACTTCAATGGGAAATACCATCAGAATTGCTGAAAATCGGCCCCGAAGGTACGAAACGGTTTCCAAAATCTTAAAGGAACAAAGAGACATTGAAAACTGATAAATGTGACAGTTCGTACATGGTATCACTACACATCACTTGTATATATATTATATATATATATATATATATATATATATATATATATATATGATATATATATATATATATATAATATATATATATATATTTTCAATGTCTCTTTGTTCTTTAAGATTTTGGAAACCGTTTCGTACCTTCGGGGCCGATTTTCAGCAACTTCTGATGGTATTTCCCATTGAAGTCTTGGTCAGATTTAGGATAAATCTAAATATATATATATATATATATATATATATATATATATATATATATATATATATATATATATATATATATCATCCATCAGCCGTCCTCATCCACTGCTGGATATAGGCCTTCTCTAAAAACTTATACTGATCTTTGTGCTGAGCGATGTTAACCCAATTTCTTACCACTCTTTTGATGTCATCGCTCCATCTTGTTGGTGGTCTACCTCTGATCATTTTGTCTTGTCTGGGTCTCCATTCTATTTGTTTATTTAGACGTCTACTTAGACTGCGTAAGTTTTTAGATAATATCTATTACTTTTATTCCTTGTCTGATAGTTATATTTGTTATTCTATCCTACCTTGTGATACCCAGCATAGCTCTCTCCATTGTCAGTTGCGATACTCTCAGTTCGTTTGCTGACTATTTTGTTAATGTCAGTGCTTCGGTGCCATATGTCAGTACCGGCAGAAAGCATTGTTCATAAATTTTCTTTTTAAGTACATTGGCATATTACTTTACAGCGTATCTCTTAGCTTTCCAAAAGCCGTCCATCTGAAACCTACACGACGGTGTATCTCACTCGTTTGTTATCTTTGCCCATTTGTAATTCATGATCTAAATACTTTTGAATTTCCCGTTCATCTTTTGTTAAATCGTTGTTTATATAAACTCTCTCTCTTAGGTTTCTCAGTTCTATCTTGTATATAGTCGCTCCCATTTTTATCACATCTTTAATCTGTACTTTTGTGTTCATACTCCTCCCCATAAAATGTTCTACATTTCCAGATCTGGTTGGCTATTCGCTTCAAATCTCATTCCCGATATTACAATATTATTCCTTAAGTTGTCTTTTTCCAGTCTACTCATCTTCAAATTCATACTTCTCATGTTTTCTCTAATTATCTTATTTTCCTCTTTCAATACTTCATTCTCCTTTCTTAGTTCCTTCAACTCTTGTTGGTATCTCTTCTGATCTTGTTTTATATCCTTTATATCTGACATTAGCTTTCTGATCATTTCTATCAAATTGTCTACCTTATCTACTCTTTCGTTTTTCTCTTTCTGTGGTGTTCTTATCAGCTTTTTACTCTTCTTGAATCATCCCATAGGCTCTTCTTTTTCTTCGACGCTTCCTCTTTTCGAGTCTCCTGAGGTATAATCATCGCTATCCATTGTTCTTCCTGTTATAAAAACTTTACATGTGTTCCTCGTATTTTCAAACACGGGAGAAAAAGAAAAAAAATTGTTGTTTATATTTCTTATAACTATAAACAGTAAAATGATCAAGGTCGTCGCTTATCGTTTCGTTAGCTTCATACAATTTCATAAAATTATTCTCATAAATCTTCAAATTTTTTCCTTATTGTCTTAATCTAACACTACACTCTGCTATATTTCTAGTCCCTTTCGTTTGCAATCGATAAACTAATTAAATAGATCGAAATACTACCGTAATAATGCTCGTTGAACGAGTTAACATTGCCGGGTGTTCGATTCACGTGTACACACATCACGATTCGAAACTGAACTACAGCGGTGAGCGGTAATAGAGGTAAAGAGTATTTAAGGGTTTGTTTACTGCATATAGTGTTAAGGAATCCAGAAATTCTATTATTTTTTCATAACCAACAAGGCAGGGGAACGAAAGGGGTGAGGAGTCGTTAAATATTATATAGTTTTAATAGTATCATGAAATTTTTTTTTTAGTTTTAGTTGTTAAAATGTACATATTTTTATCCATATCTACTTATGGTAAAATATATAGGCGATTCAAGGGGGGCGGGAGTTAGTGGGGTGATTGCGTATATATCGTAATATATGTCCATTTCTTCATTATTTAGTTTTAAAATTAGTAATTTTTTATGTCTATTTTCAAAGTTAAAATAATTTTATTATAAAATTGTTTCCAATATATAATAATTATATTTTTCTAATTTTCTTCATCCAGCTGAACGATATAGGGAAGTTAAGAAAAAGTAAAACGCACTCTAGGAAAGGTAAATAAACCAAAATATTTTAGATTTCATGGAAATAAAACTTGAACAAGATGAACTAGTAAAATTACTTAATTTATAAATAAATATTATATACTATTGTGTAGTGTGTCATTTTCTAGAATGGATTCTGTTATATTTTTCTTAATCTGTTAAAACATCCTACAGATAATTTTTTCTTTGTTAATAAATTTAGAAAAAAAAATATATGATAAATGTGTATTTATTTATCTAATTCAGTATTCTTGTGTGTTGTGTAAATTTTAAAAATAATAAGCAAGAGAATAATGTTTTGTGCGTATTTACTCTATTAAAACATTTTCATTCGTTTGATACATTCCGGGTGAAATTTGGCAGACACTTGGCATTTTCAATGATGACTCGTCGGAGATTTCTGGTTTGCTACTGGATGTTTTTTACCTGCGCCAGAAGCTTCCTATTTAGTCTGTTCTGTCTGTCGGTTGTTGGATTTCTTTTTAATTATTCGTTTTCCATATTTAGGACAAGTTCAGTGCATCGTCACATCTATTCGAGCGTCCCATTTTATTGATTTTAATGACGTTCTAGATCTTGTAGTTTACCATGTTGGTCAATCTGTTTGCAGCTCGTGTTTAAAAAGGACAGATGTGGTTTATTTATTTTTGATAATCAATTTATGCTCTTCCAATCTGGTAGATTTCTTCTGTATGCTTTTCTGCAAGTTTTACATGATTTGCTGTAGACAGGTTTTCCGATTGGATTTTTTTTGTGTGGTAATGAACTTTCATCTAAAAAAAAAAGACTATATCCTATCAATGTAGAGATATCAAACAGATTATACACTGTTTCTAAATGTTACAATGCCTTCATCATATGTCAGAAAGATACTTGGAACCAAGCCTCCATGGTCAAGTGGATGGAAATTATAAGAAATGGGGAAATATGATTGTAGAAAACATTCAGGCGTGTATCAGTCATTGTACAAATAACTCTGGTACTGTTAAAAAAATGCATTAAAAAAAGGAACTAACTAACCAAAACAATGAAGAAAACATAAAATGGCTGACTTCATTATTCAATTATATTTACAGTTCTGGAACCATTCCCCTTCAATGATTTAAGGCTGAATTCACGGAACTCTTATGGCACCACTTCGGTGTCCGTCTGTTACACCCAATTTTCTCCGAAACTATACACATAAACAGTTGAAATTTTGCACAAATATAGAAAATGTTGGTCCAATCTAGTCTAAATTTCTAAAATTATTTAGTGGGGTGTCAAATGGAAGCTTGTGTGTTCAAAAATATATAGGGTGCTCCAGTATTCCGTGTACATAGAGTTACTGTGGATTTCTGGGATGAAAATATGACCATTTCACCCAACTTACCTCAGTTCAAAAACTCGTAATTTTTCAGATACAGGGTGTCAAAGTTAAAGTTATACTTTTATTTTACTAGTTTTTGTTAAGTAGCTTTCTTAGTAATTGTACTATTTGTATAAGATTCGGTTTTAAGAGGTTTTTCTGAGATGAGAAATCGAATATCAGCTCACGTTTTGTTGTAAATTTCGTAGGAGGGCGCCACTTACAGAAGAAGTCATTGCACTATGTATACTTTTAAATTGTCATAACTTTTTTTTGCGTGCTTACCCAACTCTGTAAGCCACACGATAAGCAAGGCGTAGATTCGGTGAATGGGCCCAAAACTAATTAAATTTTCATAAGCGAATTTTGTTTAGCCTCATTTTCCTGCCTTCCCTTATCTAAAAAAAAAACTGGGGCTGGTGGAATCATTGGTCCGTACTTCTTTAAAAACGATCAGAACGTTACAGTCAATGGTGACCGTTATAGAGCCATGATGTTTTTTCGCATCAACCATGAGCAACAGTTCACACAGCTCTGATTTATAGTTTGTTTCCGCATTTTTTCCAAGATCGTGCGAAACGCCGCTCCATGGGGATATGTCAAATCTACGCCGATAAGCCCGAAACGATTGACCACTTGGAGGACAATTCGCCGCGTTATTGCCGATATCCTTCTTATGCCTCCAGATTAGACTACTCCGAGCCAGCCGTGGCGGTCATGCCAGAAGTCATATTTAAATTATAATGCCAGAAGATTATCTTTCGAATAAAGTAAATTTCATGTCAATTTAAAAAATTCATCTTTGTTTTATTCCTTTTCAAAGTTCTATACCTCTATAAAAAAAACCCCTTTATTAATTGTTGTTAGCCTTCCCTTATATATCTCTTGTTAAATGTTGCTCCGAGCAACAGTTTCTGAGATAGTATGTTTGTTGTTTCGCAGCGTTCCTTCTTATATATATTTTATTGTTGTTGTTAGCCTTATATATATCTTTTTATTGTTGTTAGCCTATTTGCCTTTAAACACATGCTCCAAATTTCAAAGACTATTCTTTTGGACCTGTCCTAAGCCTGGATGAAGTGTGAAGGAACGTATTTCCGAATTGGAAAATGGAATTAAAAAATGGAAACAAACATCCCTTTATCTCAGAAACTGTTGCTCGGAGCAACATTTACCGAGAGAGCTTTTTTAGACAGAGGAAGGCGGAAAATACGGATATTTGATTAAAAATATCATACAGAGTGGTTTAAAGAAATTATGATAATTTAAAAGTATACGTAGTGCAATAAGTAGCGCCCCCTACAATTTAAAACAAAACTATGAGCTGATTTCGATTTCTCATCTGAGAGAACCCCTTAGCAGCGAATCTTGTACAAAAAGTACAATTATTAAGAAAGCTACTTAGAAAAACTAAAATAAAAGTATAACTTTGACACCCTGTATCTCAAGAATAACGAATTTTTGGACTAAGGTAAGTTGGGTTAAATGGTCATATTTTCATCCCAGAAATCCACAGTAACTCTATGTACACGGAATACTGGGACATCCTGTATATGATGAAGGATTCGCGTAAATTTTTATTATTTTAAAAAAAATGACCAAAAATCGCAGCTCCCCCTTATTTCGAAAACTATTGATCAAAAAATTTTTAAAAAATTCTGGAATATTCTCCATAAAGTTTAGATTGAGTGAAAATTATCACGAGGGCATTATGTTTGATAATATTATCTGGTATATAAAAAAGGATTTGTCGTGACAATACAGTGAAGGTTTTTTTTCGTCGAAAGTTGTGAATTTAACCGGACGAAGAGTGACGAAATATCAATGCGTATTCGGTACAATCAGTAATATACTCGTATACTTTTCAGTACATTACTGCATTTGGCCAATCACGGATAAAATAAATTTCGATGATGATTGGTAACTAACGGATAGGTAAAGAGAAGAAATAATTCTATTTTATTTGTTTATAATTAAACAAATGCTCAGGTAGTAAATATTTGTTTTAAACTTTATATACTAGATTCTAGATTAAACTGGACTGATTTATTGGCTATTAGGTAGCTAAGATGCTATAACTATTATACATTACTAACTAAGAAAAAAAACTTGAAACTACATATTGGATTTCAAGGTATATACATGTCAGGGACCTAATTAACTTAGCCTAGGTGAGAATTTTATTTTATTTTAAAAGCACGGAACACTAATTGCGCAAGTCCGACTTGTATTTGGCAAGGACTTCCGCTTGAGGTCTAATCATGCCGTTGAAACGCTGTGAGGGGCTGATTGGCCCTATATATTGATCTCAAACTAAGTAATTATTATATACTAGATACCAGCTAACATGTAGGCTGAAAAATTTTTGATCTAGCACACATTTTTTTGCAAAATTCGACTTTATTCATCAATACAGCCTCCTTCAAGAAAGATCAATCAGTTCAACGCTTTTCTAATATTTCTATACATTTCTTGTTGAAGGATTGTCTTTGCTTTTAAAATAGCCTCAGTTTCGGCGACAAGTTCTTCATTGGAGCCAAATCTCTTTCCAGCGAGTATTTTTTGAAGTCTGGGAATAGATAATAGTCGCTGGGTGCCAAATCTGGAGAATACAGTGGAAAGCAATTCGAAGCAATTCATGAACTTCAATTCATGCAACGCGCATCGATGTGAAGAGCACTTTTTTCTTGTTCGTTTGGGGCCATTTCTTTGCGAATTCTGCCTTCAAACGCACCAATAACTTTATATAATACTCGTTATTGATAGTTTTTCCCTTCTCAGCATAGTCGATGAAAATTATTCCATGTGCATCCCAAAATACGGAGTCTTTCCCAGTCGCTTCGGGCGTTTCACTTCGGCGGCTTTCACCAGCTGCTCTCCACTCAGCTGACTGTCGATTTGATTCCGGTGTATAATGGTGGATCCATGTTTCATTTTTGTCACATATCGCATGAAAAATCCTTTTTATTGCGCTTAAACAGGTCCAAACAGCGCTCAGAATCATCAACACGTTGTTGTTTTTAGTCTACTATGAGCAAACGGGTACCCATTTCGACCAGACCTTTCTCATGCGCAAATGCAAAATATGACCAATACTTTCTTTTGATATCTTCAGGGTGTCAGCTATCTCACGCAATTTCACTTTACGACCATACAAAACAATTATGTTTCCGATATAACCACCTCATTTGGGAGTACAGAGCGTTCAACATCATTTGTACCTGTACGACCGCGTTTAAATTCAGCATTCCAGTAAATGATGAGTGATTTTCCAGGGGCAGAGTCCTCGTAAACTTATCAAAAGCTATTGCTTTACTTAAACGGTATTTTTTCTATCAAAAAAACAGTGTTTGATCAACACACGAAAATTCGATTTTTTCCATTGTTTTGAAAATATCAAAATTAGCGTTACTAAAACCACTGTAACTTCCTACTTCCTAAAAATCATATGAATTTTTTGAAAAGGGCAACATCTATGTGTCAGACCGAAAACTTTTCAGCCTACGTGTTATTTAGAAGACATGTCAGAGAAGGACTGTTGCACTGACAAACGCACTACTTTATAATTTATCGTATCGTATTTCTAGGAATAAATTACAGTACTTTTTTAAATATTAGCTGCACTTGTATTTTTATTATTTTTCAACAAAACTCATTTAAATCAAATTTCAATTTTTTTTGCCCAACTAATTTTCCCGTACGATGTTTTAAAATTTTGTCAAAATGTGTTGAGTACCTTAGATTTATATATAAAATGTTCAAAAGTTTTGCAAAGTCAAAATTACGAATTAGCTGCTTCCAATATAGAATATTGTAAAAATTTTACTTTACAAAAAGATGTTCTATTACTCACACACACACACACACAAGAATGTTTATTAGTTTTATAAAAACAGTGTTTATTCAAGGGACTTTATAAAAACAAAGTATTTCATCAATTTTATAAACATTGCTTGGCTCTAAAATATTGTACATATATTATATTGCAACTAATTTCCATACAGAATATTACTATTATTTTTCCGAATAAGTCGACTGTCCCAGAATTTCGTAAAAATTATTTAGTTTGATTTTTTTCAAAACGAATGAGCTAGTAATTTGTAAAAATATATTTACGACGTCTAATTGGTGATTACAATTTTAGAGAATGAAAAAAATTATTATCTCGTTCGATTGCCAGTAGAACGTTCCAAAAAAAAGTCTATTTCATCCGATTGTCATTTAAAATTTAATGAAAATTTGTAAAAACTGTAGGACCTTATAAAAACAATTTTTATTTTTGCTGGGTTTCAGCTAGAGCTTTGTGAAATCCAATTATTTCATTTCATTGTTAAAGAGAATAGTTTAAAACCATGTACACGTAAACAAATATTTATTTCGTCTACCAATCGTCTTTTCATCCCTCTTTAAACAGTATTAAATGAAATCACTAGCGCATCTGTCCCACTGATATTGTTGCATTATACCTTAATAAAGAATTTTTTATGGCGATTACTTTGCGCTTATGAAAAAAAAAATTAATAATCCTCTTCTTCGGGTGTCATGCAGAGGCAATTGCATAGGTGTCGATAGTTACCCCTTCATCTTCTTCATACTTCTCTGTTTCTTGAGGTATCATTAGGCAATTTTCCCGTAGACTAGTCCAATGACGAATATTTCGTACCCACGACACTCTCTTACGCTCCATTCCTCGCCTTCCTTCGATTTTTCCTTGCAGAACAAGACGTTGGAAATCGTAACGCTCACCTCGCAATATGTATAGTGAAGTAAGCAATTCTTCTTCTCTTGACAATCTCGAAATGTTCCCTGTCTACCCTCTAAAGTACCTTCTGGTTTGTGCCTCGATCCGTCCATGAAATCCTCAGCATTTGTCCACATTTCAAAAGCCTCGATCTCATTAATGGATATTGATTTGAATGTCCATGTCTCCATTCGTACAAAAGGACAGGCCGGATATAGAATTTCATTCGCAAGAAATATCCTTGATATACTATTTCTGTGAAGATTTCTCAAATATCAGATCCATCTTCTCACGACGCAATCTCCTCACGAAGGTTGGCGATCCATATGGCTAAACAAACTTTAGAAACTGCTGTTCAAAAAATATCACTTCAAGCACATCCAAACCACCTTCTCATGTCCTTCAGCCAAGAATTCTGTCGGCTTTGCCCTTTATTTTACCTTCAAAAATTAGACGCAGCAATTCGTACTTTGGGCCCCTCATTATCTGTGCGAAGTATTGAGTTTTTTTTTTATTTTTACGGTTAGTAATTCCTTCTTTCCAGTACTTCCGTTTTTTTTATTTTCTGTACCCAGGAAATGCGAAGAAGGCCTCTATAAATGTACATTTTAAAAGATTCCAATCCTATCTCTGAGCCAGGGTCAAGGGTCCAGTATTTACATCCATATATTAGCACGGAGAATACATACGCTCTCACCATTCTCATTCGGAGTTCGAGACTGAGACTTGTGCGACGGAAAAATATATTAATATTCATATATGTTAGTCGGGCCTGGTCAATTCGGGAGTCTATTTCCTTTCTTGGGTCCCACTTGTGATTTATATTGGTTCCCAAATATTTAAATGTGGAGACCTGTTCTACGGTGTTTTCCCTGATTTCGAGGGATTCTGGTGGTAGATTTTCATCCATATGTTTTTCTTATATTCATAGTTAAACCAAATCTTTCGCTGGCTGTTACGACTCGATTGATCAGTTGCTGGAGATTTTTGATATTATTTACTGATAGAACAGTATCATTAGCATACCGTATATTGTTCAGTGTACTTCCATTAACTATTACACAGGGCAACAAAAAAATATTTTTGTTTTGGTGCCTGGGATTTTAGAGCTGATTTTAACTATATTTGGGACGCTAAATCTATACATGCAATCCGTTTTTCTCTATCAGCTCTACTTTTTTAGATACATCAACTTATCTACCAATGTGGTTTCTATTCAGTATATTCATTTATGAGAGTTCTAAAATTATTATATATTCATTAATATAGGTACAATGGTTTTATTGTCAGTCTGTAATTGAGTAAATTCCAGGTAAATCTATAAATAGTGGAACCATTGCCTATCAGGTACCTGAACTGACCCTTTTAATCACCTAACTCGGGTAAGTCTCGTCAGTTTGTGCGTTCTTACTAATGAGAGTAGATCGAATGCGGCGTGTTATTTTATGTTAAGAAAAGAGTGTTTTTATGTTATTGAACAGAATTAAAATGAGTTCAGGTTCCCGTTCAAGAAGAAGTTGTGTAAATCAACCTGATGTGTTTTGCTATATATGCGGAGAATACATGTTTCAACAAAACAGACAAACTATTACTGACTTTGTAAAGCGAGCATATCTTGGATACTTTGGAGTTAAGCTTGGTGATCAGGACAAAACGTGGGCCCCGCATCTCGTATGTAAAACTTGTACAGAGCATTTATGGCAGTGGACTACCGGGAAAAGAAAATGTCTAAAATTCGGCGAACCAATGGTTTGGAGAGAACCAAAAAAAAACCACTTCAATGATTGTTATTTCTGTTTAGTAAATACTAATGGAATCAATCGAAATAACCGCAGTAAGTGGACTTATCCCAATTTAGACTCGGCAATACGCCCTATCCCGCACTCAGATGAAATACCGATTCCAACATTTCATCAGCTACCACATATCTCTGATGACGAATATTTTCCCTCTGATCGCTCTTCTGATGCTAATAAAAGTTCTGATGCTAATGAAACTAACAGTGACTATGAGGGGACGTCATCAGTTCCTCAACGCTTCAATCAAAATGAATTAAATGATCTCACCAGGGATCTCAATTTATCGAAAAAAGCTTCTGAAGTACTGGCTTCTAGGTTGAACGACAAAAATTTACTGGAACAAGGAACCAAAATTACCTTTTACCGTACAAGAGAAAAAGATCTGCTACCATTCTTTTCTCAAGAAGACAATCTTGTATTTTGTCACGAAATTAGGGGACTCATGAAAGAAATGGGACTTTCTGAATATATTCCAGATGATTGGCGCCTATTTATTGAAAGTTCAAAGCGAAGTTTAAAATGTGTCCTTCTACATAATGGGAATAAATATGGTTCAATACCACTAGCTCACTCAACGAAACTGAAAGAAGCATATAATACCATAGCTTTGGTCTTGCAGAAGATAAAGTATTACGAACATCAATGGATGATTTGTGTAGACTTAAAAATGGTAAACTTTCTTCTTGGGCAGCAAAGTGGTTACACGAAATATCCGTTGTTTCTTGTGCCTCTGGGATAGTAGGGACAAAACACACCACTGGGTTAGAAAAGATTGGCCTCAGAGAGAAAACATGGACGTTGGGGAAAAGAATGTCATTAACGACGCTTTGGTTGAAAGAGAAAAAATCATACTTCCTCCGTTACATATAAAGTTGGGCTTAATGAAGCAATTTGTAAAGACTCTTGATAAGAATGGGTCTTGTTTTGCATATATAGGGGTAAAAATGCATCAGTTGAGCACAGAAAAACTCAAAGCAGGGATATTTGACGGCCCACAAATAAGACAATTAATTAAGGATCCTGCCTTCATAAATTCAATGAATCAAGTTGAACGAGAAGCTTGGACATCATTTGTTGCAGTTGTAGAAAATTTTCTAGGCAAACATAAAGCTCAAAACTATGTTGAAATGGTTAACAAGATGATTAATAGTTTCAAATCCTTAGGGTGCAATATGAGTATTAAAATACACTATTTACACAGCCACTTAGACCGTTTTCCAGAAAATTTAGGAGACATCAGTGAGGAACAAGGTGAAAGATTTCACCAAGATATTAAAGTTATGGAGGACCGCTACCAAGGAAAATGGGACATGCACATGATGGCAGATTACTGCTGGAGTTTAAAAAGGGACTGTTTAAAAAAACATTCAAGAATGTCGCGGAAAAGAAGTTTTCCAAGTGTTGAGTGACTATTTCATTTCTTCAATGTTTTTTTTTTGTTTGTAAGTACGACATAATATTGTATTTTGTATAACTAAAATAAAAATTTCGTATCTACTTTTGTTTACTACACTTACGGATTTGAGTTACAATAATGTAACTTATATTTCTCTAAAATTGTATATCTTAAAAATTTGAGCTCCTAGGTACAAATGAATACGTTATTTGAATTCAGGACATCAAATTGATATAGAATCAGCTCAAAAAACCTCGACACCAAAACAGCTGTTCCCCTGTGTTATTCCTTCAATGGATTCATAGATTGCCTCATTAAACACAGCATCAGAATAAAGACAAAAGTGCTGAGAGAATGCATCCCTGTCTTACATCTTGGGTTATTTTCATGCTTCGGACTTTTCCACAGTCCAATTTTAATTTCCACGGATTAATTTCAGTACAGATTTTTAATAACATTTAGATCTCGTTTGTCTATATTTGTGGTTTCTAGAATTTTTATTAATTTTTTCGTGCATCACACAGTCGAAAGCTTTATTCCAATCTATAAAACATGTATATACATCTACAATACTGGACTAATACATTTAATGAGAATAAAGCTTCCCGTGTACCCAATACTTTTCGGAATTCGAATTGTGTGTTATATATTTTTGCCTTACATTTTCTATTTATTCTAGTATGGATGATTCTCGGGAATATTTTGAGAACGTGAGACATTAAATTTATCAAGCGATAATCGTTATATTTCATTGATTTTGACTTTTTAGAAATTGGGATGAAAAGCGACTTTAACCAGTCAAGAGGGATTTGTCCAGTCTTCATAGATCTTGTCAGCAAATAATACCATATGTAATTCACCATTTTTAGCTTGCTATTTGAGCGCCAACACCCTTATAAAACCCCACCGTACGAATCTTCATATTCCCGATTATTATAGAGCCAACATCTTCTCTGAAATCACCACAGAGTCAATGTATTAGAGCGCCGACAAAATACACCATTCCCAAAACTCTTTTTGAGGCATATGAGGCGCCCGCAATTCACGCTGACAAAAATCAGTTGAAATTTAACCGTTGTCGTTCGTGCGACAAGCCGGGGTAACGAGCTTTGAGTTTTTATTAAGCGTGCTGTTTTGAAAGTTTTTAACGAATGTTTAATAAGAAGGAAAACTTTTTCTTAGTTGTTTATCGATAATATTCGAAAGAGTGACATAATTTTGTTTACAATCCACTTATTCGAAAGACGATTATAGAAGGAAAATGTTGTTTTGGTAAGATATTGTCAATTATTATTATTTATTAACTTATTTTATTAAAATATTTCTAGTTTTATTTAGATCTCCGTAAATTAAAAAAAAAAACTCCGTATTGAATAGAAACATCGCACATAAATAGAAATATTAATTAAAATCTCAGTGGCATTTCGTTCAAAATTTGTAATAAATTCGGTAAGATTTCAACTTTGGATAATATATACGAGGGTTACCTTTTAAGTTAAGGCAATGAAAGAAAAAAAATTGGTACAAACCCTTTTATTGTTTCTCAAAATATTCACCTTTAAGATTTATACACTTTTACAGGCGTTCGAACCAATTCTCGAAACATTTTTTCCACTCTGAAGTTGGAATATGGTTTTGAAAGGATTCAACAGCTTCTGGAGATGATGAAAATCGCTGTCCACTCATTTTTTTTTTTACATTCGGAAACAAAAAGAAGTCGTTAGGCGGTAAATCAGGTTAATACGGGTAATGAGACATTAACTCGATGTTTTTCTTCATCAAATAATCAATTGTTTGACGTGCTGTATTAGAGCTGGCTTGTCATGATGAAGAATGATGAGAAGTTTCGGTTGTTTTTCCTGTTTTCATCGATGACTTTTGGCAAACAAATTGTGGTATACCATTCAGCATTAACTGTTCTTCGATTCTTTAAAGCAATGGTTGTAACATGTCCACAATAACCAAAGAAACAAGCGATCATTTTCTTAGAAGTGCTTCGGGAACGAACCACTTTTGTTGGATTCGGTTCATCTTGGAACACCCAAACAGTTGTTTGTTGCTTAGTTTCCGGCTCGAACGAATATATCCAAGTTTGGTCTGGTGTTATGATGTTATATACGGATTTTGCAGATCCTCGGTCAAATTTTTTGAGCATTTCTTTACGCCAATTGACACGAGTCTGTTTTTGAGTTTCTGTCAAATTATGCGGGATCTTTTTCACAGCTAAATGTTCATGTAAAATCAAATGTACCGTAGCTCTCGATATGTCTAAGGATGTCTCTATCTCACCATAAGTCACACGCCGATCCTCTTAAATCATATTGCCCACAGCATCGATGTTTCTTGGAACAACGATTGATTTTGGTTGACCTTCACGAAATTCATCGCTGACGGAAGCACGACCATGACGAAATTCTGCAACTCAATTTTAAACAGTCTTTTCTGATGGTGATTCATTGCCAAACGTTGAACGAAGCAATTCGAGGCATTGTTGTTGAGTTAGGCCTTTACTAAAATCGTAAAAACTCATCCAACGAAAACCTTTACGTGAAATTTCCATTTATTCACAAAACTGTTACTACAATGGTAATGTCATATCTCAATAGCGCCATCTAGTGGTTGTTTGTACAAGGTTAAGAGGCGGCCCTTGTATTTGTGGTGATGTTTAGCATGAACGCAATTTTTGGCAAATCTTAACAACTAAATTTTGATTTTCAATAATACTTACCAATGTTTGTTCTTTTATTATGTAAAATATGTATAATGTCCCTTAAAAACCTTCATATACTTTTTAATAATTTCCTGTGATAAACTTTTACTACTGGTCATCGGGAATGAGTTTCATTATGGGAAGGAGTTTTTTTTTGTAAAAAATTTCCCCCACTTCCCGGCCCTTTTACAGTGTAGGTACGGATTCTTTTTGTGAAAACTTCCTCCCGACCATCGATCTTTAAATTGAGTGAGGTACACTATATAATAGGGGTCTTTTTGTAAACAATTTCCATCCCTACGGCGATTAATACTGTGTTGGGAGGGGACTAAGCTTTTAGAATTCAAGTGTAGAAGATTTATTTTTTTTCATCGAGGAATATGACCTGGCTATCGGGTGACTCTCCCGTGTTTGTATATTGGCATCAGTCCCCCCTTTATAAGCATTTAGTGTTCACTTTTTTTCTTAAAGGAATTCTATTTGTATTTATATGCCCCTCGCCCCTTGAACTTGACTACGTGACTGTTAGAAACAAACAATATTTTTTCGAATACCCCTCTCGTCTGTTGCCTAGTAATAATTTTGATCTAAAACATACAAAAAATGTACATATTCGCATTATTCCCATTTAAAAACTTAGACTTTGTTGTATCGCATGTAACATATCCCTATACCTAAAACAATACAAGTATTTAAAAAAACATACTATAAAACACATGATTGTTTTAGTTCACTCTATATACGTATAATAAAAATTTAAAATACTTCTTAAATTATGAATAATAACTCCGTATAGCCTATACCGGGAAAGACTTCCCTGTCTTAAAAACAGCTATAATGAAACGAATAGGCATAATTTTGCGACAGCCAGTTGCTGATAAAGAAGTTTTTGTTTTGTTAGTACATTTTTAGTTTTAACTTTGACCAATATCTCTTGTAATCACATACCTGCAATGATTAAAACAGCTGTAGAGAGATTTTGGCGAAACGTCTTGCAAATTCATTGTTAGACGAACAAATAGAGACCTGGAATTTTAATATATATATATATATATATATATATATATATATATATATATATATATATATATATACGAGGCTGGTTTGAAAAGTCCGTGCAAAGTCCGAGAGATGGCACCACCGGCGCGTATCGAGGTCATGTTTAGTTAGTAGCATCTCTTGAATGAACGCACACCAAGTTTCAGCCATATTGGTCTATTTCTTTGTGTTTGGCATTCGTGTGAATCAAGGAAGTCGAGTGATTTTCAAGAAATGGACGAAAAAGAATTTCGTGTGGTGATTAAACATTACTTTATGAAAGGCAAAACGCCTCAGGAGACTAAAGAGAAGCTTGATAAACATTATGGTGACTCTGCACCTTCGATTAGAACAGTTTATAAGTGGTTTCAAAATTTTCGGACTGGCCATATGGGCACAAGTGACGCTGAACGTTCTGGACGGCCTGTGGAGGTTACGACTCCAGAAATCATTGATCAAATCCATGATGGATGACAGAAGAGTTAAGGTGCGTGAGATTGCTAGTGCTGTGGGCATCTCGACTGAACGGGTACATAATATTTTGCATAAACATTTGGACATGAGAAAGCTATCCGCAAGATGGGTGCCGCGATTGCTCACGCTTGACCAAAAACGGAATCGTGTGAAGTGTTGCAAGGATGGTTTGCAGCTGTTCCAGAAGAATCCGGAGGACTTTAAGCGTCGTTTCGTCACTGTGGATGAAACATGGATACATTATTATACTCCTGAAACCAAACAACAATCTAAACAATGGGTTACCAAGGGGAAATCTGCACCAAAAAAGGCGAAGACCGTTCCTTCGGCTGGAAAGGTTATGGCGACTGTCTTTTGGGATTCACAAGGGATAATCCTCATCGACTATCTGGAAAAGGGTAAAACTATTACAGGTGAATATTATTCATCGTTATTGGACCGTTTGAAAACCGAGCTGCAAGAAAAACGCCCGCGATTGGCCCACAAGAAAGTCCTTTTCCATCACGACAACGCACCAGCACACACCTCAGCAGTTGTGGTCGCAAAATGAATGGAAATAGGATTCCAACTCGTTTCACATCCCCCCTATTCTCCAGACTTGGCTCCCTCGGACTACTATTTATTCCCCAATTTGAAGAAATGGCTGGCGGGACAAA
>CM032452.1:63493225-63670725 GCA_019049505.1 Pachyrhynchus sulphureomaculatus | reverse complement strand
CAGAGAAAGCGGGGATCCCCCCGCGACCATAGAGAAGTTAATGACTACATGAGCGCGAAATTTGAAATTCGCGTTATAGTGAAAACCGCGCGTAACGGGGGTCGCGCTAAGCGGGGTATTACTGTATATATATATATATGCATACATATATATATATATATATATATATATATATATATATATATATATATATATATATATATAATATATATATATATATGCATACATATATATATATATATATATATATATATATATATATATATGTATATAAATATATATATATATATATATATATATATATATATATATATATATATATATGTATATGTATAGAATAAAGAAAGAAAGCAAAAGATTGCCGTATCTTCCAAAATTATTAAAAGTACAGTCTTAGTTGGGGAACTCGGCAAAAAGGGGGCGTGATAAGAGATCACACAATTTTCATTAAGCCAATATTTCGGTCCTGGATTGGGACCTTCTTCAGGGCAGAAATGAGAAGTGCAAAGATTTCGTTAGCCTGAATGGCCGTAGGTAGCTTATACATAAAAAAGTTGTTACATATAAAAGTTGGTTAATCCATAAAATATATAAAATACACACTAAAACACTGTAGACAAAATTATAAAAACCAAATTTAAAACATGGATGTAAATGGGAACCTTAGATGTTGAGAACATTGTTAATTATTTCACCTGTGACCACCACACATGGCCACCGCCATTTAGAAAAGATGACAAGGACGACAGGAGACAGCTGACCGACAGAGATAAGGGGTTATCTCTGTCGGTCAGCTGTCTCCTGTCGTCCTTGTTATCTTTCTTAAATGGCGGTGGGCATGTGTGGTGGTCACAGGTGAAATAATTAACAATGTTCTCAACATCCAAGGTTCCCAATTACATCCATGTTTTAAATTTGGTTTTTTATAATTTGTCTACAGTGTTTTAGTGTGTATTTTATATATTTTATGGATTAACCAACTTTTATATGTAACAACTTTTTTATGTATAAGCTACTTACGGCCATTCAGGCTAAAGAAATCTTTGCACTTCTCATTTCTGCCTTGAAGAAGGTCCCAATCCAGGACCGAAATATTGGCTTAATGAAAATTGTGTGATCTCTTATCACGCCCCCTTTTTGCCGAGTTCCCCAACTAAGACTGTACTTTTAGTATATATGTATATATATATATATATATATATATATATATATATATATATATATATATATATATCGGCACTACAAAGCCAACTTGATAACAAGGTAATACAAAATCTTAAAAAATGAAAATAAAAACAAAGCAGCAGATAAAGGTAAAGTAATGATCCATCATACAAACTACTATCTCTAGTTCCGACAACATATTTTAGAGAGATTAGCAAAACCAAATCAACGAAACACCCATAGATCCTGAAATCAAACTAAAGTTTGTCCCCCGAGTAAAATACGGTTTTCCATAAACCTACAATCCATACAACCCCCTGCGACCAAAGGTAACCGCGTTCAACTCATCCCTCAACAAACTAGAAAAACACCCAGTCATAACAGGTGTGAAAAAATAGTATTTTTTCTAACCAGTTCTAAAACTAGTATTCCTATGAATGCCGCTTTAAGTGACCCAACGACCGACGCTAAGCGGTGTTCAGTCAAATAGATGTGGAAAAATATTTTCCTTTGGTATATTTTTGTCATTCTTAGAACAATAAAAAAACTGGAACATACATATAATTAAAATATTCTATAAGTAATCAGTTTATAGGTCAAAATTCTTATCGTAAATACAAAATATTGATAAACGGTGTATTGTTATGATATTTCGTGCAAACAAGGATTTAAAAACTTATATCAGCCAATTTCTGAGAAAAGTGAAAAAAAAAATACAATTTTATGGTAACTAACTGAATTCCGCACAATTGCCGAAAACTATGCCTTATGCTGATTTACATCAACTTGAGCGTATGCAGTAAGTTTTTTAAGAGGTTTTATAGATCTCTGATTTTTGGGCCTTACTTTAACATGTTGCATATATGTAAGAAGGAGGACGACACAGTTTCTCAGAAATATATATGATAAAAAGTAATAGCACTATCAAGAACCTTCAATACTTTAACAATTTAATCCATCGATCGCTTGACAGAAAGAAATAAAGCAACTCTTCTAACTCCCTACTCTACCCATTAACCCCTCATATATTTACTATAAATAATATGCTTAAAATTTGTCAATTATATCAACTAAAAAAAAACAGCAAAAATTTTGAAAATATTAATGAAACTACGCAATATTTAACAACATAACTTTTTCTCCCCCTTCTTGGGTTAAAAATAACAATAGAAATTTTTGAATTTCTCGCCACCAAAAACCTTGAAAACGACTTACAGTCCCTGGCCAAATTATTAGACGCACTGTATTTTTTTTAGTAATTTTATGTTTCTTAAGAATTTTTATGCAATAATGGTATATTTAAACTACAATATTATTGATTTTTATTTAAAAGAATTGTTGTAGACTACATATTTGTATTTATTTTTAACATATGGCAACACTGTGTTGACAAAGTGATACATGAACGTAAACAAGTACAAATCTGTATCAGTCGCGATCGGAATCGAGTCAGGTACGGACGTGTTTCTGTTTTATGCTACTCAGTTATTAGTTTATTTTGTATGCAGTGTTTTAAAAAAGTAATTGGACTATTTTCATTATGGGTAAAAAAGGCGATCTTTCACCAAGTAAAAAAGCTAAAGTGAAGGCCCTTGTGATTGCGAAAACATTTACAAACTGAGAAATATCACGAAGATTGGAGGTTTCTGAAGCTAGTGTACGACGCATAAAAAAAGAAAATTGAGTCAGGGAAGGAATTAAGCCCGAAAAGAAAGAAAAGATGCGGTAGAAAACCAATTTTCACTCCACGGTCAGAGAGATGTTTGAAGAAAATTTGTGTAGAAAACAGATTTGCTACCACAAAGGTAATAAAATCACAAACTCCAGGATGCTAGCGTAAATGCTTCTGAGCGCACTGTTCGAAGAAAATTGAAAGAATTAGATTTTAAGGCCTGTCGCCCCGCCAGGAAGCCCAAGTTAACAGCTGCAATGAAAGCAAAGCGCCTGAAGTGGGCCAAACAATGGCAAGACAAAGATGTGGACTTCTGGAGATCGGTAAGATACAGCAATTTAATCAATAATTGATACATTATTATCATTTTCAGTTAAATAAAGCAAATAAACATGGAAGTTTATATATTTTTCCTATTTTTGACAGGTCTGCTTCAGTGACGAAAGCACATTCGAAATTTTGCAGAATAAAGCTCAGTATGTGCGTCGTCATCATGGAGAAAAGTTTCATCCTAATTGTGTCGTCCCCGACGGTTAAACATCCCACCAAAGTGATGATTTGGTCAGTCATCAGCGGCAAGGGCACTGGACGTCTGTACGTCGTCAAAGGAATAATGAGGCAAGATCAGTACAAAGAAGTAAGTAGTAGGGACTGGGGGCTTAAGCCTCACCCCCCCACCACTTTTCTGATTGGTCGACCTTGACCCAAGCCACGCCTCCTAAGCCACACCTCCTTGTCTGGGCTCAGTGTCGCTGCAAATTTCGTGCAGTTCATTTCGATCCTAAAACATTAGCATTGATCGTCCCCACTTCCTAATCGCGCGCCATGAGCCCTCCCACTTAACTCTGATTGGTCGGGGCTACTTTTGGTCCCGCATACTTTAATGCTTCAGCTCCCCACCCCTTTTCTGATTGGTCAGACTTGGCTCCGCATACTACCTCTCACCACTTTCTTCTCATCACCCCTTCCACACAGCTTACAGTAACATACAACTACTTAAGAGCAAGCGCCTCATTTGCAAGCCAAGTTGCAAGAAGCAAGGTGTCCAGTACTTATCAAGATTTTCATGGCATCTTTGATTTTCGATACCATTATTGATCACGTAGGTGAGGTTATTTGTCGTCTACAAAGTACTTCAACATCTGTGTGGGAGTTGAAAGAAGGGGATCTCAAATTTCTACCCCTTAGTTATATAAAAGAATATATCAGCTCAATTGAATTGCAGAAAGTTTGGAGCAAGTTGCCAGAACGATATCGAAGAGATAAGGAACTACAGTTAAATTTACCGTGTTACAAGCATTATAATCAACCAGGCGTAAGTGCACACCTCGATGGGCCGCCGCCATCAATAAGAAAATGCTGTGGCAACGTAACAAAAAGCGAAATCAGGAAAGTGAATAAGAAGGTTTGCAATATTTGATACTCTGACGATTCTATTAAAGTATTGCAAACTGAAGAGAGTAGAAGTTTAAGTGATGGAAGAATTAGTGAGAGAAATGTGTGAGGAATTTATAATGTCGGAGGCATGTTCGGAGTATTATGCGAAGGATGGTCAGGAGACTGAAGCGCAGAGTATTACGATATTCCTGGAGTATATGGAGCATGCATTTAAATGTAAATTAGCAGCTCAAGCATGTCGTGACTTTCTTAGTAGTAAAAATGAAGATAAACTTATTAAGGAATTTCTTGAGTTAGGGCTAATTGAACATGTATTAACATTAATGGAATACAATAAATGATTACTGTAAAATAATAATTTGTAATAAACACACTTTTTAATTTTATTATAGTTTTATTTTTTACAATACATCTTTTTTTAAAATCCAAGAATTGTGAGATTTATCAAATCCTAGCCATTTAACAAAAACTTTATTTCCTTTTTTTCTTATAACTTTTTCCACCAAATACGCGTCCGGATGTTTCACTTTTTGCAATTCCTCTTCATAAAAGCTACCTTCAATATTTCATTATTGGCATCTTTTAAAAGATAAGTAGTAGGGTTTGTGAGTTGTATTTTTCTAATTTGAAATATTTCAGTTGACCAGTTGGGAGTATATCCCTTGTCAAATGCCTCTCTTCGCTTCGAAATTCTCACAAAATCGTTTACTTTAAACTTGACATGCTTTACATCGAAAATTTTCTGGAAAGTAAAAGAATTTAATAGTACGTGTTCTTCATTTTTCCGGTTAATATTAATAGGTTTGTATCCCGTAGTTCTATGAACAGTATTATTGTATTTTTCCACAATACTTGGCAAAATATTTAACCATTTATAGTTTCCTTGATTACTGAAATACTTCCACATTATATTTTTTAAAGTACGATTAACACGTTCCACTATACTTGCTTTTAAATTAGAAAAACTACTGTAGTGATTTATTTTATAATCACGCATTAGTTTTTCAAATTCTTTGTTGTAAAATTCTTTTCCCAGATCTGTTTGCAAATTAACAGGTTTTGTAGTTTTATCTAAAATTTTTTTCATTGCTGATGTTACTTCTTTTCCGCTTTTATTTTTAAGAGGTTCAGCCCAAACATATTTTGTAAAAGCATTTATTACTACTAAAATATATCTGTTCGATTTATTAAATTTAGCATAAGGCTGCATTTCGACTAAATCAGCTTGCCATAAGTCATTTAAACCTTTTACTATCGTTCTACGTCTCCGATAATTTTTTCTAGCTGGTTTATGTAATTCTTTAACAATGGTTTCTTTAATATTTTCCTTCATAATGGCATTTTCTTACTAGTGATTTTTTATAGAAGATCTTCCTTAAATAATGTTTACTTGACCACTTTATCCGCTTTATCTTTAATATCATTAATAGATGTGATTGCTTTGTTAATTTTATCATCAATTTCTTGTATTTTATTTTTTTGTTCATTACATTTCACGTTAATTTCAGTTTCCATGACAGCCTTATTTATAAAAATTTCTTTCTTCAATTCCTTTATTGCAGAATTAAATTCTTCTCGCACCTCAATAACTTTGTTTATAGATTCAGCACTTGTGTTTCGAACAAAAGCTTCTATTTCTTTTTTCTGTTTTTCAAACTGTTCTTTCAAGGTTTTTAATCCAGTTGTGGTTCTTATAACGTTTACTCGGGATTCATCATAAATTGTTTTAAACGATTCTATTTCTTCCTTATTATCTTTAATACTAGTTTCACCTAACTTAATTTTATCTGTTAGTTTGTTATCAAGATCTACCACCATAGTTTTTAATAATTTCAAACGATTTATTAAGTTCCGTGAGTAATCTTTCCTCTATAATTTCAAAATTTTGTAACTTTGTTGTTATCTCGTCAATTTTCTCTTTATTTTTGGCTATTTTATTCAACGTGTCTTCTTTCTCACGCTCTTTCACTATAGTTTGTACTCTTTCACTTAAAGACTTTATCTCTGATAACAATTTGGGATCTACATTAGTTTGGTTTTTTAATTCTAGATTGTGTAGTTGTGTAAGAACCTCTTCAATTTTATTACTATTTCTTGTGATATTATTTGAACTATCCTCTAAAGTTTTTATTCTTTCTGTTAATGCAACTATGTCTTTAGAGACCACAACATCGGCTTTATTAGAAGCTTCCATAACTTTTTCTTCCAACTCTACAACTTTTGCATTGTGATTTTTGTTAACTAAAGCCTGTAATTTCACAGATCTATCGATATTATTGATATTTTTATTCATATCATCATGAACTTTTCCAAAATTTTTCACTTCTAAAGCCACTCTGTCATTAAGAATATTTGTAAAATTTTGAAACTTTGACACAAGCTCCTTTGAAATATCATCTTTCACTTTATCAATTGTTGATTGATTGCTGATCTTAATTATTGTTTTAATTTCTGATATTTCATTTTTCATATCTGCTCCTAACATATTCAAATTATCCCCATGTTTGAAAATTTTGTCATCATATTCGGGGATAGTTTTATCTTCAAATATCTTTATCTTTTTCTTAGTGTTTTCAACATCATCAATGTTTTCGTTAAGTCTTTTATTTAAATTGTTAATATCGTCTTTCAAATTAGATTCAAAGTTTTCAATTATTTTGTTTTCAACATATTTCTGATCTCCTTTAAATTTGTTCAAAATTCTGTGTTCAATATTTGAAAATATTGTATTTTCCAATGTAGACGTATCTACTTGATAACGTTTAGAAATATGTTGACCAAACTTGTCAATAGTCATCTTAATATTGTAATAAAATCTGCGTTGTGTCCTTTTATATTATAATTTTAGCTTCTTTAAGCTCTTCAATTATAGAAATAATTTCATTGTCATGTCCAGTATGACCTGCAGAGGTGGATGCAAATAATAAACGAAGCCTATTAACTAACTCATTTACATCATCCCAATACACATAGTCGGTATTATCTTTATTTGTTTTTAAAGTTAAAACTACCCCCTTTTGTGGTTGGTTTACTAGCTCTAGTTTGTCTCAAACTCTGTACTCCTCTGATCAAATTCTCCATAGCATTAATAGTTTTGGTTTTAGTGATGCCATTCTTTTGCAAATATGGTCCTATTATTGTAATGTACTTGTGTGATGCATTTCCTTGAACCTGTTCGTTGGGATCGTGGTTCCTACGATATGCGTTAGTTCTTTTTAAAATATCCATATAATTTTCAAGATCGTCTTTTTTATAGCCAACAGGTTCTTTTTTAAATAACAACTCATATAAACCAGGTGTACCAGGATAACTTACACCAGAAACTTTTATTTGTTTACCAATAATTTCAACAGGCTGTTGTGTTAATCCTAAATAAAATTTTTCTGTTTCATAATCGTGAACTATTCCATATTGATGATCAAATTTATGCTCAACATCCTTAACACCCTCATCGATATACTGGCGAGGTATTTTATCAAATTGCTCCAACCAATTTTTATATGCTTCTGAATCTGTATAGGCTCTTACTACATTTCTGGTTTGTTCCAAAATATCAGAAAGGTTTTGAGTTGTAGAATCGGAAGATTTTGAAGAACTTGTTGTTTCCCCTATAACGGTGGTTTGTAAAAAAGGTGGTATTTGGCTCATATTAAAAAATGATGGTGTTTCATATGGAAGATTTGGTGTTTTGCCTGTCCTTCCTTTTGGAGTTGATATATTTGCAAAAATATCCTTCCCTGGGGATGATATATCAGCAAATAAGTTTTTTCGCGGTGTTGAACTTTCATGAATTTTTTTAATTGGAGTATATTGCTCTTCTTTAATGTATGGTGCTTCAAATTTACCCAATGTTGAAACTAGTTCTTGTAAGGGCTGTGTGATTGGTTTATAAGTTTCCTCCAATTTAGACTGAGCCTCAAATTCCGCATTTTTCAAACTTTGGATTTTTTGTTTAACAGCTTTTCTTGACTTAACAAGTTCTCTCTTGCCAATCGTTCATCCATGATTGTTATATAAACACGATTTTTTTTTTCTGCTTTTATAAGTAAATAAATGAATCGAATCCTTTCCTATACCGCCCTGAATTAATATTTGAATCTTTGTCAATCACTAAAAATCCAAATTTGTCTTTCCAACATAGTAAACATAAATCTTTAAACTGATTAAATGTCATATCAACATTAACATGATCGTCATAAATATGTCTTAAGTTCGTATTATCTTGCTGAAACATTACAATTAAATTTGCATTATCACGAATCAATTGTTTTGGAATAGAAGAATATGTTTGGCATAAATAAAAACAATCAGTGTTTTTGTGTCTTCCGAAGCAGAAATAATCCTTCATTATATTCTGATTGCAACACACAATATCATCAAATATTATTATAGAATTTTTCTGTATTTCTTGCGGTGTAATTATATTTTCTTCTTTATCAGATTCATAAAAACCAATTTCTTTCAAAGGTTTAAAAAGTGCCCTTAAATATTCATATTTAGGTTGATATAAAGACTTTGAATAAATATATAAATTTTCAAATCGTAACCCATTTGGATCCTCAATTAAACTGATTATTACATTGGTCTTGCCACAGCCTGATGGACCAACAATTAAACCTCTTTTGCTATTTCCTTCAAATAATTTCCCATGTTTTCTAAAGTTGTTTACCGAAGTGTCATGGTCTCTAATTTTTAAAGAATATGGTTGCTTCTCAATTTTCATGCCGTATGAGAGTATTTAAGTTGAGTTCTGACGTTAAACTAATCAGTTTGTCTTATGATTTCAATTATATAATGGCAAACAAAAGATCTATTTACAAAAAAAAGAACAAAAGGGGAAGTGGTATAATAAACACCTTAATAAATAAGTTACCATTCGAATTACATTTACCAGGTTACAATTTTTGTGGCCCGGGGACAAAACTGGAAAAACGACTAGCACGGGGTGATAAAGGTATAAATTTATTAGATGAAGCGTGTAAAGAACATGATATTGCATACTCAAAATCGAAGGATATAAAAGAAAGACACGCTGCTGATAAGTTATTAGGTGTGAAGGCGTCATCGAGGTTAAAAGCGAGCGATTCCAGTTTTGGTGAAAAAACAGCTGCTCTTGCAATTAGTGGCGCAATGACTGTTAAAAGAAAGTTAGGTATGGGTCTAAGAAAAAGTAGAAGAAAGAGATCACGAAGAGCTCGTATGGGGCGAGGCGTTTCATTATCTCAAGCTATTTCAAAAGCTAGAAAAGCTCTTAAAGGAAAACGATTTAAAAGTTTACACCAAAGTATAAACACAGCACTAAATGCTATTAACAAAAGTGGTAAAATATTACCTCCAAAAAATAGAGTAATACCGATTCCAAAGACAGGCGGTTTTTCTCCCACTTATACCACTATTTGCAGGATTATCGGCACTAGGGGCTCTAGGTGGGGGTGCAGCGGGAATAGCTAAAGCTGTAAACGATGCGAAAGCTGCTAAACAAAAGCTTGAAGAAGATAAAAGACATAATCAAGCAATGGAATCTATTGCAGTTGGGAAAAAAGGTAGCGGGCTTCATTTAAAGCCATATAGAACAGGTTGTGGATTATATTTAAAGCCATATTCAAAAAACTGTTAAAGTCTATACCTCGTAAATCTCTTACAAATTACGATTTAATTAAGTATGTTAAACTATTGGAAATTAAGAATTTTCGAGGAATATTTATGAGGGATAAACTACCAAAGAAAATTAAACGTATTGAAAGTGCTATTGTAAATCTAGACGACGATCAAGGTAAAGGAACGCATTGGACTGCTTACATCAAAAAAGGAAAAAATATAATTTATTTTGATAGTTATGGTAATTTACGACCCCCATTCGAGTTAATTTCATATTTTAACAGCGACGGGAATCAAAATATGGTAAAATATAATTACAAAAATTTTCAAAATTATAAGAGATCTAATTGTGGGCAATTATGTTTAAAATTTCTTTATAATAATTCGTAAAAGTTATTTAGATTCATTCTCTTCGACCACTTCACATTAACATGTCATATAGTTTTTGTTATTAGTGGTAATTCATCTGTTTTAACAACAGACTTTAATCCGCCAATATACCTAGAAGAAAATTCAGAGTATGTTGTTGGACTTGTAAATTTTGAAACATTTAATGCTATCCCTAATATTGATGAAGGTCATAATTTAATGATTCATGATGAAGATAGTGCAACTGTTATACCGACTGGTAGTTATGAATTAGCAGATATAAATAAATATTTACAAGATCAATATCTTAAGGAAGGTTTTGCTTTTCATGTTTATGCGAACAATAATACCTTAAAGACGCATATAAAAAGTGAAAAACCAATAGTTTTCCGTGATGGCACTATTGGTAAATTATTAGGATTCAAAAATCAAATATTAGCGCCTTTGAAAGAACATATATCTGACTATCCTGCAGAAATTATTAAAATAAATTCGATAAATATTGATTGTAGTATTGCTGAAGGGTCATATTTAAATGGAAATCCTGTTCATATAATACATCAATTCTTTCCTAGTGTGGCACCTGGATTCAAAATAATTGAGTCACCACAAAACGTCATTTATTTTCCTGTCACTGTAAAGGTGATTGATAAAATAACCATTAAAATACTGGATCAAGATGATGATGTGGTCAATTTGAGAGGAGAAACCGTTACGTTAAGACTACACTTGAAAAAAGTAGATGAACGATGGTAATTTTGTATAATAGAAATTTACCATATCTTAATTTCACACAGAAATTAACCAAGAAAAAAAACATTAATAAGAAGGGAAACAAACGCTTTTTGTTTAGTAAGAAAGCAAACTCACAAAGGTTAACATCATCTAATCGTCAATTCCTCCTAAGTTTAGGATTTAAACTGAGATAAAATGGAATATTTAAATGTTAAAGAAAATATTCTTATGGATGAATCTATTTTGAGTTGGGAAGCCCTTTCTTTTGATCCTTTTAATCCTGCAAAACTTGATAATAATGATGAAATCAGGATTGCTTTACAACAAACAGGAAAATATCCTTTACCATGCAAAAGTGAGCTATACTTAGAACTACAAGTTACTAAGGAGGATGGAACGACTCCGCTAGCAAACACTACATTAATAAATAATGCGCCTGCATTTTTATTTAAAGAGCTGAGATATGTTTTAAATGGTGTTACTATTGATTCTGTTCGAGATATTGGTATAACTTCAACACTGAAAGGTTATATCTCTTATAATCAGAATGAAAGTGCAAAATTAGAAAATGCTGGATGGTATCCCAAAGCAAAGTCTGGAGATAAAATTATGACTGATGATAAAGGAAATGTTTCTTTATGTGTCCCATTAAGAATGTACTCAGGATTTTTTGAAGATTATAATAAAATAATTTTAAATTCACAACAAGAATTAATTCTAATTAGAAGTAATGATGATACTAATGCTCTAGTATCTACAACTGATGAAAAACCTAAAATTAAAATAACGAAACTCTGCTGGCGGGTTCCCCATCTTACGGTAGCCATCCCTCAGGAACTAGCACTTACTAAACTTGTTGATAAGAATAATGACATTCTTATTACTTTTCGTAGCTGGGAATTAGTGGAGTACCCAGAGTTATTAGAAACTACAAGACATAACTGGCCTGTAAAAACTTCCACAAAAGTTGAAACACCTCGTCATGTTTTAATGGCTTTTCAAAACAATAGGCGCGGTAACTTAAAAGCAGATATGAGTAAATTTGATCATTGTGAGCTAAGAAATATAAACGTGTTTTTAAATTCAGAAAGATATCCTTACAATGATCTTCAGCTTGATTTTAAAACTAATAAATTTGCTACATTATATGAAATGTTTTCTGATTTCCGCCAAATATATTATAATTTACCAATAGAGCCAATATTTAATCCAGTCGAATTTAAGACTAATGCCCCTATTGTCTATATTAACTGCTCACACCAAAGGGATTTACTCCAAACTGGTCCGGTAACGATGAGGATTGAATTCGAAACAAAAGAGAAAATTCAAGCCAAAACAGCAGCATATTGTCTCATAATCCATGATAAAATTTTTAGTTATAATCCATTGACGAAAATAGTAAAACAACTTTGAAACCAACCCCCACTCTTTCTGATGTTCATAATATATAAAGATCCACGAAGAAAATATCATTTATGTTTATGTGTTCAGTATAACAAGATCACATATGTTAATTCTGGAAGTATGGTAAACAACTTACAGTTTTATCAACAGTTGGAAAGTTTTGTTAAAAAATTAGAAGAGCTTAAAAGAATAATAGAAGATTATTCCAAGAAAACTATTTTATTCAAGAAATTTAACGATTTAAAAATTAACTAGGACCTTCATAACCATGAATAATAGACTTATTATTGATGTACAAGGCTTCAAAGATGAAAAGAACAAATTTATCCCCAAAGAATTAGCTGCTTTTGATGGTTATAGAATTAGTCATTTTGTGTTCAAACAACCTTTTGCTTTCAATTTACTTTCTCCCGAATCAAATAAACAGGCAACTTGGTTAATGAAATATCATCATTGTATTTACTGGAATCAAGGATATACCCCTCTACATTATTTTGCCGATATTGTTAAGAAACTTACTGAAGATGCTCTTTATGTCTACGTTAAAGGAACAGAAAAAGCAGAATATATTAAAAAATATTCTTCCAAGCCAGTAATTGAATTAGATGATCAACCTGCTTTGCAAGCATCAACACCAAAATGTGCATTTCACACGAAGTCGCCATGCATATGTGCTTTAACAAATGTATTTTTTATGTATGATAATTTTTTTATGAATAATTAAATTTTCTTATATATTTATATTGGTTTTATTTCTAAAATATAGTTTTACAGTTAAAATAAGTTCGCTATTAAATAAAATAATGATTTTTACATTTTATGTATGGTAATTGTAAAATAAAACACATACATACATTGTCAATTATTTTATTATTTGTTAATGTTGTTACAACTTATCTAAATTTATTATAAAAGAAATTCTACAACAATGTTTTTTTATACATATCTTGTAATACGGGAGTTAAAATTATTTCACACAATGCAATTCTTCTTTTGAAATGTTGTTGATTTATAAAGTCATGTGGCAGCATTCTGGATTTTCGGTAGGCAAACGTCCAAACATGCATCGTGTGAAGTTGATTTTTCGTTTCATCAAAAGTTACTTTTTTCATAGAAATTTCTCTCCCTTAAGTTTTGTTCCAGTTTTTCGGGATAAAGCAATAGGAGCTCTAACATAGTGCACACGTTCTCACTATTTGGGTTGTCCTTTGGTGAAAGAGTGCTATATATTTTCTCTAAACAATCTGCTTGGCAGAATAATGTGTTTTTAAAAATATAGAAGTAGTTCTTAAACTTTTGCTTTTGTAAAATAATTAACCTGTAGTCAATCAGAGGAATTTGTTCCCATAACCTGCAAACTGTTTCATTTCCCAAATACACCAATCCTCCATCTGTCATTATCTTCAAAATGGGTAGCTGAGCAAAGTTTTCAAAATGTAGTGTCATATTTTTCAAGTATATAGATTCTTGAGGCAGGTTTGCTGAGACCATGTAGTTTACAATAACTCCCTGATACTGTAGGAAGTCTCGCCAGTCCTCCCAGCTTAACACCACAGATTGATTTTTCTTTCCACACAATTCTATGCAGGGCTCAAAATCATTTTCGACACATAAACCAATTTTTACAAATTTGGAGTTTGATTTATTTAAAGGATATTCTGTAGAATTTATAACTATTCGACTTATTACTGCAGGTGTTGTCTGCTTAAACACATTGGCGATGTTTTTGTTATTCATCTTGATGAAAAACTAACTAAACCTTCGCCTAAACGGCAACTTATATATTCCCTATCTGTTAAGAGCTATGGAGGGGAGGGGTGGGGATGTGAAAACAAAGACATGAAAAATATTTATTTAGAGTTTTTTTAATAAATGTTTTTGTAATAAATTACAAATGTTATAAAAATGGTGATAATGGACAACAATCCAAGTAGTGCTATAAATATATATAAAGTAGTACAGTTACACTCTAACTTATGCACAAACTGTATCCAATTTGAAAATTTTGCTGGTTGTTTATCAAACACATAATTTATTTTTAGGTAGTTAATGCCACATATATCATCCTTAGTAACATTATATGTATACATAAATTTATTACCAGAAATGTAAACCATTCTCATCGGTTTGTAGCAATCAGTGTCATTCTGAATCTTACTAATGCAAATTTCAGCTCTAATTGAATTAGGCATATGATTAACATATATTGTATTTCCAACCAAGGAGAACAGCACTATTAACAAAGAGGAGCTCATTGTTCTAACTAAATGCTAATGTTTCATATTACATATTATATAGGGATTAGTCATCAGTGTCTGTGCGCCGCTTTTTGGCTACATGCTCAAAAGTAGAATTAGATTGTAAACTTGTTAAATATTCCAACATTTCATCCATGTCGACAATATCCCGATGCCCCCATGCAAAAGTTTTTGTGGTATGTGGAAGAGAATATCTTTTATCATCGTGGCTCGTCAAGGCTAGTTTATTTATTAAATTTGTATAAATATTGTGCATACTTGACTTAAACACATACATTGTGCAGAAAACCTTCTTATCTTTTTCTACAACATCTTTATAATCTGATAAATTTAACTGCTTTCTTACACATACTTTACGGATGCCTTTCGCTTTTTTGTCTAAACTATCTTTTGATTTTACACAATAAGCTTTAGCACCAGTGCCATAAAAACTTTCTATAGGAACTCCTTTATATTCATCTTTAAATTTACCAACTACCGATAAAGATATGGGCATATCATGAATATTTGGATCGGGAAAGTTAGAGGTGTCAAATTTTTCCAGATTTTGCTTCATGTCTTCATAAAAATTTTCGGTCTCAATTTCTAATATCAACGAGTCAGTATCCGTGTACAATAAACTTACATTATCTCCATACTTTAATTTCAAATATCCGTAATAAAATTCATACATTACAGTTTTTGCAATATCCAAGATACTCATTCCAACATAAATGGGTTTATTATATTCTATGCATACCTTTTGAAGTTGAATTGCTACTAAATTTTCAGAAAAAATCTTTAAATCTTTAAACTGTGGCTTTGCAATTAATTTTTCAGCACACATCTTAGTACCTTCTCTCTCCCATTGCGATACTAGCTTAATATCTACGCGGGTATCGACATTCTCCATAGTTTTCCCAAAAACGCTGTTATTTGCTGATTTGTATGAATTTTTTTCAAACTTATTTTTTGAAGCATTTCTTAAATTAGTGTTTAAGTCAATGTATTTAGCTAGCCAGGGAGATTGGGTAAATTTAATTCCTCGATGTATTTTTAAAAGTTTAAGTCCGAATTTTAAACATTGTTTTAAGGAGCGATAATGAATAATATAGTTACTCTTATTATTTAAATTTGGAATTAATTTAGAGTATTTTGAAATTGGTGGTGTAAACTGTTCGGGACAGAACGGAAAGTCGTTATGATTGTCATGTAAATAATGAGGATATTCTAAGTCAACTTCAAAAACATACCCGATAGATGATGTATCTGAAAGTTCTAAAATATTAATTGCTTTAATTTCATCCTCAGAAAGCCAAACAAAATTCTTTTCTGGTAAGAACTGCTTCATTGCAAAACCATACAAGTTTGTTGCATCTAAATATGCAATATATTTTGTTGCCCTTTTTGGATCAAAATTATCAAGAAAAGGATTATTGGCTTCAGATTTGCGAGATGTGCAAGTACTAACTCCACCACGAACTCCTTTTTTGAAGAAATGAAGCATATCAGGATCTGTCAACAAGTCTAGTTCTACTTTTGTAAATTTCATCATGGCGTCCCAACACATAGAAGGGCTAGTAACATAATTGGCCGGATCTAGTTTATAAGTTTTATAACAAGTATTTCTATAGTTTTCGAATATATCAGCTAAAAGTAAAACATCGGACTTTAAATAAATATCAGAATATTCACCTAACGTTGAACAATTAAATACTGCCCAAACCTCTTGAGCTCTTTGATAATCTTCAGCAGAAATATTCTCGTCAATTAAATTATTATAAAACTTATCAATAGACGGCAAACATTTGTCACCTAATTTGTCAAGAGAATCAACGTAAGAATATGGAAATACTCCTTTTTGTCTGATATAGTAAAATTGTCTTTCGTCTGAAAAATGTTTCTTTATTTCAAGACACTGAGCGTCTTCTAGAGTATTTGACAACGATTCTAGAGATTCTGGTAGAAATTGAAAGGAATCTATGAACCGTAAATTTAATTTAACACTTTCCTTTTTTTTTGTTTTGGCTGTCATATTTACCTACAATAATTTGTTTATTAAATGAAATATATTTTTCTTTGTTTTGAGCAATAACACTAATATTTTCTTTGTTGTTACACAGCGATTTTATAAATAAATGTGAATCGTAATTTTTTAAATTATGAAGAATTATTGGAATGTAATTTGGAATTTTGAAATGTAAATTGCAAATAGAATGAGCTGCTCCACGATAATTTCCAGTTATATGACAATGATCCATACATTTTACAAAGTTTCCCGCTGAAAATGTTTTTTCGCATAAATAGCAGACAATTGCATTATGATATTCATCCTGCTGCGAAGGGTTTAATTTATTCATCGGCTTTTGATTTTTTAAATAATTATTATAAAGGTTTTTTACATCTTGTTCAATAAATTCAATAAACTTTTTTGCACAATCGGTCCCGCGATAAAGTTTCAACGATACAAGATTTTCATCAAATGAAGATTTAATGTAGTAAGCGAATGAATATGGTATATGTTCAGCAGTTTTAATGGTATATGATGCTGAATTATTAAGTGCTGATTGTTTATTTTCAATATTTTTTAAGTAGCACTCAAAATCGGCATAAATTACGAAAGGACATTTATATTGCTTTTGAATATTTTCAAATTTTAAAACGTTTGCTTGGATCTGATTTCCAAACTTATCTAAAGTCATATTATCTGAAGGAAATTCTATTCGAACAAAATTGCAATCATGTTCTAAGTGTCTTTTTAGTTTTTTTTCTGTACCAAAATATTGCAAGCATCCGTCGCATAAATGTTTTTTTATTTTCTTTTTTGATAATTGCTTAAATAACAATTTAGATAAATCTTTTATCCAACAATAATGGCTATTACCATCGTGAGAAATAATTATAAGTAGATTTATGTGTAAATCTTTTTTGTTAATGTTGTAGTGTAAAGGCCCCAACAATTTCATATGTATATGCACCATCTCTAAAAAATTTTTCAATTCCATAAACGTTTATGGACAAATTATTATTCCTTTCAAATGTGCTAATTTGCTTTAATTCGACCGGAAAATGTATACCTGTGAAATCGAAGATAGTTCGGAAGTCCGGATAAGAGGAGGTTTTTCTAGGGTTCCCTATGGGCTTACATACGGCCGAAACAGCAGCCCATGCGAAACAGCAGTCATCTTCATTCATGACGTTGACTAAGCTGCCCCGAAACTCTGGAATTGGAATGTAGGAAGCTGCACATAAGGGATTGTGCTTGTTGATATTCACTTCCAAATGTAGAATTTGTTGTAATATCCAACCTAAAAGAAAAAATAAATATTTAGTATTAAAAATGTAACACTTTCCCTACTTGAAATAAAACATTAACGATAAAATAGAAATACCCAATTTACCTGAGTCGCGTTCCGGTAGTTCATCAGCTTTGGTCGACAACGTCTTGAATAAATCGTCATACAATTCGTCTAAATTAGTCGTCTCAGTCACGATATGGAAGGGAGTGTTGAATGATTTTACTGCTGTAGACTTTAAAGTGGGAGAGTAGTAGACGCCAAATAGTTCTACATTGACCTTAGTGGATGTATGCTCCTGTTGTGTCTGCCGAATCAACGATATAAATTTTCTATAAACTTCTTGTTTGAAATTTCTTAATGTCGACGTAGAAATTCGGAGAATAAACTTTGTATGCGGCGATTCGGCACTTGAAAGCGCTCCTAATAAGGTCAATTCCATCCCCATACTTAATACTGCTGTTGCTTTTGTGGTTGTTGGTTCTCAGATGAAATTTCCAATTATTAAGGTCGACTGCGACATTACAGTCTTTACACTTCCGTTTCGCATTAATCTCGCCAAACTGAGCATCAACTGAAACAATAAGCTTTCATTAAAATATATATATTTTTTTATTATTTACCGAATTATTTAAGAATGTATTTAGAGGGATACTTACTATCAATTAAATGCTCATCTAGGTTTAAAGATGTGTCTGTGCTCAAACATATTTCCTTGAGGTGTCTTACGGCATGCTGTCTCAGTTTAAATTCTTTGAGGCATAGTGTGCATAGGAAAGCCATTTTAAACTGAATATGAAACACTTTTGCGTATTTTTAAATAAGAAAACTTATCCCCCCTCCCCGCAAAAGTTAATACTTTTTTAAATTTTGACCAAAGCAGGGGCTAAAAAATATATTTCCTAAATTTAGAAGAAGTTCCCCCTGCCTTTTTATTACATTTTTCACATCCCTTAGACTTGAATTACATAAATTATTGCACACATTATCAAAATTGAAGTGATTATACACCATCGATTTCAATGTTGCAGAACCACGTCTTGCTTCATCCTCAGATAATGAAGCTTTAGATTTAGCATGTAAAAATTTATCCAATTCACTTCTAATAGGATCTAAGGAGCCGTTCTTTTTTTGGTTTAACGGGTTTTTTAAAACAGAATTAATTTTAACCCTTTTAACCCCGCAACTTTCTGAAGGCTCAGACGCAGGACGTTTAGTACCTAACTTTATTTGATTCAAGCTCTGAGAACTTGTTTCAAATAAATTTTCGGAAGTTTCATTCTGAATTTGAGCTTTCAAAATTCCGTTAGGGTTAAATTCAGGCTTAAATTTGGGTTGCTGAAATTGTAGGGGGTACTGAACTTTAATGCAATTTTCAGCCTCAGAATGCGTTTGAATATCCTCTCCAATTTCAACTACCAAAATTTCGTCAAAATTAATTTTGGGTTTAATTTTTCTTTTCTGAAATTGTAGTGGATACTGAAGTTTACTGTGATTGCAATTTTCAACCACAGAATACACCTCAATATCCCCTACAATTTCAGAAACCGTTTTATTAAAAACATTTACAGATTTAGCAGAGAAATGTAAATTAGGTGTTGGTGTACACTCCTCATGGGAAATGTTAATTACAGAAACTTTCTCTGCCGAATTTTCTTTTACATCGACAGAAATAGAAGAATGTAACGTAATTCGCCCCCACTCAGAAACTTCTTGAATCGCTTCCCCAAAATTTGTTCCAACTACATTTGAAGCCTCAGAAATGGGTGAAGCTAAGCAGACATATTTATCGCGTTGTTGATAATCTTGTTCACAAACCCCTTGTTCCTTTGAATTAAAACAATTTGGAAAAGCATCTTCACGTTTTTGATCCCCTTGTTCCATTGAATTAAAATAAATTTGAAAATCGTCTGAACTATTGTCACACAAATCGGCAATATTTATTGTTGACTCATGAGGAGTTTCAAACTCCTTGGCATCATTGAAAATTCTAATGAGTTGATTTAAGACATCTGTATGATTCTCGCTAATTTCTAACAAGTTATTATTTGTCTGCTTAACTTCACCCATTTCTGATTCATTCACATCCATTTTAAAATCATTAGTTCCCCCTGAATATAAGAAATCCTCTGGCCCCATTAAAGTAATATAATTTTGAAAGCCATCTCCCCCCGAATTATTTACATTTAAATCTATTTCTGTCATTTTTTCCTCTAGCTGTTCCCCCGTTAACCCACAAAAAGGACAGTCCATAAGATCGTGAACCTTGCAAGCATACTTTAAATTAAATTTTGTTAAGTCGATTAAAGAACTCATTATAAAATATAAATATAGAAATAAAAATTTAAGTTCAATTAATTTAAAAAGAAATTACAAACCAAAAACCTATGCACAACCACACACAAAGGCACAAAGTATGGTTTATATACACTGAAACAGTCACACAGAAAGGCGCAAAGTATATTTTAGGAATGTAAGCACAAACTCAGACTAAACGAACGAATGCATACGACTCGGTTTTATATAAACAGGTACGCCTGGTACCGCATGGTACGCCTGGTACCGCTTGGCACCATGATGCGCTGCTACGGCGAACGGGTTAAAGTCCCCTCGTCTAGAGGTCAAGTCAAGGTGAGCATGAGCAGTAGTCCATATATATATATTTTTTTTTTCTTCGATTTTTTTTTTTTTTTTTTTCTTCGATTTTTTTTCTTCGTTTTTTTTTTTTTTTTTCGACTTTTTTTTTTTTTTTTTTTTTTTTTTTTCCTTCGACTTTTTTTTTTTTTTTTTTTTTTTTTTTTCCTTCGATTTTTTTTTTTTTTTTTTTTTTTTTTTTTTTTTTTTTTTATTTTTTTTGATTTATGAGGTTTTTTTTTTTTTTTTCACCCATTTTTACCCATGCGCGGCACATGTAGACATGCGCAGTTGGGTCAGATCGAACGAGGACACCCATTGGCATCGGATTTCAAGGTAGGACTTTGGGTTGGTACTTCGTATCTCTTTATATTGCCAGGTAATGCTTCAATTCTTCAGTATCTACAAACTTAAACATCTTAACTGATTTTAGAAAGAAAAAATACTTAATCTAAAATGGAAAGTTATCATGAGTGTTCTTCGATGTACTCTGGCGAGACCATTATTTGGCCGCCTATTAATTTTTTGAGCAGTTTAGAACGTTTATGGGGTATTCCCAAAGAAGCTGTAAAAGTTTGTAAACAAATTGACTCAACAGTGCTTTTCGCTCTCCTGCATGATAGTACGGAAATTTACGAATTTCAAGCGCAAGATGAAAATGTGCCGAATCTTTTAAGAGGTGGGATACAAATCTATAATTCCGCACCGCTCACTAACAACCCCTTAATCTCAGCAATGGGGCAATCGACAGGAATGACGTCGCCGATGGAGCCACAAATAGAGCAATCAACATTGGCAGAAATGGTATTTTCAATGGAGCCCTCAACATCAAGCAATGAATGGTCCCTAAATAAATATCTGGAATCAATATTAGAAGCCCCATTGGAAATACCGCTGGAAGATGCTGTCGTAGACGTTGTTGAGGAACAGCCGCCAATACCTAGCAGACGACAGCCTAGCAGGCATTGTAAAAGGCCTTTCAATTATAAATATAATTTTTAAAATAAGATTTTTTAGAAATTTTTATAAATAAAATTTTTAGAAAAATTTCAGTTTTTTTCTTTTTAAAATTATATTTAGGGTGTTTAAGTTTGTAGATTAAAATAAATATCATTTTTAACGAATGTTTTATTTTTTTCTTCTTTTAATATTATTTGTTGAAAGCTAATTAGTTTAAAAGGATTCCAGAATGTTATTTCCATATGAATTTTAACAATCCGTGCCATTGTGCGTAAGGTAATGTAAAATTGCTGCATAATTACAGAAATTGTTGGGATTAAAAATTACCTATTTGTTTTATAAAGCCATATAAGTAAAAGGTAAATAAAACAATTATAAATAGATTTAAAGAGTTTTATTTATTAAGGTCGTCTCTATTAAAAAACATGGTTCTCCATTTTTTTTTTATTTCACCCCCATTACAAACAATACATGGCAGATAATAAAAAGTGGAACTTCACATATCGTGCAATGTAAATCGTTCCCACATAAAAGGATTCCAGAATGTTATTTCCATATGAATTTTAACAATCCATGCCATTGTGCGTAAGGTAATGTAAAATTACTACATAATTACAGAAATTGTTGGGGTTGAAAATTACCTATTTGTTTTATAAAGCCATATAAGTAAAAGGTAAATAAAACAATTATAAATAGATTTAAAGAGTTTTATTTATTAAGGTCTTCTCTATTAAACACATGGTTCTCCATTTTTTTAATTTCACCTCCATTACAAACAATACATGCCTGGGGGTGGCAGATAACAAAAAGTGGAACTTCACATATCGTGCAATGTAAATCGTTCCCACAACACCCCATTAAACGTTTGTAATGGTTTGAAACAAAGTTATGTTTCCCCACTGGCACCTCCAATGCGTGCTGATAATAGCATTTGTGGCATACACTATAAACACCAGCAGAACTAGACACTATGACGGCATAACTTTGGAAAACGCAAACTTGTCTTGATAAATAATCCGGTTGCAATGTTTCTGCTGCACTTGCTGTTTTTATTCTAACCAATCCTTCTTCTCCACAGACATTTTCATCTCCAATGTCATTGATCCCCTCATCGACCAAATCGTTTTCACTGTCTTCCTCTTCTTCAAAATTATTTTTATCTGTTATTATAAGACAAGTTTGCCTTTCATGAACTAAATCTTTTTCCTTTCCGTCAAAATGTATAAATTCATCGCCATAAATAGAGACCATGTGTTCATTATTTGCGTCATTCATGAAGACATGACGCTTATCATTTTCGCAATATAAAACTTCGTAAGCTGCCATTTTATTTAAGTTTTTAATAGTTTTATACTTTGCTTCTTGCAACTTGGTTTGCAAATGAGGCGCTTGCTCTTAAGTAGTTGTATGTTACTGTAAGCTGTGGGGAAGGGGTGATGAGAAGAAAGTGGTGAGAGGTAGTATGCGGAGCCAAGTCTGACCAATCAGAAAAGGGGTGGGGAGCTGAAGCATTAAAGTATGCGGGACCAAAAGTAGCCCCGACCAATCAGAGTTAAGTGGGAGGGCTCATGCGCGCGATTAGGAAGTGGGGACGATCAATGCTAATGTTTTAGGATCGAAATGAACTGCACGAAATTTGCAGCGACACTGAGCCCAGACAAGGAGGTGTGGCTTAGGAGGCGTGGCTTGGGTCAAGGTCGACCAATCAGAAAAGTGGTGGGGGGGTGAGGCTTAAGCCCCCAGTCCCTACTACTGAAGTATTACAAAATCGGTTGATTCCGCAGCTCAGAGAATGGTTTCCAAATGGGAAACCATTCACTTTCATGCAAGATGGAGCTCCCTGCCACACTGCTCGGTCTGTTAAAGCTTTTTTGGCAGAAAAATATATCCCTCTGTTGGATTGGCCGGGCAATAGCCCTGATATGAACCCCATTGAAAATGTGTGGGAGGAGCTGATGAAAAGAGAAGTGGCTAAAGATGTGATTACCCACAAAACCCAGCTCCTAGAAAAGATTATTCATGTGTGGAATCATCATCCTCAAATGCAGGATACAGTACAATCTTGCATTGATAGCATGCCGCGCAGAATTAAAGCTTTGATAGCGGCTAAAGGTGGCTCAACTAAATATTGACTTTTACTAACATTAATTTCACTTTTCTTTAAAACTTAATAAACTTATGCTTTTCTAAATTAATGCTGTTTTATTTATGTCGAATAAATAGGTAATTGATTGGATAATATAAAAATAAAAAACAAATCAATTTAAAATAATAAAACGGTACAATATCACTCGGTAATTAATATTTTACATGAAATCTTGCAGTGCGTCTAATAATTTGGCCAGGGACTGTATAACGCTATAGATACAAAACAACCCCTCTTATTTCTTTTCTATCCCTTTCACTCCTTCTATGTAATTTATGTAAATATATTATCCCATCAAAAACATAAAATGTAAAAAAGTGCCAAGTCTCGCAACGCAGTCGCCTTCCACCACAAAAAGTTGCGAGATCTCATGTAAAACCAAGTCAGTTACTTTAGTTAGTATCTATGGAAGCACCTATTCAACAACTTTGTCATATTTTGTTATCTATTTAGTTACCTACCAACATTTATAGTGACCGTATCAATATTAGACATCTTTACTTCTATAATAAATATAATGACTTGGCAATCGCACGGCAACATAATCACATAAGAATAATCTACTATTTCGATTGCTAAGTAAGTCTAAACAGTGCATTTAAGAATAAAGTATTTTAAATAGTAGATTATTCTTATGTGATTATGTTGCCGTGCGATTGCCAAGTCATTATATTTATTATAGAAATAAAGATGTCCAATATAATTACGGTCACTATAAATGTTGGTAGGTAACTAAATAGATAACAATTTATGACAAAGTTGTTGAATAGGTGCTTCCACAGATACTAACTAAAATAACTGACTTGGTTTTACATGAGATCTCACAACTTTTTGTGTTGCGAGACTGGGCTGTCTGTCTGCCCGTCTGTCATACCCGAAACTATTTGACATAGAAACTAGAAATTTGGTACTAATACAGGAATATAATACTTGCGCACACTTTTCTTTGTATTATCTTTAAAAAATCGCGAAAAAATCGCTGTCCCTCCCCTTTATCTCGAAAAGTACCGATCAAAAAATTTTGAAAAAATTCTGGATTATTCTCCACGGGATGCAGATTGAATGTAAATTATCACGAGGGCATTACCTTTAATAATTGATCTGGTGTATAAAAAAAATTCAAGGTGATCAGTTTTCAGTAAAGATTGGAAACAAACTTTGTTGAAAACTCATTTGGGGTGTTTTGATCATTTTATACATATGTAACAAAATTTTTTATTTTAAAAGCAATCAACGTACGGAACACTAATTGCGCAAGTTCAACTTGCTCTTGACCGGTTATTTAATTCATACATATGTTCTCTGGCCAGGTTATAGGATATTTTTTATTACATTAGGTAAAATCAGGAATAAGCAGTGACGATAATAGTGAATCAAGTGCACGCGAGCGGAGCCACGGGCAGGACTAGTTTAAATATATATCCGTGTGAGTAGGTTTTCTATATACTAAGTGGCCCAAGATCATATGTAACTTTTGATTAATAAGAATATCTAGGAAAGGGAGAGTATTATGATTTTCCATATCAAAAATGATGTGGATATTTGGTTCGCTAATATAAAATGGGTGTGCAAGATGAACTAAATCAGTTTCGTGCTAGATTTCGAAGAAGTTAGTTTTCGGAAAATACTGTGCAGAAATCACCAGTATGATCGAAGCGAAACTTCAGTATCACTTTTTAAATCAAACAAAACTATTTGATGCGGATATACGTGGGAACCATTTAACACCACGAAAGACTTTAAAGGTTTCTTAACAGTTTAGTCAACGTGTCTTAGTTCAGTTACAAGTATTACACTTTCACTGAAAAATGATATTAAATAAACTATATAAACAAAAATTAAACTCCGTAGATATTAGTCTCTAAAGATCAATTCGTGTTTAATATAGATACTCATGGGGTGAAAAATACTGAGACTTTTTAACAAAAAACCAATATTTTTGCCAGAAATTGATTTTATCCTTCAACATAGTTTCCTTGCAGAGCGATACACTTATTCCAGTAATCTTCCAACATTTGGATACCTTTCATATAGTATGATTTGTCGAGCCCTGTAAAATAAGTTTCCGTTTCACATTCGACTCCTTCATATGAGCCAAATCTCTTTCCCTAGAGCCGCCTTTCCAAATTTGTAGAGAGGTAATAATGGCTGGAAGCTAAATCTGGTGAATATGGCGAATGAGGAAGCAATTCATAGCCTAATTGGTCCAATTTTACAATCAATTTTATGGAATTGTAAGCTTGGTGAAACAACACTTTTTTCTTCGCTAAATGCGGCCTTTTTTCTTGATTTCACCATCTAAACGGTCAAATAAACCAACATAATAGTGTCCGGTGATTGTCCGCCCCTTCTCAAGATAGTTGAGATGCCATGCGCGTCACAAAAAAAACTTGCCAAAACCTTTCCTGCTGATCTTTGTGTTTTTGGACGCTTCGGTCTTCTTTCAGATGGTTCCAGCCATTCCACAGATTGACTATTGGACTTAGGCGTGTCGTGGTGGATCCATGTTTCATCCATTGTTACGAATCGATGCAAAAACCCCTTTGGATTACGCCGAAATAGTGCCAAACAGCGTTCTAAATCTTCGGCACGTTGCTGTTTGTGACTCATCGTAAGAGTGCGCGGCACAGACATCAAGTAATAAAACTTACAAATAACGATAACCAAGAGATCGCCCAAATCAAAGAGATAAGGGAAGCAACAGAGAAATATTATCAAACACTATATGACACGAAAATATCGCCACCTCCCGGAAAAAAAGAAGAAGGAAATAGAGTGATAGTAAGAAATGTGGGATCTGAAGTAATCCCCGAGGTAACAACGGATGAAATAATGAACACCCTACAACATATGCACAACAACAAAGAACCAGGGGACGATGAAATAACTATAGAAATGATAAAGTATGGAGGGGCATCGATAATACAATCTCTTCAAGCTCTATTTAACAGATGCCTAATAGAAAGTAAAATACCAACACCTTGAGTAAACACCTTGTTTGTGCTTATTTTTAAAAAAGGAAACAAATTTAAATTGGAGAATTACAGACCCATCAGCTTGTTATCGGTACCATACAAAATCTTCACTAGAATCATAACATATAGATTAACGAACAAATTAGACAGTTATCAATCACGTGAACAAGCGGGATTTAGACGGGAATACAGCACTTTGGATCTTCTTCATCATCATACAATTAGATTACTAGTGGAAAAAGCAAATGAATATAAGGTCACCACGCCGCATAGTTGAATGGAGGCCTAGAGAACACAAAAGTAGCAGAGGTAGGCCACATCTCGAAAAATAGGTCCTAAAAAGTAAAACTTCACCAAGAACCAAATATTTGACCAACGAAAGTGAAGATAACTGCCAGGAACTATTAACAGAAGGCGAAAGAATAGGAAAGGTACAAAACAATCATATAGTTTAGGACAAAAAAAAAATTCAAAAGATCAAAAAAAAATGATAAAAGGCTGACTTGGATAGCTTAGTCTGCGTTCGGCAAAGTTTACACGCCGCATAGTTGAATGGACAAGAGGTAGGCCACAGACACAGATGGACAAGATGGACGAACAACATAAAAAGATTAGCAGGATACGACTGGATGCAAAAAGCAAACAACAAAGCTTATTGGAGACAGTTCGGGGAGGCTTACATCCGACTGTGGATGGAACAAGCTAATGATGATGATGATGAAGAGTACGTGGCAAATATTCAGGAATGATGTGCCTCACTTGTTCTGTTGATATCTTTACGATCTCAGCTACCTCTCTCACTTTCACTTTGCGGTCATTCAGAACTATACGGTGGATTTTTGTTGTGTTTTTTGGAGTGATTACTTCATTTGAACGTCTGGAATGTGGTGCATCATCAGTGCTGTACGATCGCATTTAAGTTCACTAAACCATAGACATATAGTTGCTTTCAACGGAGCAGATATGCCACAACACTTCTCAAGTGATTCTTAGGTGCTGACTGTATTTTCTCCCATGAAAAAGCAATCCCATTAAAAACATAAAATGTAAAAAAATGGCAAGTCTCGCAACGCAGTCCTTCCACTACAAAAAGTTGTGAGATCTCAAGTAAAACCAGTTTTACTTTATTCTTAAGTGCACTGTTTAGACTTACTTAGCAATCGAAATAGTAGATTATTCTTATGTGATTATATTGTCGTGCGATTGCCAAGTCATTATATTTGTTATAGAAATAAAGATGTCTAGTATTGATACGGTCACTATAAATGTTGGTAGGTAACTAAATATATAACAATTTATGACAAAGTTGTTGAATAGGTGCTTCCATAGATACTTACTAAAATAACTGACTTGGTTTTACATGAGATCTCATAACTTTTTGTGGTGGAGGACTGCGTTGCGAGACTTGGCATTTTTTACATTTTTTGTTTTTGATGGGATCTCATTTTTTTTTTTGTAGGTAGTCCTCTTTTTTTTCTTCTCGGGTAATATTTCTTAAAGCCCTATGGATTTTCTTAAAGCCCACTTCCTGGCTCTATTGGTTTTTCTCAAAGGCTATGATGTAACAATTTTTGACAAGTCTGGACGATAAGTGCTTCTAAGTCGATTATATTCAACGATTGCGGACTCCTGAGCTTTGATACTACCGAAGTCCACATTAATTATATGTAATCCGCCCAGACTTGTCACTCTCGAAAGTTCCACATATGCTTGACCACATGTGAACACTGAAGAACCGATGGCCATCAGTGCACTGTTTAGACTTAGCCCCTAACTTTTGTGTATGGTAATAGCATAGGCTATACATATCGGAAACTGTTCGCGACGAACATAAGCTCTATTAATAATTTCAAATTTAGTTTTGACTGGACCAAGCTCGTAAAGATGTTCATTATTAAATGTAATATGTATTTTTTTTTTTTTTATTTGTATTTTCGGGATCAACCTTTACTCCTTGTACTATACCGATAGAACCGTTGACTAAGCCAAGACTCAAGTCAATATTTCGTCTTAATATGACTTTTGCTCCTATTTTAATAACTATATTCGCTTCTAGCCCGGCTGTCATGGAGGCATCATCTTCATACTTTTTTATAATTAAAATATACTTAAAGTTTTTCACTTAACAAATTTTTAATTACACGAAGTAGGTAAGTATTATTAAACGAATATATTTGATAAATGAAAAAAATATTATTAAATATAATATATTAATTAATAAATAATACTAATTATTCATAATTATGAATTTTTTAGGGGTTAATTAACTTTATACGACGTATTATTTACCGGGCCTCCGCGCTCTATCTCAAAAACGGTTCAGCGTATAAAAAAATATTTAGAACAAAATTTGTAAAGAATTTTATGCTCTACAATTTTTATAATAAATGCAAATATCATTGAAACCATAGGAAGCGAGATATTTGCGAAAAACTGATTTTTGTGACTTTTGACCTTGAATATCTTAAGACGTGGACATGAGATTTTATGAGACTTTTGAGACAACTTTTAGAATGTCAAAATAAAGGTTTTATACAAGTTTACAGCTTATTCCGAGGTTGACCCTCTTTTTTGGCTTAAGTGACTGTACAATTCAATTTAGGAAACGGGACTGAAATTTCGGGATGTTTCAGTTTTTCCTTCTTTTATAAGCTAAACACTAACTAAATTCAAAATTTGAAATTTGTGTGTCTGCTAGAAGTACCTTAGAATTTTGATGATCGTGAGTGTGTCAGTGACAAACTTAAAGAATTTCGACTGGCGACAGTTCGTAAACTATAAGGTATAAATAGTAGGTAATTTAGGAATATAGCTAGTATAGTATGTCCTCTTGGTCACTGAAAATTCAGGCTTCTAGCTTTATCCACAACGAAGTTACAGGAGGGTCGAAGTTACAGGAGGGTCGAAAAGATGCAGCTGAGTGGCTTCGCGGGGGCACTGCCGTGCCCCCAGATATTTAATCAACACATGAAATTCTTTTTGTTTCATTTTTTTGCAAAAATCAAAAGTAGCATCACTTAAACACCTATAACTCGCAAACTAATAGACAAAATATCATGAAAATTTTCCACGAATCTTCTGAGAGTTGACACTAACTGAAAATCAGACGGGGTTTTTTGTGCTCCCATTTCTCGGCAAGCCTCGGCACTTTTCACCCTATGTACTAAATAAATGGTAACTGTGCGATTTAAATCAGCAAAAGTTATCACATCAACTCCTACTCAACTATTACCTATAGGACTGTAATTATATGTAGGACAATCACATTCAATAGGGCTTTGAATAACTCTTGAGCCTTGTTTTTTAGCGGAAATACCTCACTGTTCTATTCCTCCTCACTATCTCTTATTTGTCTGATTATAAACAAAACAAAAAGATACAGATGACAAGGAAATATTCGTGATATTTATATTTATTTACATATTTAATGGTACCATATACAAATGTATTATTATGGTTCTTCGAATATCTGTCAAGATATATTTGAACAGGTGATTTTTCACTAAGATAGTATTTTTTATGACGTAAATGATGATAATTTTAAAGAGCATGATTTGTTAGTCATAGTAACTAGATTATTTCTATCCTGTTGTCACCTGATTGCCATCTTATTTTTTACTAAGAAAGTCACGCCAGCATGTATTCCAGTAGCAATTACTAATATAAACAACATTTTTCGGTTACCTAAACAATATCTTATCTTAACTAATTATATGTTCTAAGTTCTCACAATTACTACCCTATTTAAAAAGAACTTAACATTTTTGCATTAGGTATAAAAGAGGTGTGTAAATAAGTCGCTTTGATTCTTCAGGTCTTCATTGAGTGTTGAAAAATCATCTCCAAATACGTCAAAATATTGGAAATTAAAACTTCAATTTTATATCCGGAATTTCTGAATACAAATTTAAAGGAAATAGTATTAGTATTCTAGATAAAATTTTAAAACAAAAAAAAATATCAGTTTAGTACTACGATTTAGCAAGATATAAAATACAAATTGATTTTAATAGGGAACTACCACAGGTGACAGAGTTTATAAATGTAATTCTTCTAAATTTGTCCTGTATCGACTGAAAAAGTGATGCTGAAATTTCGCTTATCATCCTATCGGTTTTTCAGAGCTTGTTCCGACAACTTACTTCTTCGAAATCTAGCACGAAACTGATTTAACTCCGCTTACACAGGCTTGTTATTGGATAGATTTGGCGCTTACTGGATGAAAATTCATTTTTAGGAAATTAAAAGACGAGCGGTTATTCAGATTTTCACTTTATTTTATTTATCAAAAAAAGTACCAACCTTTAAACAAAACGTGTCAAAATTTCATGAGATTTCGATGATTAATTTACAAGTTGCAGTGGTTTTAGTGACGCTACTTTTGATATTTTCAAAACAATGGAAGAAATCGAATTTTGTGTGTTAAATAAACACTGTTTTTTTGATGGGAAAAAATACCGTTCAAACAAAGTAATGGCTTGATAAGTGTTACGGGGACTCTGCCCCTGGAAAATTACTCATTATTTATTGGTATGCTGAATTAAAACGCGGTGGTACAGATACAAATGATGCTGAACGCTCTGGACGCCCAAATGAGGTGGTTACACCGGAAAATATCAAAAAAATCCACAAAATTGTTTTGGATTACCGTCAAGTGACAATGCGTGAGATAGCTGACACCCTAAAGATATCATATTTTGCATGAGCATTTGAGCATGAGAAAGCTCTGTTCGAAATGGGTACGCGTTTGCTCACAGTGGACCAAAAACAACAACGTGTTGATGATTCTGAGCGCTGTTTAGATCTGTTTAAGCGCAATAAAAAGAATTTTTTCATACAATATGTGACAATGGATAAAACATGGATCCACCACTACACACCGGAATCAAATCGGCAGTCAGCTGCGTAAACAGCAGCCGGCTGCCTCTGTATTTTAGGATGCGCATGGAATAATTTTCATCGACTATGCTGAGAAGGGAATATTATATAAAGTTGTTGGTGCGTTTGAAGGCAGAAATTGCAAAGAAACGGCCCCAAAAGTACTCTTTCATCAAGACAATGCACCGTGTCACAAGTCAATGGTTACGATGGCAAAATTGCATGAATTGAAGTTCGAATTGCTTCCTCATCCACCGTATTTTCTAGATTGGGCCCCTAGCGACTATTATCTATTCGCAGACCTCAAAAAAATGCTCGCAGGGAAAAAGATTTGGCTCCAATGAAAAAGTTATCGTCGAAACTGAGGCCTTCTGCAATAAAGTCGAATTTTGCAAAAAAAATGTGTTTTAAGTAGCCTACTTGTTAAATCAGCAGTGACATATTTCGGTACACAGTACGTTTCTCAATCGGTACTATTTTTTTTTTAGTAGAAGTCCGACTACCATTTGAGAAAGGTACTGTGTACCGAACATATCACGGTTGATTTAAAATATTATTTTATTTATTTCATTTTGTTAAATAAAATGTAGTGAAAATCTGAACTTCTTCTGTCTTTTAATTTCCACGCATATTATATTAGTGGACAGAGCTGGAGGGAGGAGGTCGGGGGTTCATGGATGATCTGTATCCATATTAGGGAGAGGTAAAGACCACTTTTCGGGCTGAGTGTACTTTTACAGAAATGTAGAGATCAAAGGAAGGACGTTTACTTGTGTTTTATCGACTACGAAAAAGCATTTGACCGAGTCAAGCATCCACAATTAACACAAATGCTTCAAAATATGGGCCTTGACGAAAATGACATCAGATTCATTAGTCACCTATATTTGGATCAGGTGGCGACAATACGAGTAAATAGCAGAGATACTGAGGAAATAGGAATAAAAAGAGGTGTTCGTCAGGGATGTGTTCTTGTCCCGCTCCTGTTTAATCTATACTCTGAACACATATTCCAGAAGGCCTTAGAGAATGCTATAGATGGTATCAAAGTTAATGGCAAAATCATTAACAACCTAAGGTACGCTGATGATACCGTTATTATAGCAGATACAGGATGGACTTCAGCGTCTTATGAACAATATATCTAGGGAAGGCGATATTTTAGGCATGAAAGTAAACGTTAATAAAACGAAAGTAATGGTCATTTCAAGAACATCCGGGTTGCCAACAGATATTCGTGTTTACGATCAATTGATAGAACAAGTAAACAAATTTAAATACCTAGGGTGTTGGGTAACTAATGTTTTGAATTCTGAAGTTGAGGTACGAGTTCGCATTGAAATGCCTAGAGCGGCTTTTCTCAAAATGAGACACCTTCTTACAGACTCAACCCTTTATTTGGATACTGGTTATCGTTTTATAAAGGCCTATATATATCCAGTGCTTTTATATGGAGTTGAGGCCTGGACCTTGGGAGTACGATCAATGAATCGTTTGGAGTCTTTCGAATTATGGGTCATGCGCAGAATATTGAAGATCTCTTGGACAGAGCGTCTTACTAATGAAGATGTAGTTCGTCGAATGGGTAGGGAAAGTGAACTATTGTCATTTATTAAAAGACAAAAAACCCGTTACTTGGGACATGTTTATAGGGGTCCACGTTACTCACTGCTCCGGTTGTTGATGGAAGGGAAAATTGAAGGGAAAAGAGGTGTGGGGCGTCGAAAATGTTCCTCGCTAAAAAATATACGAGATTGGATACTTTATTAAGAATTGCCCAGGATAGGGAAGAATTCGCCATGATTATAGCCCAACTTCAATAATGGAGATGGCACTATAAGAAGAAGAAAGATCACTGTCACGATTAAGGTTATTGAAATGTTTAGATAATTCAATATACTTTCAATTATCTTAAGGTATAACAAGGAATTTATTGCAAGAATCTGGTCAAAGAGAATCTGATATTTGCTTGTTTCGCCAATATCGATTTTACTGCAGTTACATGAGATGCTGTAGGCTCCTAAATTTTCAAGGGGAATATTGTCTTTGGTAGGTCTGAGACGTTGTGAGAGTTTAGGGCACTTAGAAAATTATGTTATTATTTTTTGCTTCCGCAGAATTTTTGTAATACGATCCGCGGCATTTTTGATGTATTGAAAGATCACAATCCCAAGAGACTTGAGTTACAATGTCCGGAGACACCTGGGAATGTCTCGTTTATATCCCAGTATTGAAAATCGTTTAATTGAAGAATAAAGTAAAGTGTTTTAGTTCTGATTGAAGAGATTGTGGCTGAGAGAGTGATACAGCTGTGTAAAGGGACTTTCTGTATGCCCACACTCAAAACCTGTTCTCTAATTTCCTAACTCTAATTGAAAAATGCCTTTCCAGGCATGAACAAATAAATGCGTTTTCCTCTTTCTCAGATTATTACATACATATATATGGAAGACTTTGAAAAATAAGACATTGATACTATTCATCTTAAACCAAAACTCTGGACACAAAAACTAGAACACTTACTTCAATCAACGTTCTACGTATCTATGATTTTTAGACTCACAGTATCTTCAATTTGTCAAAGACAAGATTACTTTTGAAAATCCAGGTGTTTACAGTATCTCATGTAGGTGTGGTAAAGTTTTTTCCCATTAAAAACATAAAATGTAAAAGTCTCGCAACGCAGTCCTTCCATCACAAAAAGTTGTGAGATCTCATGTAAAACCAACTCAAGTATTTTAGAATATCAATGGAAGCACCTATTCAACAACTTTGTCATAAATTGTTATCTATTTAGTTACCTACCAACATTTATAGTGACCGTATCAATATTAGACATCTTTACTTCTATAATAAATATAATGACTTGGCAATCGTATGGCAACATAATCACATAAGAATAATCTACTATTTAAAATACTTATTCTTAGTGCACTGTTTAGACTTACTTAGCAATCGAAATAGTAGATTATTCTTATTTATTGCCGTGCGATTGCCAAGTCATTACATTTATTATAGAAATAAAGATGTCTAGTATTGATACGGTCACTATAAATGTTGGTAGGTAACTAAACAGATAACAATTTATGAAAAAGTAAGACTAAAATAACTGACTTGGTTTTACATGAGATCTCACAACTTTTTGTGGTGGAAGGACTGCGTGCGAGACTTGGCATTTTTTTTACATTTTATGTTTTTGATGGGATCTCATTTCTTTTTATAGGTAGTACCTCTTTTTTTTTCTTCTCAAGTAATATTTCTTGTACGTCAGCTATGGATTTTCTTAAAGCCCACTCCCTGTCTCTACTGGTTTTTCTCAAAGGCTATGATGTAACAATTTTTGACAAGTCTGGACGATAAGTGCTTCTAAGTCGATTATATTCAACGATTGCGGACTCCTGAGCTTTGATACTACCGAAGTCGACATTAATTAGATGTAATCCGCCCAGACTTGTCAGCCTCGAAAGTGCCACATATGCTTGACCACATGTGAACACTGAAGAACCGATGGCCATCAGTGTACTGTTTAGCCTTAACCCCTGACCTTTGTGTATGGTAATAGCATGGGCTCTACATATCGGAAACTGTTCGCGATGAACATAAGCTCTATGAATAATTTCAATTTTAGTTTTGACTGGACTAAGCTCGTAAAGATGTTCATTATTAAATGTAATATGTTTTTTTTTATTTTATTTGTATTTCAGGATCAACCTTTACTCCTTGTACTATACCGATAGAACCGTTGACTAAGCCAAGACTCACGTCAATATTTCGTCTTAATATGACTTTTGCTCCTGTTTTAATAACTATATTCTCTTCTAGCCCTGCTGTCATCATTTTTATACTTTTTTATAATTAAAATACTCTTAAAGTATTTCACTTAACAATTTTTTAATTACACAAAGTAGGTAAGTATTATTAAACGAATATATTTGATAAATAAAAAAATATTATTAAATATAATATATTAATTAATAAATAATACAAATCATTCATAATTATGGATTATTTAGGGATTAATTAACTTTATACGACGTATTATTTATCGGGACTCACGGTTGACCTTGCATTATGCTATGTATGGCTGAGCGCTGCGCGCTCTCCGCGATCTATCTCAAAAACGTTTTAAGCATATATAAAATGTTTAGAACAAAATTTGTAAAGAATTTTATGCTCTACAATTTTTATAATAGATGCAAATATCATTGAACCCATAGGAAACGAGATATTTGCGAAAAAACGATTTTTGCGCCAAAATAAAGGTTTATACAAGTTTATAGCTTATTATCTCTCATTCCGAGGTTGACCCTCTTTTTTGGCATAAGTGACTGTACAATTCAGTTTAGAAAACGGGACTGAAATTTCGGGATGTTTCAGTTTTTCCTTCCTTATAGGCTAAACACTAACTAAATTCAAAATTTGTAGTTTGTGTGTCTGCTAGAAGTACCTTAGAATTTTGATGATCGGTAAGTGTGTCAGTGACAAAATTAAAAAACTTCGACTGGCGATAGTTCGTAAACTATAAGGTATAAATACTAGGTAATTTAGGAATATAGCTAGTATAGTATGTCCTCTTGGTCACTGAAAATTCAGGCCTCTAGCTTCATTCACAACGAAGTTACAGGGGGGTCGAAAGTGCCGTGAGTGGCTTCGAGAAAAGGGTGGTACGGCTGTGCTTTCTGCTCGACTTGGCGGGGGCACTACCGTGCCCCTAGATATTGGCGAAATGAGCAGTAAAAAATGTATTAGAATTAAAGAGCATCACAGGGGAATATGCCTTTGTAATATTTTCACGTCAATATCTGCAGAACCCCAGCATGAAGTAGACAACAGAATCTCTTTAACCAAGCAAAGACCCTGGCTACAATTTGTATCCTTTCTATCGAGACATCTAAACATCCCAACAATTGTGACACTGGCCTTTATCTGTCATTAATCTTGGTACACATCATCCATGAAGGCGCTCACCCCCATCCCCGCCTACTAATATATAAGGCTTGTGCAAGCGAAATTAAATCAGTTCCGTGCTAGATTCCAAAGAAAGCAGTTCTCGGAATAAACTCTTAAGAAGCCGGTAGGATGATTAGCGAAACGTCAGCATCACAGGAGAACACCAGGAGACCTATATCTTTAACACAAATTAATATTGCAATATTCCGTAAAGTTTCTTTAAAAAAAAAATAGTTAAAAAATAATCTTAATAATTTTATTTTAAGATTATTAAATTTAGATTTCCGGCATCTTTTTATCATTAAATCAAAGATTGAACCGATTTGTGTTTACATATACGCGTGGAAAAGGTATTTTTTTAGTCTCACATCGTCACACTCTAGTTATGAACAACCATTCGTAATAAATTATTAATAACCTATATGACACGTACCTGTTGCTTCCTTTTCGGTACATAGTGGCATAGCCAAATACAGGGGGCGGAGGACATATGGTTACGAAGGGCATTCCTTTAAGTAAAAAAAATATTATTAAATACTGCTTACAGAGAGGAGGGCTTCCATCGACAAATAGGGGGCATCAAATAATGATGACAAAAAATCTCCTTGCACTGAAACTGTAAACACTTAAACCCCTCCTAACACAGCAGACAAAAAGTCGATGGCCGAAGGGATTAAGATTTTTCTCAAGGACCCTTTCTTATAATTAATTTTTATTAACTGAAATCAATTTCAACAATTTGTGGGTTCAAGTTTTTCACAAAAAATACAATAAAAAAGTCCTGTTTTCAAGGGGCGTTATTTCTGGCATCTATAGGGACGGGGATGCCCATATACCTCTCTTGATCGTCCCTTAGATACGCCACAGCATCTATATTATCGTTCATGAAAGTTTTTGGATTACCGTGAACGTTTTTTTTTGTTTTTTTTTAACCGTGTCTAGCACACGTGCTGCGCGGAAGTCCCTAAAGCGCTACAGGAGTGACACGTGTGCGGAGAAAGCGATTCACGTTGTTCTTGAATCGCTGTAAATTGTACTTGGTGGGAAACACAGTCCTGGGCAAATTATTCCAAAGGGATGATGTTCTCCATATAAAAGACTGCTTGAAAAGCGTTGTACGAGGAGTAACAAGCTGAACCTCATACGGATGTGAAGTTTTGGCGCGACGTGTACTTCTAACATGCACTGCTCTGGGAGGAATTAAGCGGGCCACATCCTTCGAACACTTTCCATGAAAATACTTGTAGAGAGGCTCAAGTTGCCAACCGTTCTTCGATGTTCCAGAGAATCAAGATCGCCAGTCAGTTCCGGGTCTCCAATCAGACGAACAGCTCTTCTCTGAATAGAATCCAACAAATGCAGTATATGTTGGGAGCGGAGCCCCAAACATGGGAGCAGTATTCCATAGTTGGTTGAATTTGAGCTTTGTAAAGAGTTAACAGTTGTTGCCTTTTTTAGGTATATTCCCTTTCTGTAGGACAGCTTGAAAAGTCTATAGAAAACTGATATTAGTTCCCTCGCACAGTTTTTGAGAACTATGGCAGGTATTCCGTCAGCGCTAGAAGCTTTTTTGGTGTCTAGCTTCATTAAGATACGCTTTATGATACGTTGTCTGAAGACAATATAGAGCATCTTTGACTGCACTATGAAAATAGTAGGTGGTGTTTGTCCTTGGAAATCGACAGTGGAATGTGAAGCAAAGAGTTTAGCCAACAAGTTCGCTTTCTCAACAGGTGTAGTTGCAATAGAATTATCTGGCCGTGTGAGTGGTGGTATGGTGGATTTGGTGAAATTTTGACTAACTGCCTTAGCGACTGACCAAAATGACCTGGAATTGTTGGGACAAACGAGAAGTCTATCTCTAATTCGTTGATTGTGTGCCTCCTTGGTTTCGTCGATAATTTCTTTGCATCTGTTCCTGGCACGAACAAACTTCTTTGCATTTTTGGTCAAACCAAGGCTTGCTGTTAGTAGGGCATTTCTTCGAAAAAGGGATGTAAGTTTCCATACCAGCCAAAATAACATCGGAAACCTCCCTAGCGCAGTCAGATGGGTCGTTGGATCGAAAACAAACGTCTAACCAAGGGAAAGTTCGAAAATATTCCATGAGATCTTCCCATTTAGCAGATTTGTAGTGCCAAATCTTGCGCGGTTTAGGCGCCTCTCTGTCACTGATTGGTAGGATATTCGTTGTCGAAAGTAGTTTATGGTCGGAAGAACCTAACGACGGATTTACGGTGACCGTGTAAATCTCCGGATTGGTGGTTAAAAACAGATCAAGAAGACTGGCGAACTCCCCGTCTCGATCAGGGATCCGTGTTGGTTTGTCAATAGGCTAAATTAAACCACAACTGATTGAGAATGATTTAGCTTCACGACCTTGTTCGTGGGTAGTATTTGAATATTTAAGCCAGTTGATGTTGTGGACATTAAAGTCGCCCAGAATGGAAATTTCGGCATTTGGATAGTTAATTTGTAAATGATCGATGGTGTTTGCAAGAAAAGCGAAAAGTGTTCTAAGTTAGTATCACTTAGGGGTCGATAGAGGATACAGATGAACCTTGTAGTTTGTTGAGTCGTTATTTTTAACCACATAACATCAAAGTTTGGTGGCTCCAGAGCCTCTTCTCGTTGGCAAGAGAGGTCGCTTCTGACAAAAAGATAGATACGCCTAAATCGGGAACAGAAGTCGTACCCAGGATAAAGATAGTTGACTGTTCTGGTCGATGAACTGACCTTGGTTTCACAGAGAGCGAGTACATGAAGTTTATTTGATTGCAGGTGTTGGTGCACTGAATTTATGTTCGAATTTAAACCTCGTATGTTGCAAAAATCCATTTTAAAATTGTAATCTCTGCATGTCGACGCCTCTGAACCAGCCCCCACCCGGAGATCCGAACGGGAGGCTATTTTACCTCCGGAATTTTTTGTATCCAGGTACCTCATCATGCTGTTTGGTCCCACATTCCGGGACATCGGCACAGCCAAGCAACTTCACGCAGCCTAAGCCGATGCGAGGGTATCACACCGGGCGATGCTGGTGGGACCTGGGCATCTACCATCTAGGTTGTTCTTTAAGTCGCCTTCTACAACAGGCAGAACGTACCGGGGGAGATATTCCATCCCGCTTCCCCACGGGGATGCCCATATGTCTCTCTTGATCGCCCCTTAGATTCGCCACAGCATTTATATTATCGTTCATAAAAGTTTTTGGTATTAGTGTGAAGGTTTTCGCCCTGTAAAGTTGACTTTTGCTTTAGACAATGAAAATATACGTTCTTATAATCAAATTAAATGTAAAAAGCAAGAGTACAGGAAGGCTCTGGAACAGTTAGAAAATATAACAGCTTTTAGAATTTTAACACCATTTTTTTATCGGTTTAGTCATAAATGAAAACAAATTTTTTGATCTTGTACTGTACTCATAATTCTAGTTGACTTACTCGTGCTTTTGTTAATTTAAACGCCTATTCTTCAAATTAAAGTAGTTTTGAAGTTAACTCTTTTTAGGGTTTTAGGATATAAATGCAACTCGACCTTAAATGCATGATTTAGCTGCTGTGCAATAGTCATACGTTTGCTTTTGCTATAGGTATTTATGTGTTTTAGTCCATGACGACTTACAACCCACAACTTGCGGTTGCTATTAGTGGCATCGAATTGCATTAGTGTAGTAAATTAGGCAGTTAATATTTAAATATTTGTAAACATTGCATATCCATACCAAATATGGATAATATAACTTTAAATGGTTACATCAGAGCCAAGGAATTCGTAAGACAAAATAATAAACAATGAGAGTCTGTACTTTTTGATAATTTGATAAATTTATTTTTAAAGTACACTAATTGTTTATGAAAATATAATCCGCATAACTAACGTCCTTCTGAATGTGACATTTTTACTGGAATATTGTCAGTGGCTTCTACTTCGTTATCATCATCGTCATCACTACCTATTTTAGTAGCATTTTTGCATACACTTTTAATTAATTCTTGGTCAGTCATTTCATCTTCCACACTATCACTGTTTAACCATTCACAAACATCGGTTTTCGTAACACTTTCACATCCTGATATTTTTGAAATAATTTGATGTAAACTCTCATTATCTTCTGTTGCTGCCTCTGAGTAACGTCTCACCTCTTGTGGAATCAATTTTGACCAAGATTTTTCCAGAGTACTACTCTTTACTTGATTCCAGGATGAAGCTATCCAATATATAACATTTTTCAAATTTATCTTTTTCAGACAATCAGTAAGATTGCCACTTTCATCTACTTCTTCTACAATATGCTCCGCCTGTAATTGCGTTTTAAATTTTCCAGTACACCCTGATCCATAGGCTCAATGAGAGAAGTTACAGCAGGAGGCAAAAACATTGCTTTTATTTCTCTACTTTCAAGTTGCTCTGCACTTGGGTGAGTGGGGGCGTTATCTAGTAACAGATTACATTTTCTAGGATATCCATGTTTTTTTAAAAAAAAGTTCCACTTTAGGAACAAAATCTCCAAAAAACCAGTCTTTAAATAGAATCGCGTTTATCCAGGCATTGTTTTGATTTTTATAAAAAACAGGAAAAGCATTTCGACGAATATTCTTAAAGGTTCATGGATTTGCTGACTTATCAATACATAATAATGGGAATTTGCGTCTTCCAGAATCATTACTGCATCCAAGAACAGTAATACGTTCTTTGCTACGTTTGTAACCAGGTGCTCCAGCTTCCGTTTTTGAAGCTAAGGTATTTGATGGCAACATTTTGTAGTTCAAGCCTGTTTCATCACTATTATAGATTTGGTCTGATTGTAAACCTTGTTCTTTCATAAGCTGCTCAAAATTCTCTGCAAATTTTTTTGCAGCAGATACATCAGCCGACAATCTTTCTCCACAAACTTTGACGTACACCATGTCTTTTTCCCCCATCTGTCTAGCCATCCATCACTTGCAGAAAAATTTACAGGCGCTTCAATAACCGGCAACTCTTCGCTTAAACTCACTGCTTTATGTTTTAAAATTGTTCCTGAAATTAGTATTCCACGTTTTCGATTCTGTGTAAATAAAGAATCATCCACTTTTTGGTAATCACCGCTTTTTCGTGCCTGTGTGGGCGATGACAAAATACTACACCATTTTTCAAGTTTTTCGCGATTTTTTCTCCACTCTGAAACAGTACTCACGGCTACACTTAAATCCTTTGCTATATTTTTAAGAAGTTCACCATTATCTAAACTTTGAATTGCTTCAAGTTTCTCTTAAGGTAATAACAACACTTTTACGCTTATTATAATGACGCTCCATTTTGTAAAAATCTATTAAAACGAAGCTCTTACCTCTGCGATAATAATACACGTAATAAGTAACTTATAACACCCGTCGACTAACCAAAACATAAACAGCGGTGAAATTCTAGATGTCGGGGAGTTCCTGACGTGTTAAGGAAACCACTCATCGTCTGTTTCGAATAATGGGAATTTTTTCGTTTAATGGGAATACAATTTGCTTTTTAAGAGTTTGTTTCGGATAAGCCGGATTTCAAATAATCGCGATTCAGATAATCGGGATTGATTTCGTTTAAAATTTTAAAATGCTTCTCGACTTTCCGGAGAACTACTATCTAAAACCATATTGGATATTCTTGTTGGGGCAGCAACTTATTATTCGAACTCTTATGCAACACAATCAATTTAATATCTTAAACTCCACGAGAGATTATTAAATATTTTTTCATATTTTGTATGTTTGTATTTTTCTTTTTAAAAATATATATATTTGAAATACCTTTTAGAAGTCTTTCTATTTGGTTTCCAACCTGACAATTATTTTAATTTTTGTAATGTTGAAAATAACATGGATCATTTTCACCCAGCGGAGTAGCAGAGGGATATGGAAGCAATGGACTTTTATTTAAGGAAAAAAAAAATGGGTGTGACAGACGGACAGACAGACACCGAAGTGATCTTATAAGTGTTCCGTACGGAACACTAAAAAGAACACTCATGGCGCAGCTACTTATAGAGAGAAGGGGCATCAATCGGCAAACAGGAGAGCGTCAAACGACAATCGGGTACCACAACTCCTTGATGAAAAAAAAGTTCCCCTCCACTACGTTGGAGATTTTTTCACATAAAATAAACCCTACATTAAAACTTTAAAAACTTACACTTCTTGGAAAACTTTTTTACACGAAGAAAATCTCATATAAAAAAAGTTTCATTTCTAAGAGGAGTATTTTCTACATACATATTGATGAGGGCATATAAATATCTGTTGAAATTCGTAACCCTTGGCAAGCAACTGAGTTTTAACATGGGTCATTCCACGGGAGGATACTTTTGCAATCAACTTTTCAAATTTTGATGAAATTTGGTGCCTTGGTTTGGTTTCTCTTTAAAACCCCAGAAACAAGTCATTTTTTAGAAAACCATAAATCCCTCAAAAATGCTCATAATTAGTGTATTAGAAAAAATACTACTTTAGTAACAATAATACTTTTAAAATAAAATTTCCAAAAAGGTTTATTTTTATTTTGAAATTTTCTGTTTTAAATTTTACTGATCCTAGGCTTTAAAACATAAAATAAAAAAAAAAAAATAGAAACATGATTGGCGTTAACCAACAGAGCAGTTAATTCTTGTTTCTAACCATGCCGTAGAGAGTTTTGCTGCTTGGTCCATCTCTACCTCTTCCGGTATTCCCTGTACCCTACCGTCACCTTTGCCTCCTCCGTCCCTATCGTATGTATCCGCGTATTGATTTCCATCGTAAACTGGATGTAACTAGTGCTGTGGCCATACCCTCATGACGTCTATCTTTGTCGCGCATATGCCCCCTTCCGCTTGTCTCACCCTTATCTAATTTCTTAATCCTCAAAAAAGCTACAGCCAATCTCTGAATATACTCTCTCTCGTTGGCTTCGTGGTCGATATTCTGCAAAACAGAAATACGGGCCCAAGCATTTTTAAAACGCTTCTGGAGCACTTCCCCTTCTTGCTGTTCGTCCTTCTGAGAGAAGGAATAACGCTCTTTAAATGTCTATTTATGTCCGATGATTTCCTCAAAGTTTTTCGGGATAAGGAAAGGGAACGGAAAATACTGGAACTGAAGACGCCACAAGAGCTGTCGACATCTGCAACAGACATAGCACGTGGTTCAACTTCCAGCGATTTGTTCCGAGCTTAATAGTTTAGTAAGTTATGTTATAGGTTTTTAAACATAATATTCTGAAAAAATGAGGAAAATTAAGTTCAATTTTTTTGAAATTTATATATTAATTTTTTAATTTACGTTTTAAAAGCACTCCTCGCAGCTTTTCCGAAAAATGTATTACGAGTTCTGGACGATCATTTTTGACGTGTCTACAAATTTCCAAAGATTATCCTGGTCAAAAATGTCCAATTTTGACACTCGCTATAGTGTTTCTGGGCTCGTAAACCAAGCCGAGCTTACCCCCAGAATTTCATCAAAAACAGACACGTTGACTGCAAAAGTATATCGAACCCCCTAACATAATTAATTTCCTTCGATTTTATTTGCCTCGATTTTAGTTGTGGCACCTAAATAATATTATTCTGTTTAAACTACCAATAAACTGACGTTTGAAGAAACATAAAATATGGAAAATTTATTAGCTCTTTAAAGCTGTAACATGTTCCCGTTGATATAAAACCCAAAATAAACCACTTTGGTTTATTAGTCATTAATTCGAATCGAATGTTAAAAATTTAATGCCATCAGCTTTGTTTACTTTACTTATATACAGTTATGAATTAAAAGGCACATAAATCTGTAATTACTTATAACCATTATTCATCTTTAAATATGTTTTATTATTTCTATAAAATTTCGCTTGATTAATACAAGATATTAGTGTCAATCAGTCAATTTCTTTTACTGCTCTCGCTGAAGGAAGTATTGTATTTGCGCAGAAAACATCTTACACTTACTGATGACACATTACCATAATTTCAAACAAAATATGAGATAAGAAGGCGGAGAAGACTAGAGGGATCATATTTGCTAATTAACCTTTAGGTAATGTCAACCAGACGGGACCTATAATTTAACGTGAGATCCAACCAACACATGATCGGCAGATCGTACTCTCTGAGCGTGCTGTTTAACGGTCTTGTTCTTTTGAACTCCCCGCTAGCCACGAACTTCGATGGGGGCTGGTGAACCTTTACTACCTCTATGAACGTCAATAATAGCTTCGTGACAAAGTATTAACGTTCGAGCCTTCCAGCTCGATTTTAGACCTTCGTCTTATTCAAAACAGTGTTATCTTTCTCGTCTACCTTCTGACTTAAGTAGGACAGATCAGGAGATAGTTTATAACTACACTAGAAAGATGGACTTTCTAAGTTTTTTGTTTATTAATAGTAATTTACATAAGAAGTTTTAAAAATTGTATTTTTTAGATTGACTAAGTATCAGGATAACGGCATAGACCTCAGAGCTTACAAATCCTACAATACTATCTATTACCTTTGCACATAAGAGAGCCAAAATTGTTTGTGGAATGACTGATGAAATGAATTATTTAAAAAAAAATTAAGTATTTTGGTAGGAAACTTCCACAGGTTGCAGTGCCTATAGCCTCGCATGAATGTTTCTTATGTCCTTTGTATAAATGACGTTTCGCCGACCATCCTGCCGTTTTTTTCCGAGCTTGTTTCTGCTGGACTTCTTCGATATCTAGCATAAAAATGTGCTAGATTTCGAAGAATTCAATTGACGAAAAAAGGTTTGAGGAAACCGGCAGAATTCTCGGCAAAATGTCAGCATCATCTATTCAAATGACAGGATAAATCCAACACAATTATATCTAACATGTCGGCTGAAAAGTTTTTGGTCTGACACATAGATGTCGCCCTATTCAAAAAATCCATATGATTTTTAGGAAGTATCAACCCTCAAACGTTACGTGTCAAAATTGCATGACATTTCAACGATTAGTTTACAAGTTATAGTGGTTTTAGTGACGCTACTTTTGATATTTTCAAAACGATGGAAAAAATCGAATTTCGTGTGTTGATTAAACACTATTTTTTATGGGACAAAATACCGGCCGAATCTAACTTTTAGATACCTTTAGCGAACGAGGCTGAAAATTTTTATTTACGTTTAGCTCGAATTAACAATAACTCTTAAGGTCCTAACGGCTTCTTAATTCATAAAATATTTCGTAGGCTGAAAAGTTTTTGGTCTGACACATAGATGTCACCCTATTCAAAAAATCCATATGATTTTTAGGAAGTACCAACTTTTAAACGATACGTGTCAAAATGTCACGACATTTCGACGATTAGTTTACAAGTTACAGTGGTTTTAGTGACGCTAGTTTTGATATTTTCAAAACAATGGAAAAAAATCGAATTTCGTGTGTTGATTAAACACTGTGTTTTGATGGGAAAATATACAGTTCAAGCAAAAGCAATCATCATTTACTGGTATGCTAAATTTAAACGCAGTCATACAGATACAAATGATATCGAACGCTCTGGACTCCCAAATGAGGTGGTTAAATCGGAAAACATCAAAAAAATCTATAAAATTGTTTTGGATGACCGGTAAGTGAAATTGCATGAGACAGCTGACACCCTAAAGATATCAAAAGAACGTGTTGGTCATATTATGCATTAACATTTGGGCATGAAAAAGCTCTGTTTGAAATGGGTACCGCGTTTGCTCACAGTGGACCAAAAACAACAACGTGTTGATGATTCTGAGCGCTGTTTGGACCTGTTTAAGCGCAATAAAAAGGATTTTTCATGCGATATGTAACAATGGATGAAACATGGATCCACCACTACACGCCGGAATCAAATCGGCAGTCAGCTGAGTGGACAGCAGCCAGTGAAAGCCGCCCTAAACGACCAAAGACACAACAGTCAGCTGGGAAGGTCTTAGCCTCTGTATTTTGGGATAAGCATGGAATAATTTTCATCGACCATGCTGAGAAGGGAAAAACCATCAGAAGCGAATTTTATATAAAGTTATTGGTGCGTTTGAAGTCAGAAATCGCAAAGAAACGGCCCCAAATGAACAAGAAAAACGTGTTCTTTCATCAAGACAATGCACCGTGTCACAAGTCAATGGTAACGATAGCAAAATTGCATGAACTGAAGTTCGAATTGCTTCCTCATCCACCGTATTCTCCAGATTTGGCTCCCAGCGACTATTATCTATTCGCAGACCTCAAAAAAATGCTCGCGGGAAAGAGATTTGACTCCAATGACGAAGTTATCGCCGAAACTGAGGCCTGTTTTGAAGACAAAGACAAATCCTTCTACAAGAAAGGTATAGAAATATTAGAAAAGCGTTGGACTGATTGTATCGCTCTTGAAGGAGACTATATTGATGAATAAAGTCGAATTTTGCAAATAAAAACATGTCTTAAGTAGTTAGACCAAAAAACTTTTTAGCCTACGTGTTATAATAAATAAGTAATTATTTATTTGTCTGTATTGATGACAGTATGCGAGAATTATTATTTTGTGTGTGTTTCGGCAATAGCCAACTGGCTAGCTTTTCTATGCTTTAGGGTTATTGTTAATTCAAACATTATTGTTATTGGCTTTATTAATCAGATAGCATGGTAACTACAAGCCAAGAAAAAATTTTCTAATACTCTCAAAACTATACAAAATTTATCGACTCACACCCCTTACACCCCTTTTCCTGAAGCAAGATCAATCAAAAGGTACAGATTCCCTTCTTACTTCAGATAAAATAAGATATGTACGCTAAACTTGATATCAGTATTTGATTTTGTTCGAGAGTTAATGTACGAAAAGAAAGAGAGGCAGACGGAAATTTGAGACTATATTTATATATGGGGACTCTAAAGTGTAACGAAATGTGATGGGGATATAATTTTTTCATGAACACAATACGTCCTTTACCAAGGAAAGTAATAGCGGAGAAATTATTTATGCCAAAAAAGGATGAGTTTTCACATATTTGTAAAGATTATTCTGAAATCTCTCGCATTAGAATACGCTAAACTTCGAGTACGACAATGCTTAAAATAGAAACATATGCTTATCTATGAATTATTACTAAGCTTAGAAATATTTGCAAGTATATGTAATTTTTAGTGTTCCGTACGGAACAATTAGGGGATTATTCCCAATTTGGCACAAATATAGGAATTGATGGCCCAATCAGGACCGTGTAGTTTTGAAAGTTAAATTTTGACTTAAGAGGTTAGTTTTGGGGGGTGAAATCGGCAGCGAAAAAAAAATTACCAGGTCAGCGAGTGGGGTGTAACAAGAAAGCTTGTGAAAACGCCAGTTTAAAAATATGATGATGTAATAATTTGTGCACACTTTACCTTGCAATATTTTAAAAAAATGACAAAAAAATCTGTGGACCCCTCTATCTTGAAAAGTACTAATCAAAAAATTTTGGAATATTTTTTATAAAGTGTAGACTGAGCGAAAATTATTACGAGTGCATTACGTTTGATAATTTATCTGCTAATAAAAAATAGAGATGCAGGGATATGAATCAAGACGCTTACATATGTTTCATTGATTTCCTGAAGGCCTTCGATAACGTCCGACACGACAAACTCATCGAGATACTTACGATAGCAGAGCTAAATGAAAAAGATATTAGAATAATTAGAAACCTTTATTGGGGACAACAAGCGAAAGTAAATATTGAGGGCAACATGTCAAACGAGACAGAGATCTGTAAGCGTATCCGTCAAGGCTGTGTTTTCTCCCTAACCCTCTTTAAGATTTACTCTGAACGAATAATCCAAGAAGCACCGGCAGAACAAAGGGGTATAAAAGTAAACGGACAGCACATCAACAATATCAGATATGCCGACGATACTGCCCTTGTGGCTGGTAATCTTGAAGACCTACACCAAACAGAAAGAGTCCATCAATATTCAGAACTATATGGCCTTACCCTCAATATTTTAAAAATCAAGTACATGATCTTTTCTAAAAAACCAACCCATAACCGGCGGCCCTTCACAATTAACAACACAGTAGTAGAGCAGGTGAGGATGTTCAATTATTTGGGTACTACAATCTATGATACATGGGACCATGGTGCAGAAATTAGATGTCGCGGCGAAAAGGCCAGGGTTGTGTTTCTTCAAATGAGGACTTTATTCGCGTAGAAAAATCTGAGTCTGCAACTGGAGATCAGAATATTCCGCTGCTATGTCTTCTCTGTTCTACTTTACGGAGTCGATCAACGAAGCAGTAATGAGGAGAATAAATGCCTTCGAAATGTAACTATACCGACGTATCCTGAAAAATCCCTGGATCCAACATGTAACTAATAACGAGGTAGTCGAGGAGAATGGGAAAGGGTCTGGAACTGAGCTGGACGCTGAATAAGTGCAAACTGGAGTACCTTGGACACGTCATGAGGCACGACCTATATAGACTGTTACAACTGATACTTCAGGACAAGCTTGAAGCGAAAAGAGGGCCAGGTAGAAGACGTAACTCCTGGATGAAAAACCTACCAGACTGGTTCGGTCTTAGTTCGATGCAGCTTTTTCGTATTGTTGCTAATAAAGTTAGAATAGCTCTGTTAATCGCCAATGTTCGGAACGGATGAAGTATTATTAGAAGAAGAATAACACAGGTATACAAAAAAATCTCTGTCTTTTAAGTGAGACACGTATTTTCTTAAGTATTTTTTTATGTCGAATCCAAAAAAATCATAAAAAAGACATCCGCCGTGAGGTTTTTTCAGAAAACACACTTAAATTTGCCAGAAAACTATTAAATTTAAAAAAAATACATTTTAATAATGTCAAACTATATAATTATTAAAATTATGGAATAAAATCATTATTTCGGACATCTTTAAATGTTGTGAATTTACATTTATCATAAAAACTTATAAATATTAGGTTTTAGTGTCCATGTTTAAAAAAAACACGCATACACCACCTTTAACTAAGCTACATGGCAAAATGCTGTTTAAAATAAATATGTGCAGCCGTCAAATTAAAAAAAATATTTTTAATTTTTATTAATATTGAACAAAATTATTATTTCTAGTATTTTTTGAAATCCTTAATCTCGACTTGACATAAAAAAATTAAGTTTTATGTTCAGTTTCAACAAAAACTCGCTTTCAACACTTACAAGGGTACTATGTGGTTGGTAAAATGCTTTTTTAAATAAATAAATGCTAACAAGAATTTTTTTTCGAACAAAACTGTCATTTCTAGTAGTTTTTTAAGTTTTTAAATTCGAATTTGATATCAAAACATGAGGAATAGTGTTTAGTGATGAAAAAAAATATCCGTTTACTATTTAGGTTGCAAAATGCAGTTTAATGTATATCCCTTGACAGTTTTAGAAGTCAATTTGGTGGATAGATTGATTAAGTAAATATCGGGGAATTTGAATGGGTGACTGAGGTAGTGAGTGAGTGAGTAAGCGAGCGAGTGAGTGAGTGAACGAGTGAGCGTAGAAGTGAGTGAGACAGTATGGGGGTAAGTGAATGAATGAGTGTGTGAGTGAGTGACTGGCTGAGCGAGCGAGTGAGTGTGTAAGTGAGTGAGCGAGTGAGTGTAGAAATGAGTGAGTGAGTATGTATGGAGGTATGTGAATGAGTGAGTGTATGAGTGACTGAGCGAGCGTATGAGTGAGTGTGTTAGTTCGTAAGTAAGTGATTGAGTGAGTGAGTATGATGATATGCGAGTGAGTGAATATGAGTTAGTATATGAGTGATTTGTTTACTTATTTACTATTATTATTTACTATTTATTTTACTGTTTTACATAAAACTAAAATTAATTCTTTCGTTTATAAATATATATAATGTTTCCAATTTTCTTTTTTTTTGTTTTTTATTAGATTTTTTTATTTATTAGGGACAACTTTTTCTTTTCTTTTCTGGTCTTTTCAATTTGTCTTCAAATGCCCGAATATTTCATTTTCTTTTATGATTGCTGTTTAGTAAAATGTATTTTTTTCAATTTAATAGTTTTCTGGAAGCTTTAAGTGTGGTTTCTGAAAAAACCTCACGGTTGATGTCCTTTGTTATGATTTTTTTTGGATTCAGCATAGGAAATTACTTAAGAAAATACATTTCTTACTTAAAAGACAGAGAATTTTCTTTGATATACCTGTTGTATTAAACAAATATTTAGGTATTAAATATTTGTTTTGAAATTTTATTACTGGATTCTAAATTAAAATAGATTTATTTATTAATTATTAGGTAGCTGAGATGCTATAACTATTATACATTATTGAAAACTCATTTGAAGTGTGTTTTTATGAAGGTACTGATCATTTTATACCTCCGTAACAAGATTTTTCATTTTAAATGCAATGGCGATACGGAACACTAACTGCGCAAGTCCAACTTGCACTTGACCGATTTTTTTTTCTATTTCATAGAACTACTCAGTATATATTACATAGAATACAAAAAACATCGGATGTACCATCTCCATAACAAATATAATCACAGCGATAACCTTAAATATTATAATTGTGTTCATTATCATAAAATAACAATTTTTACAGTTACGAGAACTGTGGCAGGAAAATCAAGTTCTATTATTTCTATTATCATATCTCTAATTGTATCAACGTGTAAACGGTTTATTCCTGTAATTTCGAAGAATAAAATGTTATGTTTTTGTTGCAGAAACTATAGATTACGTTCCTAATTAAATTTTAAATTACGGATTACATCCTGGTAGAGGTGTTACACGTTTTAACACAAAAATAGAACTATACAGAGTATTTTCTAAGTTAGTTTACGTAGTGTTAAAATAGTTTGGATATTACGCGAACCCAACGGAGGAGAGGGACAAGGGGGCACAAAGCGCAATCCCTGTCCCGCTTCTATTGTGATCGAATGTTTTGGAAGAAGAGGTGGTAGACTATGGCACGTCAATATTTTTCCATTTAATGTTACTTAAACAACGTCAATAAAATTCCGAGTATTCAATTGATGTAAAAATGAGGGCAGAAATATTGAAAAAGTAGTTATTTCACATATATTACATAGGCCAACTTTTCACTACACAAATAATCAAGTACCTTATATCCTCCCTACCATGTCAAACTATCGAATGTGAAAAAACTAATTTAAAGTAAAAAAAGATTAAACTGATTGAAACTTGATAATAAAGGTTTAAAGGTTTAAAAAATGTGTAGGAAAAGTATTAAACTTTGCAATTTTGGCAATGTGCTAATTTTGTCTTCACTATTAAAGTGTTTTTCTTGCTCTCCTGAAAACTATCCATTTTCGTATTCGATAGTTTGACATGGTAGGGACGATATGTGCCTAGAAGTTCATTATGACAACTGATACTGCTTATAGGCTTAACTTCTCTAGTCAATTTTTTGAACGGTTTTTAACATTCACTAGCACCTTGTGGATAGGATAAATAAAATTGGAGTCCCATAAATTAACAACGATAGCATCAAAAACCGTTGCATTACCTTAAAATGATGGCTGTATAGACGCATACTAAAGACACCCTGGACTCAGAGTTACCAACGATGTAGTATTGAGACGTATTGGGAACAAAAAAAAACTCCTAACTACCATCAAAATACGAGAAAGATCTTACATAGGACACATTCTGCGCAACAAAAAGTACTTGTTGCTACAAACCATAATGCAGGGAAGAGTAGAGGGAAGGAAAAGTATCGGCAGGAAGAAGTCTTGGCTCCGAAACATAAGGAAGTGGAGCACTGAAGAACCGTTCCATGTGGCAAGATATAAAGACGCATTTAGAGATATGGTCGCCAACCTTCAATTGAAGACGGCATGAGAAGAAGAAGAAAATGATATCTTAAGACGCAATGTCGAAATGAAGAATAATCGACCTGTACCTCTTTAAGGATGACAGGGGTCGCAAAACAACTCTTAATTTGGAACGATATGTACAGAAGACAGAACTATTTTACTCAAGAGGAAATTACTTTTTTTTATGGGCATAGCACACGTGCTGCCGGGAAATCCTTAAAGCGCTACAGGAGCGACAAAAAAGGGATTCACATTGGTCTGGAATCGCTGTAAATTGGACTCGGTGGGAAATACCATCCTGGGCAAATTATTCCTAAGGGATAAGGTTCTCCATATAAAAGATTACTCGAAGAGGGTTATACGAGGAGTAAAAAGCTGAACTTCGTACCAATGTGAAGTATTAGCGCGACGTGTATTCCTCATATACACCGCCTTGGGAGGAATTAAGCGAGCTACATCCATCCAAAACTTTCAATAAAAATACTTGTAGAATAGACTCAAGTCACTAATCCTTCTTCAATCAATCAAGGTCGTTGGGCAGTTCTAGATCTCCAATCAGTGGAACAGCTCTCTGCTAAATAGAAACCAACAAATGCAGTGTATGTTTGGGAGCAGAACCACAAACATGGAAACAAGATTCCATCGTTGGTCGAATTTTAGCGTTGTACAGAATAACCATCTGTGAAGTATAAAGATTTTTAGTTCGAAATAATATTTCCAACTTTTGAGAAGGTCTCTTTGCTATGCTTGCAATATGTTCATGCTAAGACATATTTGCTCCCAAATTAACGCCCAGCAAATTGAGTGACGATGCTAGAGGAATGGAGTACCCCAACATAACCATGTGGATTTTTGTGTCGTTAAATTCCATTTTGTTGCTATTACCCTAAGATAGAATTTCCTCCAGGTCTTTGGTAAATTGAACGACTTCCTGCTCTCTGCGGATATTCGCATGAATAGCTGGTGTTCGGGGGAAAAAACTGAATGACGAAATAAGTGTATGTCATCTGCAAAGCTATAAATAGGATTCCTGGTCTTTTCCAGCAGGTCGTTAATGTAAATGAGAAAAAGAGTAGGAGATATTACGGAGCCTTGGGGCACACCGGTGTTGATAGTGAAGGTATTAGCAAGCAATCCGTCGACTGCCACTCGTAAAGGACGCTCTTTGAGGAAACATGAGAACTATAACCATTAACCAAGCAGTAAATAAAAATATCGAAAAAGGAGAGATTAAAATAAACGACGATACAGATAATACAGTAAAAAACAAAGAATGTACATCTGAACTTTTTTATAATTTCTTTGCGAAGATAGGAGAAACAATGGCTAGTAAAATTATCTCTAAGAACAATTCAAAACAGTATAAAATACAACATAATTTGAACAAAAGCCTCTTCTTAAAACCAGTAAAAGAAAAAGAACTCATGTTAAACATAAAATCTTTAAAATCAGACTCCTCCGCCGGTGAGGATGGCATAACTGTAAAAGTAATTAAGCTATCCACATGCATATTTTAAAACCTTTAGTCTATTTAATTAATTTAACCTTTAAAACTTCTAGAATACCTGTAGAATGGAAGGCCGCCATAGTTGTTCCTATTTTTAAAAGTGGAGACTCATACCAAATGACAAATTATAGACCAATATCCCTTTTAAGCAACTTTTCAAAATTATGGGAAAAATGTTTAAAGACACGTTTGGTTGATTTTCTCAATTCACAAAATGTCCTTTTTAATGAACAATTTGGTTTTAGACGAAACAGAAGTACGGAGGATGCGATATTCTTTTGGTTTCATGAGATTATATCAAAAATGCAACAAAATAAAAAAATATCTTACAGTCTATATGGACTTTACAAAAGCCTTTGACACGGTTTCCCATTTCCTGATGCTAAGAAAATTGGAAAGCGTTGGGGTAAGAGGTCATGTGCTAGAACTCTTTAAGTTCTATTTAGCAAATCGAACACAAAAAGTACGATGTAATGAGACCTTAAGTACTGCAATAAGTGTGAGTTCTGGAGTTCCTCAAGGGATAGTCTTGGGGGCCTATTCTATTTTTGATTTATTTAAATGAATTATTTGCTACGCCCATGATACTGCAGTGATATTTACGTACGATACTTGGGAGGGCGCATACTTGAAGGCAGAACAGGGTCTTAATGTTATAAATAATTGGATATGTGATAATAAAATTAGTCTAAATATATTAAAAACAAAATTTTTAACATTTTTCTTTGACAGCTGCCGATCAACCAAAAAAAAATGACACTAAAATTCACGACATCAAGTAAATTATTAAATAATAATTGCACCTGTCCACATATTCAGAAAACTAATAAAATTAAATATTTAGACCTATATATTGTTCAACATCTTCGTTGGAATGAAACATGCTATCGAAACCTTAAAAAAACTCAGAAAACTCGATTATAAATTTTATCAACTACGGAATGTCTTATCTGAAAAAACAATAAAAATAGTATACAACTCACTAGTCGAGTTAGTTTTAAGGTATTGTGTATAGTTTGGGGAGGTCTTAATGATAATGTAGTGCATGTTTTAACAGTATGCCAAAACAAAATTCTCAAAATCAATTTAAACAAAAACAATCAATATCCTACAGTTGACCTTTATTCTCAACTTGATGTCTTAAATTTTAGAGGACTATTTGTAAGTACAAGCCTTTTTTACTATAAAAAAATCAAACACACCTTTGCAGAACTAGACCATCACTACAACACCCGCTCTAAAATAAATTATAATTTACAGTCACACTTTTTCAACAAATCACACTTCCCAAGTTCTTAGGAATGCTACCTGTAAACCTTAGGGCAAAAATTGAAAAAAATGATTACAATGGGCGGTTAAATTGCGAAATAAAAAATTTTATCATTCACAACTATGACAGTTTTTAAAAAGTTAATGAAACCGTAGAAAAGGAAAAAATTAAATGCATGTGCATATTGCATAGACAAATTAACATTATTTACTAAAACTATTCTTATATGTCATATTGTATTTTCTTTTCTCATGTGCTCCTTATATAATAGAATACTTCTTATAATCGAATGTGTTCTTTTCACTTGTAAAATATGTATTAAAACGAATATTTAATTTCTGGAACATAGATTTACTACCATACAGGTCAAGGAATGAAGGACTTCGAATTCAAGCCAACGAATGGTCTAGTGAAGTTTTTTATTCCGTAGTAGACAATAAGGAACACCTGAATTATATTAACTTTATGTATTGTAATGTAATGCAAAAAACTTATTGAAATAAAAAAAACAGCACTTTTCAGACATACCATTAGAGCGTAACTTAGTCAACAATCCATCGTGCCAAACACGGTCGAATACCTTGGATACATCAGGTGCAACCGCTAGAGTTTCTCCAAAGTGTTCAATTGCATGTGTGTGAAATAAGTTAGAAGATCTCCTGTTGATCTTTGCTTAGTCAAGTCACATTGATGGTCACTAATAATGTTCAACCTTCAAGATATTTTCGAAGATGCTGATTGAAAGCATTTTCCTTTGTTGTTATATACAGGAAGTTCTTTAAGTTGAGACTTCATTTTTAATAGGTCGTAAGTGTTCACGAAAACAAATCACTCTCTAAATATTTTCGATATAAAATATATTACCAAGAAAATACATTTAACGTAACAAAACATATCCAAAGACTAGAAAAATACGTCGTATATCTTCGTAGATCTACGTATACTCGAACTCCTCGAAAAGAGCTTCAGGCGGTAGCTCAGCTAATAGACCATCCTGAGGAAGTCATTCTCCTAAATAACAGAGTTGGGCCTTGTGAGCGAAAGTTGAAGATACATGGAAAAGAATACAAGAAGCCACAAGACCTGGTAAATGATAATGAACGACTTAAGAATGAACTTTTAGGAAACATATCGATAAAAACGTTTAAACAATGCTGTCTTTTTTTTATCGTTCACCTCCCCGCCTGAGTAGGTATTTTACCCTTTTTCATATCATGAGAATCTCGGTAGGGATGTCGTAATATCCGTCAACGTTGTCCAAGTTTTCGGAACAATGCAATTAAACACTTTGGAGAATCTCGAGCGGTTGCTCTTGACATATCCAAGGCATTCGACCGTGTTTGGCACGATGGACTGTTGGCTAAGTTACGCTCTTATGGCATGTCTGAAAGGTTCTGTTTGTGGCTCTCATGTTTCCTCAGAGAGTGTTCTTTACGAGTGGCGGTCGACGGATTTCTTTCTAACACCTTCACTATCAACGCCGGTGTACCCCCCAAGGCTCCATACTGTCTCCTACTCTCTTTCTCATTTACATTAACGATCTGCTGGAAAAGACCGGGAGTCCAATCTACAGCTTTGCAGATAACAGTAAGCTTGTCTCTTCATTCTCCTTGAACGCTCGGACATCGGCTGCTCAGGCGAATATCCGCAGACAGCAGGAGGTCGTTCAACTTAACAAAGACCTGGAAGAAATTCTATCTTGGGGTGACAGTAACCAAGTGGAATTTAACGCTACAAAAACCCAGGCGGCAGTTTTTTCTAAAAAAGTTAACGTTGTTGAACCCGACATAGTTATGTCGGGGCACTCCATTCCCCTAGCATTGTCGCTCAATTTGTTGGGCGTTAGTTTGGGAGCAAATATGTCCTGGCATGAATATGTTGCCGGCATAGCAAGGAGAGCTTCTCAAAAGTTGGGAATATTATTTCGAACCAGAAAGCTTTACACCCCACAACAACTGTTAATCCTTTACAAATTGGTCAAATTCGACCAACTATGGAATACTGCTCCCACGTTTGGGGCTCCGCACCCAAACAAACACTGCATTTGTTGGATTCTGTTCAGAGAAGAGCGGTCCGTCTGATTGGAGACCCGGCATTGACCGGCGGCCTTGATTCGCTGCAACATCGAAGAACGGTTGGCGACTTGAGTCTGTTCTACAAGTATTTTCATGGGAAGTGTTCGAAGGATGTAGCCCGCTTAATTCCTCCCAAAGCGGTGCATGTTAGAAAAACACGTCGCGCTGGTGCTTCACATCCGTATGAGGTTCAGCTTGTTACTCCGCGTACAACGCTTTTCAAGCAGTCTTTTATATGGAGAACATCATCCCTTTTGAATAATTTGCCCAGCACTGTGTTTCCCACCGATTACAATTTACAGCCATTCAAGAACAACGTGAATCGCTTTTTCCGCACACATGCCGCTCCTGGAGCGCTTTAGGGACTTTCCTGCAGCACGTGAGCTAGACCCATAAAAAAAAGTGCCGAAACATACATTGCTGTATTTTACGGCAACTTTTAGACAACACCGTAGTGCTGCCAAGGATGTTATTGCATTCTCGCAAACAACTACTGCCTATGTACGTAACCAGGCCACATATACTTAAATAAAAGTATACCGACCTGCCGAGCTTGGAACTTGAGACGTTCTGCACCGCAAGCAAGTACTAGGCCACGAAGCCACGGGCACGCCACATACGATATCCAGGCCATTTCCGAGAATTCTCGGAATTATTATCCATGGGGTCTAATCTCTAATGGACCTGGTCTACTACTTTGCCTCAGAAAATAGTGATACAAATAACAGCATAAAGAAAAATTTAAAACATGTAGGGCTTTACAACAAACTTTACGTATTTAGTGTGTGATTGAGTATGTGACAAATTGGACGACCATATAAAACTAAGGTGCGGAAAGTAAATAAAAAGCTTCGTTATCCCCTACACCCACTTTTTAAAGACACATTAAATACCATCAAAACGTACTGTTTAGAATGATTCAAACTCTTTTGAAGTTACAGAAACGCCTTGCAAAGCAAGTTAAATTTATTGTCGATAATAAAATATTCCTCACAGAAACTTCTCTTTAAATTGCGACAAAAATTCCTAAAATTGCTACACCGCCATCCGGAGAATAAGATAATTTCTGCTCTAAGCTGCTTGGTTATTAACTAGACATATAATATATAAACCTTCGGTACATTTAACGACCTGATTTTTCATCTGTTAAGAATATTAAAAGTGGCATCTCATTTGAATAACTACATAACACGTCTAATGACACTCTGACAAACACAAGAAGTAGAAACCGTTCCAGCAATTTTAAAAACTCCTGTTCCAAGTTGACTCATTGAGCTCAGGTTTATTACATTTTTCGCTGAGGTCTCCTTCAGTTGTTTTACAGTAAACCCGTTGGTATAACTATGGTCTACCAGAAAATCGTTTGTTAATTCACTCATCTGTTTTATATGGATGACCTCAAGTCCTATACAGCTTTAGAGCCAGTCCTAAATCGATAACACTATACACCAAGCAACCCCTCGAACACCCTCCCATCTTTTTAACTTCTTGTAAGTCTAATCATAAATAATTATTCTTAAAGTTTGTTTATTATATTAACTAAAAACCGAGAAAAATATTCATGATGATATTGAAAGTAAGCAAAATTTATCGCCCGTAAACCCATTTACCCCTTTTTTTTAACGGTATCGTCGAAAAATTGTAGGTTTCATTCCTAGTTTAAATCTTAAAAGTCAGTCAATAAGTTTTGAAAGCGGAAATGAAACAAGATGAATGAATGAGTCGAAATACATTTATTCTTCAGTAAAACCTCCTTTAAGCTCAATACATTTTTTCCAATTCATTTACCCCATCTCTCAAGTTGTTTTCTGGAAGACCTTCAAAATATCTATCTACGGATGCTATCAGCTCATCATTTGGTGAAAAACGCTTCCCACGTAGAAATCTTTTGAGGTTTGGGAACAGATGGAAGTCAGACATAGCCAGATCTGGCGAATAGGGTGGATGTTTCAACAATTTGTACTTTATTCCGACCAGTTTTGCCGTTGCCAAAGCACCTCTGTGACCAGGTGCATTGTCATGATGAAAGATGAATTTTTCTCTTCTGCAAACCGGGCCTTTTTTCACGAATATTCTCTTTCAGCTGGTCCAAAAAGGTTGCAAAAATACTCTCCTGTGATTGTTTTACCGATTTGAAAGTAATCAATTAACAAAATTCCTTTTGCATCCCAGAAAACTGATGCCATAATGCTTTTGGACGGCTTTGACCACTTTGGCTGCTTCGGAGCTGAACAACCGGGCTCAATCCACTGTGTGGTTTGTTGTCACAGTTCAGGATCATACTGATAAATCCAAGTCTCATCCATAGTTACAAATCGACGCACATAATCAGTTTTATTCTTTGTCAAACGAGCCAAATGTTGTTTAGAAAGTTTCTCTCAAGTGAGTTTTTGTTCCGATGTTAGCAAATGCTGCACCCATGTTGTGAATCGCTTTCTCATACCATAACATTACTTAGGATCTCATGTACTGATCCATATGAGATGCCTATAGCCTCAGCTAAATCATCCATGGTTAATCGACGGTCTTCCGTTACCAAATCTTGTACCTGCACAACAGTTTCTTCAATTGTTGCAATTTTTGGACGTCCTGAAGGTGGATCACCATTGATGCTTGTACGACCACGTTTAAACTCTAGAGTCCATCTACGAATAGTTGGAAATGATGGAGCAGACTCCTTTAATACTTTCATTAACTTTGCATGGATTTTAGTTACCGATAAACCTTCAAAAACGAAGAATTTTATCACTGTACACTATTTGAATTTTTCCATTTTTAAAAAATACTCAAACACGTCCACATTAACTAGCTGATGAACAATGAATAACTTGACAAATCGACTTGAAATTTAGGGTGTGTTCATATGAAGGATGAAGCCTCAAAATGGCGTTCAATATTTGGTTCAAGTGATGCTCCATAGGTGTCGCTTTCAAAACTTATTGACTGACTAACGTACTAAATTTGAACTGGATACCTTATTTCGTTAGAGAGTTGTCGTGACCAAAGACCGACAGACAAACAGACAGACTGCTAGATAGACAGACGTGGTAATTTTTTTCACGAATATAATACTTTCTTTTTGCACGAGGAGTGAAAAATCTCGGTCATAAGCTTTAGACTCCATCTTGTAGAATTTATGATATGTTTATAAAATAAAAATTTGTTGGTTTTTACTAAAAGAATATTTTTAAGATATTCCCAGCGTATGTAAACATCTTTTAATTGACCCAGCTTTTTTCCTGCAGCGCCCACATCAGCATAATAAAAGATCCTTATTTCCCATTTAAAAGTAAGCCAGTAAAAAATTTTCGTCAATTTAATTCGCTATTTAATTCTTCATTATTCTTTATTAAATAATGGAGCAAAAAAAAATGACTCATCAATTATTATTCAAATTTTGCTTTCTACAGGGTGAAAACAAAATATCTGGAAAATTGTATATTTTTTTTATAAGTAACATTCACTCATATCTTAAAGGGATGGCACACAACTTTAAAATTTTAAACGGAATTGTGCTGTGTGTGTGTTATCTTTGTAAAAATTTAAGATTTCAAAAACTACTTAGGCACATACATTTACAAAAAGTCACAAGGTGTCTTCACTGTTACTAACTATTTTTATGATCTAATCTTTTTAGTGTGGCAAATGGAATAGGAAAATATATTATTATTACCTCCTGAAGCAACTTGTACTGCTATTATTTTGTTTTTTATATAATTTTCAAGTCAAAATTTAAATAAACTTGAGTCTAAACTATCACAATACCTCTACCAAAAGTGGGAAAGGAAGTAAAGAGTACAGGAACCGACAGCTTGAAACATGGAATTTTTATTCTAATTACTAAATAACCTATCATTTCCTTTATTTAAACCAAGTGGAATTGAGAGTAATTATAATAAATATTACAATTAAACAAAAAACATGTTACCTTGTAGGAGAATATAAAAATTTTACTATAGGACCTAAAAATATCTTGGTCAATATTCATCTAAAGTTTCTCATTACGCAATTGTCTGTGTTGTAAGTGTCTCTTTTTCAATCCTTTCACCCCAATAGGGGTATCGGTGATACTATGCAGTTACTGCCTCAACAGTCATTCCCCAGGCATCTCGATCCTGCGCGACCTGAGTTGACTTGTGCATACTCACACCAAAAGATTTTACTTGGTCTGACCATCTTATTAGAGACCGTCCCCCTGATCTTCTAACTTCTCTGTTAGTACAAGCTTTTCCATGGCCTCCATCTTCCTCATAATGTGACTAAAATATTTCCGGTACTGTCTATTAATTCTATTTGAAAGTCGGTCATTTATACCAAGCTCTCCAAGAATGTTCACGATGCGTAAGTTGCTATGCTGGACAGCAATCTTAACTTCGTGTTTTTTGTGACAGCTGGATCTTTCCAGACCCTAGTGAGTTTGATCGTCGAGTTTCTAGCCATAGCCACCATTATTAGTTATGAGGGATCCCAAATAGTTGAAATGATCTACAATAGTGAAATCAGCAATTTTATTTTTGTGTGATAGATCTTCGTTACAACTAACAATCATTACTTTGGATTTCGCTTTATTAATTGTCTATCTATAGTTTTTGCTAGTGATTTCAAGACGCTCCATAATTGATTCTAGGTCTTGTATTGACGTTGCGAGTATAACAGTATCATCTACACATCTAAGCTTTTTTCCACTGATTGTCACGCCCCCACTCTAGCCATCCAAAACATCATTATTTGTTCACTATATATGTTAAAAAGTAAGGGTTGCAGAATGAGTTCGCATACAGGGATCGGATAAGGTTTACATGATGTATAGGTGTTCCCATGCTAATTAGATTCGACCAGAGTTTGTTCCATTGTATGCTGTCGAAAGGTTTAGAGTAGTCTATAAAACAGATACAGGTCGTTTTTTGGAATTCCCCGACTTTTCTATTATCTAGCGTATGTTGAAAATGTGTTCTCTAGTTCCTGTTCCTGGAATCAAGTCTTTCATTTAGGATCCAGAGAAACACCTTAGCAGCGTGTGATACCACAGCAATTGTTCTATAGTGGCTGTAATCCAAAGGAGTTCCTTTTTTGTGCAAGGATATAAATGCAACTTCACACCAATCTTTCCGCCATATTCCAGTCTTCCATACCACATTACAGAGTTGATGCAGCATAGTCACGGAAGTTTCTCCCATCATCCTTATTATTTCCGTAGTTATCTTGAGTTATATAATGTTTTATCGCTGTCTATAGGACCCATTTATACACAAATTTCGAAAATTTATGAAAATATGTAGCACGGAACATTAGACACCCTGAATATGTGTTCTGCAATTACTCAAATTCCAACTTAGCTGTTACATAACATATTATTTTTTGTTTCTTGCAATTTTTTGGAATAAATACTTTTGTAATTATTAAGTAATCTTAAAATATAAGAAAACTTACAGGAGGGCAATAAAACAAATGGCTTAGTCTTTAATTAAAAACTAGTTCGAAAGCAATGAAAGGGCATTTGTATAACTCTATCTTCAAAGAGCTAACAGAACATGAAATAAAATTGACAAATTAACAAAAAGAAAATAAATCCTATAATTTTTTTTAAAATTCGGTATTGTTAAGCCCTTAATTATGTAAAAATTTCCTCAATTAACCGATTTTGTACCTTTTATAATTTGAGAACCACTGTATATTAGCTAGCATACCTAAAGAGTTAAATATGTTGTTATGTTCTAAAAGAAAACTCACTCTGTATATGCTACTGAACTCTGGTACAAGACTTTCTTAAATATTTTCGAATTAAACTAAATTATTTTGTTGAAACGATACGTGCTTAATAAGGCATAATTACAAGATCTCATTATTCAATAATTATTACACAGATGGTTTCGATGGTTTAATTGGCATGAGTACTTAGAGACACAAACATGAATAAAGAAGGAATGTTTCATAGATTAACTTAAACTTTTCGCAGTTTATGTTCGCAGTATCGCTCACGAAGATTTATTTTAAAAGTTATACCATTTGTCTATGGATATACTATAAAACCAGTCTTTTGAATTAAAACGAAGGTTTGTCCAATTGACGCACAAAACTAAATTATATTATTTAATTAGCCAGTCTTTTAATACGGGCAAGTTGACAAATCACATATATACAGGGTGTTATGGGAATTCACTTCATATATTGGAACTGGCGCCCCCTTGTGGCAAAATCGATTGCAGTAAATTCACCTTAAATAGCGGATCTCAATAATAACGGAAAAAATCGACCCTAAAGAAATAATAATAATAATAATAATAATCTTTATTGTCTGATAGATAGAATATCCATTTACAAGACAAATGTGTAAATTACAAAGAAAAGAAAAAAAAAAGAAAATTACAATAATTGCTTAAATAAATATAACAATATAAATAACCCGTATATACCGTTCAAAAATGTGGACACGATGATGATCTAAATATTTTTTTCGCGCCGCCACTGGTGAACCATACAACTCCACAATATCGCCAATCGTTACATAAAGTCTACAGTGTTGCTTAGATTTGACTACGCTTGTCCTAAACAAATGTAATAAAAAAAATTATTAAAATTGTTCTCTTTTAAAATAATGATTTCATGACACCAACAAGTTTCCAATTTCCATATTTTATTATAATTCTATACTATTCACTAAAATTTTATAAAAGCTACGGCACAATAAAGAAATTGTTAAGGTAAGCTGCAAAGATTCTAAAACCGACAAAGGATTTGTTGTCGGCGTCGACTGACTTTGTCAGCAGGTTTTTAATGGCTTTCTCTCTGTTTGGTGGCCAAGTGACAACGCCCTCTACCAAAACATCAAATTCACATTTAGTTTGTTTAAAAATTTTGTCGTGGTTAAAATGAGGTAAAGATCACTATAATTGCGAGTTTTTTTAAAGATATCCAGAGACTAATAGAGTGGTTAAGAAATTTGTAGAAAGTGTAGAATATAGCAGCTAGTGTAATAGTTCGTGTCGTTCGGTACAGTTGGTTTAGTTATAAATATGTCACGAACAATCTAGGATTTTATATGAAGATCGATCCAAGAAAATCGTTTATCATTTCGGTATTAATCTTGGAAAAGTTAAACAAAAACCTACTGAAAATTCTGTTTTTATTTTGCTCAAATCCAAACAGCTGCTAATAGAAAAGTCAAAATCAGCTGTTACGGGGCAATAATCCAGTTGTTCTCATCCGTTACCAAGGAATTATTTCTTTTCAAATAATAGATAAAAAATTTTCTTAATTATGTTTAAATATTATTTTTACTATTCTTTACTTTCTATTATTAGTTTTATTGGTTATTAAATTAATTTTACCGGACATTTGAAAATCTGTAATTGTTAAACAAAATCATATGTTTGGCAACACTGGCCAGCGCTTGATCTATGACGGCCATTGAAGAGCGGGTAGGTTGGGCTGGTAAAATCTGGTTGAGCCCTTTTTTAATTTTTCAAAAATTTTCGAATTTGAAAAAAGTATTGAATGTGTGTTTCAGTATATGCAACACTCGGTATAAAAGCTTTCTGTCTAAAAAGGGATGACTCTTTTAACGGGAAAATAAAACCCAGACCAATTATATTTATTTTAATCCTTGATTTTAATCACGATACTCTCTCGGCTTCGATCAAACATCTGGTGTGGCAAATTGTTTCGCTAAATGAGTTTTTGGGGTACTATTAAGGGTCATGGTTGCTGTCGCATGAACATTTTAGTGATGTCATATGTCTTTCCTTCAATCGGTAATTAAAGTTAGATAATATTCCAAAATTGTTTCTAAATTTTTTGATCAGTAATTTTCGAGATACGGGAGGGGACATCGATTTTGGCAATTTTTTTTAAAATAATACAAAGAAAAGTGTGCGCAAGTATTACATCACATATATTTTTGAACTTCTATATTCACAAGCTTTCATTTGATACCTCACTCGATGACCTGGTATTTTTTTCTAACGTCCGGTTTTACCCTCCAAACTATCCTTTTAAGTCAAAATTAAACTTTCAAAACTACGCGGGTCTGATTGGGCCATCAATTCCTATATTTGTGCCAAATTGGGGATGATGATGATGTGTCAAATTTCAACTTTCTATGTCAACTATCTTCGGAGAAAATCGGGTTTGACAGAGAGACGGACACCAAAATGATCCCATAAGTATTCCGTACGGAACACTAACAAACCTCTTCTCGTATTTATCGCGCTCTTGTCAGGTCCTCACGAAAAATAATGCAAAATTTTGAATTACTCTCCATCAATGTTTTGCGAGATCTTTACAACCTAGCACATTGTCCTAAATATTTTCGCAATTTCATAACCTAAAAATGTGTGACCTAATAATCAAATTTTAGCGTCGCAAGAGAGCGTTCTTTGACCCAATAACAACATAACGCACTGTTTATTTTTGGATTCACTAATTTATTATTGTTATGTATTTTGAGAAAAATTTATGGGCCACGCTTTGAAAGTTTATGTGACAATCATTTTAAAAATTACTGATAATGGTTCGTCACTTTCCTGTTAAAACGGAGATAGAATTGTTTTCTTTGAAAAATTTAATGTTATGTTTATTATTTAACTTGTGTTTATAAGAATCGTCGTGTAATTAGCTAGCTTTAGTCAATTAATTAAAAATAATATCTAAAATGAATTGAACTCGTACACGAAGTTCAATTGAATCGTAAATCAGATCGACTACACCCAATTAGGACAAGTATTAAAACAAACTATTTCTCTAAAAATCCATGTAGAGTTTAAGAACCCTCTAAAGAAACTCAGTGACAACAATGGAAAACGCCCAAAACTTCTATCGTGAATTTGCTCGTCACCCTCGATCTCTCTCTTCCGCCGAATCATATTGTATGCAATTTTATAATTTCAAACAGATTATTCGCATTTAGTTACTTATTTTACTTATTCCATATTCTGAAAGATGTGCTGTTTTACACCTAAAGAGTCATCCGTTCCACATTAACATAATACACTTTTACGGAACACTGAAAAGGTCAACGGCCATACTGAAATTAATAAAGTAAACTTTGATGATCTTAAAGACAACTACAAGAAACTTCAGCTTTCTATATAATTTAATAACGAAATAAAAAATATGAAAGAACAGACAGACAACGTGGAGACTGGGAAACACGGACAAAACTAAGAGATACAGCTACAGACACCATATTAGAGATCTAGGGGAAAACGACTAGATATAGGGTGTCCCAGTATTTCATGTATGTAAATAGAATTACTGTGGATTTCTGAGATGAAAATACGACTCTTTCCCAACTTACCTTATTCCAAATATTCGTAATTTTTGGGGTACAGGATGTCAAAGTTATACTTTTATATGAGTTTTCTGAAATGAGGAATTGAAATCATCTCACAGTTCTGCTGTAAATTGTAGGGGGCGCCACTTATTGCACTGTGTGTACTTTTAAATTCTCATAACTTTTTTTATACCATTCTGTATGATATTTTTAATTAAATATTCATGAGATAATGGAATGTTCGTTTCCATTTTTTAATTCCATTGTCAAATTCGCAAATGCGTTCCTTCACACTTTTCTTTACATTGTATAGTTACTTGGCATCGCTCAAAACTCACTCTAGCAATGACGTAAGATATCATATGTTCTACGACTTAACTGGCGTGTGGTAATACTGACAGAAAGTAATTTTTGACAGATATCAAACAAGTTTTACGAGTATTAACAAGAATTGATCCTTTCTCAAGTCCAATAGTGTTTTAAATCTAGATTATTATGGAGTACAATTTTGGTGAGCAAACTGATATGATTTTAGTGTTTGGTTTTTGTAACGGCAACGGTCGCAAAAGTGCTCACGTATATCACGAAAAATTTCCGCATCGTGGGACTCCTAGCCATCAGACTTTTGCCAATATTGAGAGGCGACTTCGCGAAACTGGACAATTTAAGCCGATCGGAAATAATGCTGGGCGGCCTTCACAAGCTTGAGTACCCGATGTTGAAGAGGAAGTCCTTGAAATTGTATACAGTAATCCTGGAATTAGCCCTCGTGTAGTTGAACGTCAAACGGGAATGTTAAAAAGTACAACTAACCGGATCATTAGGCAACAAATTATTCACCCCTTTTATATATGGTACAGTCCATCCAGGAACTCTTACCTCCAGATCTTGAAGCCCGTTTACATTTTTCACAAATTATTCGAGTATGCATAGCGACTGTTACGGCTTTTCAGACTAAAATCCTGTTTACAGACGAAGCACGCGGTATAACAAATATGCATAATAAGAAATACACTGAAGAAAATCCACATGCTGTGCAACAAGGACAGTTTCAACGCGAATTCAGTATTAATGTCTGGATGGGATTTGTCGCGAACTATTTAATCGGGCCCTTTAGATTACCAGATCGATTTGATGGTAACATTTCCTTGAATTTCACCCGTAAAACTATTCCTGAATTATTGAAAAACTTACCCATTAATTTACGTCACGACATGTTTTACATGCACGATGGTGCACCACCCTATTTTGCACGTAATGTGAGAATTTTTTTGAACCAAAGTTCCCAGATAAATTATTCGGAAGAGGTAAAGATGCTCCTGTTCACTGGCGACATCGTTCACCAGACTTAAATCCACGCGATTTTTTCCTTTGAGTGCATTGAAATCAAAAGTTTATCAAATTCAAATCAACAACATTGAGCAATTGTGGAATAGGATTCAAAAGGCTGGTAACGCTTTACGAGATGAAGACATTTTAAGAAGAATACATTAAAATTTCCTGCGATGTATTAATTTACGTACTATCGAAGGTGGCCACCATAATGAACATTTATTGTGAAACTAATACCTTCTCAGTTGAACGATTAAACTTTTTTCGAATTTATCAATTTGCGGGTAATCTTTTATACCCTTAGCCAGTTGGTTTTTACATTCTTACTGTTGTTGGTCTGTTGGTCTCTAAAAAACCAGAAAGCTTTACACTCCACAACAACTGTTAATTCTTTACGAAGCTCAAATTCGACCAGCTATGGAATACTGCTCGCATGTTTGGGGCTCCGCTCCCAAACATACATTGCATTTGTTGGATTCTATTCAGAGAGGAGCTGTTCGTCTGATTGGAGCCCCGGATCTGATCGGCGGCCTTGATTCGCTGGAACATCGAAGAACGGTTGGCGACTTGAGCCTATTCTACAAGTATTTTTATGGAAAGTGTTTGAAGGATGTGGCCCGCTTAATTCTTCCCAGAGCGGTACATGTTAGAAATACACGTCGCGCTAATACTTCACATCCGTATGAGTTCAGCTTGTTACTCCTCGTACAACGCTTTTCACGCAGTCTTTTATATGGAGAACATCATCCCTTTGGAATAATTTGCCTAGGACTGTGTTTCCCACCGAGTACAATTTACAGCGATCGAAGAACAACGTGAATCGCTTTTTCCGCATACGTGTCGCTCCTATAGCGCTTTAGGGATTGCTCGGCATCTTAAATACGATCACTACACTAACAGAGACTCAAAAACCGGATATTTGAGCTAATAAACCTTAAAAAAATTACTACCCATATTTATGAATGAGAAAAATATTTTCCTCAAATAACTTTACCTAATCTAGATCATGCGATTAAGCCAAAATTAATACATTATGACCCTAGAAAACTATTCACGACACATAAGATTACTCAGGAAAACTGCAGGTGACACTTAATATTGCCAATATTCAGAACGTTTATGCCAAAGATTGTATCAAGACAAAGATAAGCAAATAAATTTGATTAATAGTTTTATTATGATTTCACAGATTATGAAAACAGTCATCAGTAAACATAGAAATGGTTTAGTACATTTAGACTCGTACGACAATCAGTATTGCTGACAATATATAGTTTTTTAATTAATTAAGGGTGATCATAAATGTATTCAGCCGATTTAAACTGATTTCTGGTCTAAGAAAGGTAAGTATTTAAAACCTATTTCAAGCTTAGACGAGATACTGAAGGTATTTTTACCAATATTATCAATATTCTTATCGTTTACCTGAGCATCTAAGGTTCTAAAAAAACGACGACACTGTGAGGACTCAGGAAGCATCCCAACTTTGTTTTATTTTTTGACACATTATTAATTTTTTTCTAAAATACAACTATGTATCGGTTTAGTTGTAACTTACAAGTTGCCTCAATTTTTCTTGTGGATACTTTTTTGCACCTGAAATTATCCAAAAAAACAATACGTTGCTAAGGACAGCAATTTTTTTCTTTAAAAGTAGCGTGGAACCAATTGCGGCAACTAGTTGCTATAATTTATAAACTTCATTTGCATTAATATTCAAAAATCTTAAAATAATACTTTTGAATTTTTTTTTTAAAGTTACATATATATATATATATATATATATATATATATATATATATATATATATATATATATATATATATATGTTACAATAGAGGATTTCACGGATGGTGGAATGTAATACATTAAAATTCCTGGTTTCAATCCGTTCATCTAACAATGAATTTGCACGAACGTTTCGCCAAATTCTCATTTGGCATTTTCAAGTGCTCTTGCTACTGCAGCTACTCGATACTGTGATCTTGCTGCTGCTGCCGCTCGAAGCTAACTCGTTAGCTAACAGTTAGCTTCGAGCGGCAGCAGTAGCAAGATCACAGTATCGAGTAGCAGCAGCAGCAAGAGCACTTGAAAATGCCAAATGAGAATTTGGCGAAACGTCGCTCAAATTCATTGTTAGACGAACGGATTAAAACCCGGAATTTCATTGTATTTATATATACATATATATATATATATATATATATATATATATATATATATATATATATATATATATATTATATATATATATTATATATATATATATATATATATATATATATATATATATATATATATATATATATATATATATATAGAGCACGTAGGATGAACAGTTTTTGGTCTGACACATAGACGTCGCCCTTTTTAAAAAATCCATATGATTTTTAGGAAGTACTAACCTTCAAACGACGCATGTCCAAATTTTATGACATTTCGACGATTAGTTTACAAGTTACAGTGGTTCTAGTGACGCTACTTTTGATATTTTCAAAACACTGGAAAAAATCGAATTTCTTGTGTTGATGGGAAAAAATACTGTTCAAGCAAGCAATAGTTTGATAAGTGTTGCGGAGACTCTGCCCCTGGAAAACCGCTGATCATTTACTGGTATGCTGAATTTAAACGCGGTCGTATAGAAACAAATTATGCTGAAACTCTGTACACCCAAATGGTGAGGTTACACCGGAAAATATCAAAAAAATCCACAAAATTGTTTTGTATGACCGTAAAATGGCATTGCTTGAAACAGCTGACACCCTAAAGAAATCAAAAGAATGCGTTGATCATATTTTGCATGAACATTTTGGGCGTGCAAAACTCTGTTCAAAATGGGTACCGCGTTTGCTTACAGTGGACCAAAAATAACAACGTGTTGGACCTGTTTAAGTGTAATAAAAATCATTTTTTCATACGATATATAACAATGAATGAAACATGGATCCACCACTACACATCGGAATCAAATCGGCAATCAGCTGAGTGGACAACAGCCGGTGAAAGCCGCCCGAAGCGACCAAAGACACAACAGTCGGCTGGGAAGGTTTTGATCTCTCTATTTTGGGATGCGCATGGAATAATTTTCATCGACTGTGCTGAGAAGAGAAAAAACATCAATAGTGAATAATATATAAAGTTATTGGTGCGTTTGAAGGCGGAAATCGCAAAGAAACGGCCCCAAATGAACAATAAAATGCTCTTTCATCAAGACAATGCACCGTGTCACAAATCATTGGTTACGATGGCAAAATTGCATGAATTGAAGTTCTAATTGCTTCCTCATCTACCGTATTCTCCAGATTTGGCCCCCAGCGACTATTATCTATTCGCAGACTTCAAAAAAATGCTCGCCGGAAAGAGGTTTGGCTCCAATGGAGAAGTGATCGCCGAAACTGAGGCCTATTTTGAAGCCAAAGACAAATCCTACAAGAAAGGTATAGAAATGTTAGAAAAGCGTTGGACTGATTGTATCGCTTTTGAAAGAGACTATGTTAATGAATAAAGTCGAATTTTGCAAAAAAATGTGTTTTAAGTAGCTAGACCAAAACCTTTTCAGCCTACGTGTTATCTTCTGATCTATATGCGTATATCCTAAATAATAACACCCTGGACAGTTGAATGCGTATGATTTATGGAGTGTCCAATATTTCCGTTTTAATGCAGGTAGTCCACTCGAATTAAAATAAGGTTTATACAACTCATTTTCTTTGCAAATCATTATTTAGAGGCTGTATAAAGTGTATTATACCATTACTACTTTTACAGCTAACCACAGTTGTATATTTCCCTTGTTAAAGGAAATTATTATAATCGCCAAAAAAAAAACTATCTCCCAGAATTTTTGCATGCCTTCACATTTAGAGTCCCTAAATTATTATAAACATAGTCCCCAATTTCCATTGGTCTTTTTCTCTGTCGCCACGATAACTCTTGAACGGACTGGAATTTAAAATTTGATATTTATATAGTAGTTGATGTAGCGAAGGGGCTGAATAGGATGAGGGTTGAAAATCTTGTATAGTTTCAATAGTCTTACGAGAAAATGTTATAAATGAATTTATTTTTGTTTAGTATTTAAAGTTGAACAGTATTACGTAATATTTACTAATTTTTGTATTATTTATTTTCCTAAGATACTAAGATACTTATGTTAAAAAAAAAATAGATAACTTTGTATCAAATTTGATTAATGGCCTGATCTCAAATACATCAATATTTGTCATATTATAAAATAAGAGAGATAGATAAAATTGGATTGGCACATTTTTAACTCATTCTTTAGTTGAGGGTACTATTAATAACCTACAATTTTATTGTATGAATACTTAAAACATGCTTCGAATTCTTCGGTGATTTGAAGTACAACTGCGTAATAAAACCGGAGGTACTCGAAAAATCTGTGATAACGCATAGTCATCTTGAAAAAAAAATTAAATACGTGGGCTGAGAGCAAACTATTCTCTGTGTACCTGACTTTGACAAGAAAAATACATTTTTATAAAATTTATTTTATTTAGTCTCCTTTTAGCTCGATAGACTTTTTGTCTTCTGTATCCCGATTTCTCCAACCCTTCAAAATAGGCGTTTGTTTTAGCAATTACCTCACCGTTTGGGCCAAATTTTTTCCCGTCGAACCATTTTTTTTATATTCACAAATAGGAAATAAGCGCTGGGGACTAAATCTGACGAATATGGTGGATGCGGAAGCAATTCGTATCCTAATTCACGCAATTTTGCCATGGCGATGACAAAAGCGTGTACACGTGCATTGTTTTGATGAAAGAAAATTTTTTTCTTCGCCAAATGCGGACGTTTTTCTTTCACAACATGGTTGGAACGATCTAAAAAGTTGACATAATAATCTTCATTTTGCCTTTTTCAAAGTAATCGACATGGATTATGCCGCGTCGATAAACTCGCTTTGGCCTTCTTTGGTGCCAGTTCGCCACGGAAAACTCACTGTTTGGACTGTTCTTTGATCTCTCACGGTGTTTTGTGACGAATCCATGTTTCGTCAACAGTTATAAATTGACGCCAATTCGATTGTGCTTTAACATCGCCAAACATTCTTTTAAAGTTGACACACGTGCGTGTTTATTGTCAATTATGAGTAATCGCGGCATCCATCTTGCGGAAAGCTTTCTCATATCCAAATGAGTTGTTAAAATGTTCTGCACCCATTCAAATGAGATGTCCACAGTCTTAACAATCTCACGCACTCTCACTCTCCTTTCATTTATCATTATATCGTGGATTTTTTCAATCATTTCTGATGTGGTGACCTCATTTGGACGACCTGGATATTCTTCATCAAAAATGCTTGTACGGTTGCGTTAGAATCCAGCTGTCGAATATTTTATGATTGATAACGAGGGTGAAGAGTCCCCATAAACTTCGCTGATTTCCTCTTGTATCTCATCATTCGTTTTCTTTTTCAAAACAAATATTTTATTACTGCTCGATATTCTATTTTTTCCATTGTTGTAAAATCACAAACGTTGTTCTATTTAAACGGCTGCCACTAATCAGGTAGCGACTTGAAAATTTGACAGGATTCTTGTGAAAGGTTATGTTTACGAAAAATATCATGTTTTAAATGGTAGTAGCACCATCTTTGGCGGAGGCCAGGTACCTCTCATAAAATCCTCATACTTACTCGTCGTGGATAAGAAATAATACTTATTTAAGTAAATTTCACCTAAAATATATTATAATGATACAAGTTTTATATTAAATGTTTTTTTAACAAATTAGCCTATTTTCAAAGTATAAAAGCAAGAGCTTTCGACATATTTTTCTAAGAATTTCTGTGATTTATACCAAAAGAAGTAAACTAGATATTGCCTTTTTATCCTCGGGAAATTTAATACTGAAGGACGAAAAATATAAAATTGTTTCAGGAAGGAAATACCGTTAAAATATAGGGTTTCTCATAGGGGCATATGAGTAATACGAAAATACCACACACAGATTTCTCGTCTGATTTTGCAGAATAAGAGTTCCCGATGTAATTACGATATAATGACTGTCCTTTTCAATTAAAACAAATAAATGTTATATGTATATCCTCTAATAATTTTAGGTGATTAGATAATAACGTACTTTTAAAAGTGTTTTTATAGGTAGTTCAGACTCGTGCACAGGGTGGACATTCAAGTGGTGTTGTTTCAAAAATCGCTACAGGTCTCAAGATTCATCCATTTTATTATTATTATTTTTTAAATGATCCTGATCAAATTTCGAAGACATCTTCGGAACCCGATTTAAAAAAAAAACTTAACCCAACGTAATCTAATCGAGCCTAATATAAAGTAAAATAATGCAAAATTAGGAAATGAAAAGTAATAGCCTCTGAATATAATAGCCTTACATACAATCCAACATAACCTAATCCAACCTAATACAACTTAATCAAACCTGACCTAACTTAACCTAGTCTGAACTAGCCTAGCTTAGCATAACATAATACAAAATAAATATATGTAAAATATATGTAAGGTAGAAAATTAAATACAACCTAACCCAACCTAACCTTATTAAGCATATGCATGGTTCTACTACCTTCTAAGAGCAGCTAGAGTTTCTAGATGGGAAAGAATACAAAATGAAGAAATAAGACGACGTATGAACAGAGATGAGAGCATTTTGGAACACATACACCAAAAATAATTAATATAGTAGGGACACACTAATAGAATGAATGAGAGTAGAATACCAAAGAAAGTTATGCAATAGACACCAGCAGAGAGAAAAACGTAGAGGCAGAGCCCGAAATACAGATCTTAGTGTCCTCTTTGGGCTAAAGGCAAATTGGTAATTCAAAATTTTAGCGAAAATAATATATATAGAGTGCGTCACTGAAAATCGGACAAATTTCGATTTAAATTTCCCACCACATTGTGCCGTCACTAGAGGTCGTTGTTGGCGTCCGAGAAAGCCTGATGTTTCTAGTATACAGTAAAAATCTCAAAATGTGCGATATTCAAACCAAAAGCAGAGTATAATCGAAGAGTTGTGATCATCGAAGACTTTCGCGCTGGGCGCTCAGCAATAGAAATAATTGGGTTCTTTGGCAGTGCACTCGTACTTATTTATTTGAGCATATTTAGCTTAGCTAGATATATAGGTGGTAGCAGTTGTCTAAAAGATGCCGTGAAATACAAATGTGTTTTGGCTCTTGGATAACGTTGACGAAAATTACATCTTCGCCGATATCGATCCAAAAAAGGTAATCTCTACTCAGGCGGAGAAGTGGCAAAATATACGTCTTCAGAACAGTCCAACGAAAGCTCTAGTATGCTGGCATCGAAGAATTACTGGAAAGAATGCACCATGAGAACCCCCGCAGTCGTCGAAAGAGGTTAATCGTTAATTGCAGGGGACCCAGAGCAATCGAAAATTACTGTCGATTATGTATGTAAGCGAGCCAACAATTCATCTAATTGCCAAAGAGGTTATATGTTTTTGAGCAGGACGCTGCACTGGCCCACATGAGCTATTTGGTCCAAAATTGGCTCCAAGTTCTTCTAATAGCCCAGATTTGAAATCCTTGATCTACTATGTCTAGAGTGTGGCTAAAAGGAACACTAACAGGTTCTGTCATCCCAATATTACGTCATTAAGCACCGGTATTGAGGTAGCATTTACCGGCATGGCAGCACCGCCATATTATAGCTTGCGTATTGAGGTTTCAGACCGAGAATTGTAGCCATCGTTCATGCTATATATTGAATAATTGTCCTCTATGGCCTCAAGTGTTAAAATAAGTTTTTATTTTTCATTAATAAGATTAAAAATTTTTTCCGGATTTCGGTGACGATCCCATATATATATATATATATATATATATATATATATATATATATATATATATATATATATATATATATATATATATATATATATATATATATATATATATATATATATATATATATATATATATATATATATATACATATAACGATATATATATATATATATATAATATATATATATATATATATATATATATATATATATATGTATATATATATATATATATATATATATATATATATATATATGTGGTGGAACGAAATACATTAAAATTCCGGGATTCAATTCGTTCGTCTAACAATGAGTTTGCACGACGTTTCGCCAAAATCTCATCTGGCATTTTCAAGTGGGAGACTGAAAAGTTTTTGATTTAGCTACATTTTTTTTTTGCAAAATTCGACTTTATTCTTGTAGAAAAAGTTTTGTTTTTGTCTTCAAAATAGGCTTCAGTTTCGGCAATAACTTCTTCACTGGAGCCAAATCTCTTTCCCGTAAGCATTTTTTTTGAGGTCTGCGAATAGATAATAGTAGCTGTGGGCAAAATCTGGAGAATACGGATGAGAAAGCAACTCGAGCTTCAATTCATGCAATTTTGCCATCGCAACCATTGACTTGTGACACAGTGCATTGTCTTGATGAAAGAGCATTTTTTTTCTTGTTCATTTGGGACTGATGCTGCCTTCAAACGCATCAATAACTTTATATCTTCTCAGCATAATCGATAAAAATTATTCCATATGCATCCTAAAATAGAGGGGCCAAAACCTTCTCAGCCGATTGTCGTGTATTTGGTCGCTTCGGGCGGCTTTCACCGGCTGTTGTCCATTCAGCTGACTGCCGATTTGATTCCAGTGTGTAGTGGTGGATCCACGTTTCATCCATTGTCACATATCGCATGAAAAAGTTCTTTTTATTGCGCTTAAACAGGTCCAAACAGCGCCCAGAATCATCTAAACGTTGTTGTTTTTGGTCCACTATGAGCAAACGCGGTACCCGTCTCGAACGGAGCTTTCTCATGTCCAAATGTTCATATAAAATATGACCAATGCGTTCTTTTGATATATTTAGAGTGTCAGCTATCTCACGCAATTTCAGTTTATGGTCATCCAAAACAAATTTGTGAATTTTTTTTGATGTTTTCTGGTATAACCACCTCATTTGGGCGTCCAGAGCGTTCAGCATCATTTATGTCTGTACGACCGCGTTTAAATTCAGCGTACCAGTAAATGATGAGTGATTTTTCAGGGACAATTCGATTTTTTTTCGAATGTTTTGAAAATATCAAAAGTAGCGTCACTAAAACTACTGTAACTTGTAAACTAATCCTCGAAATATCATGAAATTTTGACATGTATCGTTTCAAGGTTGGTACTGTGATTTTTTGAAAAGGGCGACACCTATGTGTCAGACCAAAAAATTTTCAGCCTACGACACATAGGTGTCGCCCTTTTTAAAAAATCACAGTACACACACATATATATATATATATATATATATATATATATATATATATATATATATATATATATATATATATATATATATATTTATATTATATATATATATATATATATATATATATATATATATTTATATTTATATATATATATATATATATATATATATATATATATATATATATATATATATATATACAAAACTAAAAACTAGTAATTTTTTAAAAAAAATTTAAATATTAGCAAAACTACTAGGTTTAGGTATATAACATTATTAATAAAAAAGTTATAAAATTTTACTAAGAATTTAAAAATAAATTAGAAAATAGGATGTTCCATTTAAAAAAAAAACATATTATATCGGCCACACTTTTTTGAAGTACCCTGTATACTCAAAAATAATTTTAAACTGTGCACCTTAACATTCTCTAAAACTATTGTATTTAATATTTTTTCGTCATTCCCGAAACAAATGAGATAATGAACTTTACTCTTTCGTTGACTCACCCTGTACATATTTATCGAACACTCTGGCTTTTATTGTATTTAGGATGTCCAATTTAAATGTGGATTGTAACCTTCCGAACTCAGTCAAACTTTAAAATATTTTTCATCTTCTTTCACCTTCTATTAACAGTACCTGGCTGTTATCTTCAGTTTTGTTGTTCAAGTATTTGGTTTTGGTGAAGTTTATTTTTAGGCCTATTTCTCGAAAGTTGTAAATAAAATGCATTTCTTGTAATTCTTCTTTTGTGTTGGCGATCAGAGTGACATCATCTGCGAACCTTAACCTTGATTTAATCGTTCACCGCCTATTAGTATTCCCTTATTTTATCAACAGAAAATATAAATTCGTCTTTCAGTATTAATAAACTTTATTTGATGTTAATGAACTTAAACATAGTAAACAAACTCATTACCCAAATAGCTCCTATTATCTTTTCATATTAAAGATGAATACTTAAGGCAGTGATTACCCACAATAAGTAATTTAACACTATGACAAAATGTCAAACTAAACAATAAAACATTGCCTTTGGAAGGATCAATTTTTTAGGCTAATTATAGGGGTAGCGTTAAGTTTTCTTTGAATATTCAATATGTTATGGTCCGCCCGCATAATTCGTCGTTCTTTAATATCTCATATAGCATGACAGGCAAAGGCGTTTTAGAATTAATTGTTTTTTTAACATAAAAAAATACCAGGGTCGGCTAAATATATATTTTTGAGACCTTTGCATTGTTACGAGGGTGTTTTTTTAGATTAGCTATAAAGGAAAACTTGAAGCTCGAAAATAAATATTGTACATAACTACCCCCTGCGCAGATACAGTCAACGCAATGTTTATCAAGTTATTTCACTACGTCAAAAAAAATATTTGGTCGATTTTAAATTATATGAGGAAAATTTTCGTGCCCTCAGATCTTCCTTCAGATATTTCAACAATCAGAAGTCGGCGGGCGCTAAATCAGGGCTAGAGGGTGGATGTCATAACTTGGCGAATCTGCAGCTTTCGGTAAAGGCTTGAACTGATGTTTTTCTCGAATATTTTTTTTTTTTTATGGGTCTAGCACACGTGCTGCAGGGAAGTCCCTAAAGCGCTACAGGAGCGACACGTGTGTGGAAAAAGCGATTCATGTTGTTCTTGAATCACTGTAAATTGTACTCGGTGGGAAACACAGTTCTGGGCAAATCATTCCAAAGGGATAATAGTCTCCATACGAGGAGTAACAAGCTGAACCTCATACGGATGTGAAGTATTAGCGCGACGTATATTTCTAATATGCACCCCTCTGGGAGGAATTGAGCGGGCTACATCCTTCGAACACTCTCCATGAAAATACTTGTAGAATAGGCTCAAGTCGCCAACCGTTCTTCGATGCTCCAGCGAATCAAGGTCGCCGGTCAGTTGCGGGTCTCCAATCAGACGAACAGCTCTTCCAGCAGATCGTTAATGTAAATGAGAAAGAGAGTAGGTGATAGTATGGGGCCTTGGGGCACACCGGCGTTGATAGTGAAGGTGTTAGAAAGAAATCCGTCGACTGCCACTCGTAAAGAACGCTCTCTGAGGAAACATGAGAGCAACAAACAGAATCCTTCAAGATATTTTAGAAGATGCTGATTGATAGCCTTTTCCATAACTTTCGATATTATTGAAAGCAGTGCGACTGGTCGGTAGTTATTTGGCAAGGTCTTCTTGCCTTTTTTAGGTATCGGCTGAATCTCTGGCAGATTTTCAGCAGGAAGGAAATATTCCCTTTCTGTAGGGTAGGTTGAAAAGTCTACAGAAAACTGGTGTTAGTTCCCTCGCACAGTTTTTCAGAACCGCAGCTATTCCGTCAGCGTCAGAGGTTTTTTTGATGTCTAGCTTCATTAAAATACGTTTAATGATACGCTGTCTGAAGACAATATCGGGCATCCTTGACTGCACTATGGGAATAGTAGGTGGTGTTTTTCCTTGGAAATCGACAGTAGAATGTGAAGCAAAGAGCTCAGCCAACAAGTTCGCTTTTTCAACAGGTGTCGTTGCAATAGAATTATCTGGCCGTGTGAGTGGTGGTATGGTGGATTTGCTGAAATTTTGACTAACTGCCTCAGCGACTGACTAAAAGGACCTGGAATTGTTGGGACATGCGAGAAGTTTGTTTCTAATTCGTTGATTGTGTGCCTCCTTGGTTTGGTCGATAATTTCTTTGCACCTGTTCCGGGCACGAACAAAGGTGTTACGATTTGTGATGTTAGGATTTACACGCCAGGCAAGATGTTTAGAAGCAACAACTTCTTTGCATTTTCGGTCAAACCAAGGCTTGCCACTGGAAGGGCATTTTTTCGAAAAAGGAGTGTAAACTTCCATACCAGCCAAAATAACATCGGAAACCTCCCTGGCGCAGTCAGATGGGTCGTCAGATCGAAAACAAACGTCTAACCAAGGGAAAGTTCGAAAATATTCCATGAGATCTTCCCATTTAGCAAATCTGTAGTGCCGAATCATGCGCGGTTTCTTTTGTTTCTTGTTTTAGATCGTCCTTTCGTAAACCTCCCATTAATTATGGACCCTCTTCTATTTCTTCCTATAAGATAAGGTCTTGGTTTGTCTGTTTTTAAGCCTCTTGTGACGTAGATATCCAGCTTTTGTGCCATCTTTTTAGTGGTCAACCGGGAGGTCATCTTGTTTTTGTTTTTTTCACCTTTTGCCCATCTTGGCCAGCTATTCGCTGGCATTTTACTTGCGTGATCCCTCCAACATCGACGTCTTTATCTGGCGAAACAAACCTTGAGTTCTTCTCTTATAGTTATGCTCCGTATCTGGTCTCTCAGGGTTATTCCTTTGATAGTGCGCAGTGTTTTTATTTCTGTAGCTCTCATGAGGCTTTTTGTTTTAGATCTTTCTGCTCTTGTTTCTGCTGCATACGTTAGAATAGGTCTTACCACGGTTCTATATATACGCACTTTGCTTTAAGTAGACATGTAGGCATTTTTCCATATTAAGTCTGTTAAATAACCAGATATTCACGATATTTTATTTACCTGATTGATATTTCTTGATATAGATTGATTAGAGTTCGATAGCTGTACTCCCAGGTATGTGCAGTGCATGTTCTGTGCTACTGTTTTGTTGTAGGCGGCTAATTTACATCTAATGGAGTCTTTAGCTATAACCATTGATTCTGTTTTTTCCACTGTTATTCTTATCTTGTAAGTTTCTGCTGCGGTTTGGAAACGATGTATTAGTCGCTGTAAAACCATCTTCATTTTCTGCTGTTAATATTGCATCATCAGCACAGAAGCTTAAGAGTTTTTCATCCCATTCTGTATCTGCTATTGATCTTACTGATACCATTTATTATTTTGTCCATTATTAAATTAAGATTCATGCTATCGCCTTGTCGAATTCCAGATGATATTGGTACTTCTTCAATTAGTCCTTGCTGTATCTTTATAGGTGTCCTATTGTTTTCATTGAGCTATTCTATCACTTTAATGTAGCTATTGTTGAAGTCATGATCTCATAAAATTTGTAATACGTCTCTCAGCCGTACCCTATTGAATGCTTTTTTTAGATCAACTAAGCACAGAAATAGAGGTTTATTGAATTCTAATGATTTTTCACTTGTCGGTTTATAAATATAGCATCCACTGTTGATCTATTTTTCTCTAAATTCTTGCTGTTCTTAGCTCATTTTGATCTTTTGTGTTATTTTTGCATTCACGATCTTGGTTAGTAATTTACTGCTGCTATTTGGCAGGGTAATGATTTGATAATTGTCAGGATCGTTTTCACGTCCTTTTTTAAATACTGAGATAGTAATACTGTTCCTCCAGTTTTCTTTCTGTCTAAAATGCCCGTATTTTTGAGAAATTTCTCTCCTCGCCAGTTTCGTCTCAGGTGTAAGGAGTTTAAATCCATCCTACAGAAATTGTATTCATTCGTAAATCTTTGTACAAAGTATTGAAAACTGTCATTTTGGATCTTCACTCGTCGATTTGACGGAAATAAATTCTTAAAAAGCTTGATATTTTTCTCAGTTCTTACCTCAACCGATCTATTCGATCTGGGGTTATGTTGAATTGAGTTTCGGCCCAATTGAATCTGTTAGAACCAAAATTTTATTTGAAAATATAATGAGGGGTCATTTCCGTACATCGGGGACATTCTTTCATGGATAACTTTTTCTCTATTTCCCTCATTCGTGAGAAGCTTTATTACTGCAGACAGCGAGTTACCTCACCCATTTTTCGAGAGAAAAAAATCATAAAAACTGCAAAATGCAACGAACTCGTGTAAAATTTCGTCAAAGTACTTTAAAACAGGGATAATAATTTGTAAACAGTATTTACTGATGGTCATTCATTACCAAAAGTTGAACGAAGCGATTCGAGACATTGTTGTTGAGTTAGGCCTTTACTAAAATCGTAAAGAATCATCCAATGAAACCTTTCACGTAAAATTTCCGTATGTCCAAAAAATTGTTTTTTTTTAAATGCTCACTATAAACAAACTAGTCGGCCAATTTCTGAACTGCCACTGTTTTAACGATAACAAATGTCAAATTTTACAACAATGGTAATTTGATATCTCAATAGCACCATCTAGTTGTCGTTTGTAAAAACTTAAAAGGTTACTTCCAACCAAAAAAAAATAGGTACTCCTGGGTCTAATTGTGGTTAATATAATTTACAGAAATCATCAGGTGTTTATTCAGTTGAAGAATTTTCTGTGTCTATTTACAAAATTTGTTTAATTCCGTGTAAAAACACAAACTAAATAATTAGTATAATTTTCTATATTATCACAGGTACACCAAAAAAAAATTCTGTCTTTTAAGTTAGATGGTGAGTAAGCCGACACATAGTGATTCGGCAAGAACATGCTAGCGGGACAATATTCATGTCGTAATTTCCAGGAACCACTGATAACGACTTGTAAACAACCCCCCCCCCCCATTTAACGAATTCCAAGAATTAATTTGTTTATCACCTCATAAAGGTATCTTATCAGGGGGTCAAAGTAACCGTTATAAGAGAGGTCATTTTCATTTGCAAATCAGTTGCATTTTATGCACACTTGTGATAACATATTTTAAAATTGGTAGCAAAGTGAAACGAGTTTTTTGTGATGGAATATTCTGTTGAAGGTATGTACTCTATTATGACTTATATTTTTTATAAAAATATGTATACTTTTGGTGTAATATCAATTTGTAAATGTATAGATAAATCCAGCAAATTTTACATTAATTGTAAACTTTAAAAGTAGCAACTTTTTTTATCCACATATATCCACCTAGATTTTTCTATATGTAATACCTACAACATTCAGGCACAGATTCATATATATTATAGACCCCCGAAAAGGCCCGAAAGTAAAATAATTTTATTTTTTTCAGAACGAGTCGTGACTATGACGAAAATGGAGTTTTTTGAAGAATGGCTAAAACATGACAAAACTGAACGAAACAGTGGCATTTTTTATTATATAAGTGAAAAATTCAATATGTCTGATGTTTCTGACGATTCTCTAAAACGACTCGAAATGAATATATAATATTCTACTGAATGGGAGAGCGGTGATGACAACTCATCTGATGGTGATTAGTAGGTTTAAGTATTTTTTTATTGTAATTATTATTCTTATTTGATTGTGTGTTGTAGTTGCTTATATTCACGCCTTAGTATATAAGTTATTTAATATTATATTTCTTTTACTTATACACCTTGTTATTGTAAATAATTGATATATAGATACTGTTATTTGACTAATTTATTTAAAAAAAAAATAATATTTTGTAAATTAATAAATGTGGGTACTATCATTATGATTTTTATTTTTTTCCTAGAAAATTCTTTGTAAACAAACATGATTGTGCTTTTCACACATAATGAGTAGGTAGACGTATGTAGCTAATTAAAGAACAATTAGCGACAATAGTGAACAAATGAGACACATTAGTAAACCACTTCCGTCTTGCAGCTACATATTTCGATTAATACACATACAGTACACATTTTTCAACTTTTTTTTTCTTAAAATAGCTTAAGATACCTGGAATATACATAAACAATTGAAATAAGTGAAGAAATAATATTGTCCCGCTAGCTTGTACTAGTCGAGACACTGTGCGACATGAGGAGAAACCAAAGGTATAATTAACGAAATGAAAAACAACAAAAAGACAGGTCAAAGCGAAATAATTGCTGAAATGTTAAAGGGAGGACGCGAACGGCTGCATGAGAAGCAATTTCTACTAATAGACCAAGTATGGGGACAGGAGGTAATGCCAAAAGAATGGTCCAAGGCCCTTATAAGTCCACTACACAAAAAAGGTGATAAAATCCTATGCAAAAATTATAGAGGAATAGCTCTGCTAGATACATGCTATAAGATTCTGGCAAAGGTATTGCGGAAGAGATTAAACGGGTATGCAGAAGAACGAATGGGGGAATACCAAGCAGGGTTCCGAAGTAATAGATCCAGAACAGATCAGATATTCATTGTTAAAGAAATTCAAACCATGTGTTATGAGCATAAAATAGCGTTACATATCCTGTTTTATGACTTCCGGCAGGCTTATGATAGAATTATGAGAGACAGAATGTATCAAGCATTGTCCCATTTAAAGATACCAACAAAACTAATCAGATTAGTTAAAATGACTCTTCAAAAAACGACCAATAAAATAGTGTGGAATGGCCTGGAATCAGAGGATTTTATAGTGGAAAGGGGACTACGACAGAGTGACCCACTATCTGCCACGTTATTTAACTTAGTTTTGGAGAGGATAATAAGAGAGAGCAGTCTAGAGGCTAACGGTACAATTTTTAATAAAGAGCACCAGTGCGTAGCATATGACTTTGATAACAAAATCTAACAGAGGACTGGTAAAAACGAAAAGACTAATAAGAGAGGCAAGTAAGTATGGATTAGAAATCAACTCCGAGAAAACGAAATATATGATAGCAGGAAGCACAGAAATTAAAAAAGAAAAAGAACTTAATGTAGTGACCTATGATGAAAAAGAATATAAATTTGAGAGAGTGGATAGATTTGTATATTTGGGGATACTGCTGGAAGAAAACGAGCAAGAGGGGAACGAATTGAAGGCACGAATAGCGAAGGGCAACAAAAAATGTGGGAGCCTAAATGTTTTAATGGAATCAAAATACGTCTGTAGAAAGACAAAACTAAGGATTTATACATCGGTCATAAGACCTACTGTCACCTACGGATGTGAAACATGGGTCATGAACAAATTAGAGGAAGAGACGCTAGAGAGGTGGGAAAGAAGGATGTTGAGAGTGATCTACAGAGGAAGAAACACACCGGAAGGGTGGACTAGACGGACAAATCAGGAATTGGAAAACTTATATGAAGGACCTAGAATCACATCTTTTATAAGAGCGTAAAGAATGAGATGGTTAGGATACTTACAGCGTCTAACAAGAGAGAGACTGCCGAAAATGATACTGGCGATGAGGTCTGTGAGTACGAGAAGGAGGGGAAGGCCGAGAATGAGGTGGTTGCAACGTGCTGAGGAGGATTTAAGAGCCATATGAGTCAGAGACTGGAGGACGAAGACACAGAATAGGATAGAGTGGAGACATACGATCCAACAATACTTGGACATCGGATGATGGAAGAGGGAAATGAACACAAGTTAACTAAGCCCTAGACCTTCATGGCCTGTAGCGTATTTAAATAAGTTGAACACGTGTTTAAGTATTTTTTTATGCTGAATTGAAAAAAATCATAAAAAAAGATATCCACCTTGAGGTTTTTTCAGAAAACACACTTAAAGTTGCCAGGAATCTATTAAAATTAAAAAAAAAAAACATTATTAATAAATAACGAAAAAACTGTATAATTATTAAAATTATATAGTAGTGTAATAGATTTGCTCAATATTAATAAAAATTAATGACAATTTTTTAATTTAGCGGTTGCACATATTTATTTTAAATAGCATTTTGCTACCTAGCTTCGTTAAAAGTGTATGTGTATTTTTTATTAAACATGGACACAAAAATCTAATATTTTTAAGTTTTTATGATAAATGTAGATTCAGGACATTTAAAGATGTCCGAAACAATAGTTTTATTCCATAATTTTAATAATTATACAGTTTTACATTATTTATTTAAATTTATTTTTTCAATTTAATAGTTTTCTGGCAACTTTAAGTGTGTTTTTTTGAGAAAACCTCATGGGGGATGTCTTTTTCTATGATTTTTTTGGATTCAACATAAAAAAAAAATACTTAAGAAAACACGTGTCTCACTTAAAAGACAGAAAATTTATATATCTGTGTTATGTTTAATTATAGTTGCCAAACCTATCCTAAAACCTATTGTTAATTTTTTTTTCGTTTTCTTTTTCAGAAAGCCAAGTTACCGCCACAAAATGACCCACAATAACCACGAAAATCTATCCATGATGGATTCCGTCACCACGAAATATGGAAAAACAAAAGTCGTGACAGTGTCAAGAAACTTAGCAATCATACTTTTAGTAACTTTCTTCATTTGTCTTATAGCAACAGGACTCTTAGTGTATAGTTTTACTTCAGGTTGCCATACAAACCAAACAAGAAGTGACGTTGACAGCAACGCTGTTCAAAAAAACATTAGTGTTCAAAATAATGTTCCAGTAGTGTGTGATAATTTGAATAGTAAAGATAGTATAGAGGTTTCCACTGTATCAACTACATCTACGGAGGTTCCTGATGTTTCTAAACCCACTAACGCTGTTGCTATAAACATCGACCGTAGTAAAAAAGACTTGAACATACGATTGACTAGATCTATAGTCCCACATTCATATAATCTCTACTTAATACCTTTTATAGAAGAAAAAAACTTTACATTCCATGGTGAAGTAACAATTTTGATTAACGTTACGGAGGCGAGTAGTAATGTTACTCTACATGCAGCTGATCTAACAATTAGGACTGTCAGTGTGAGAAACATTAATAATGAAAGCGTACCTGTTAAGGATTTTCGAATGATAAAACAGAAGCAGTTTTTTGTTATCAATTTGGACGGAGTTTTGGAGGAGGGGCAACAGTATTATATGTATTTTAAGTTTGAGGGTGTGCTTAATGATATGTTGAATGGATTTTATAGGAGCAGCTACGTTGAGAATAATATTACCAGGTAAGCTTTCACGTTTCTTTTTTAAATTCGAGGTAACTGCAATAATAGTAATTTTTAAAAATATGGTTTCTGAGGTCAAATTATGTTAAATTTTCTACCTATTACGATTATTCAGGTATTGAGGTAATATAATTAACTATCCAAATGCCGAAATTGCCATCCTGGGCGACTTTAATGTCCATAATATCAACAGGCTTAAATATTCAAATGCTACCGACGAACACGGTCGTGAAGCCGAATCCTTGTCAATCAGTTCTGGCTTAACTCAGCTTATTGACGAACCAACACGGATCCCTGATCGAGACGGGGAGTTCGCCAGTCTTCTTGATCTGTTTTTAATCACCAATCCGGAGATTTACACAGTCAGCGTAAATCCGCCGTTAGGTTCTTCCGACCATAAACTACTTTCGACATCGAGTATTCTACCAATCAGTAACAGAGAGGCACCTAAACCGCGCAAGATTTGGCACTACAAATCTGCTAAATGGGAAGATCTCATGGAATACTTTCGAACTTTCCCTTGGTTAGACGTTTGTTTTCGATCCGACGACCCATCTGACTGCGTCAGGGAGGTTTCTGATGTTATTTTGGCCGGTATGGAGGCTTACATCCCTTTTTCGAAGAAATGCCCTTCCAACGGCAAGCCTTGGTTTGACCGAAAGTGCAAAGAAGCTGTTGCTTCTAAACATCTTGCATACCGACGATGGCGTGAAAATTCTAACACCAAAAATCGTAACACCTTTGTTCGTGCCAGGAACAGATGCAAAGAAATTATCGACGAAACCAAGGAGGTACCCAATCAACGGATTAGAAACGAAGTTCTCGCTTGTCCCAACAATTCCAGGTCCTTTTGGTCAGTCGCTAAGGCAGTTAGTCAAAATTTCACCAAATCCACCATACCGCCACTCACACGGCCAGATAATTCTATTGCAACGACACCTGTTGAGGAAGCGAACTTGTTGGCTGAACTCTTTGCTTCGCATTCTACTGTCGATTTCCAAGGAAAAACACCACCTACTATTCCCATAGTGCAGTCAAGGATGCCCGATGTTCTCTTCAGACAGCGTATCATAAAACGTATTTTGATGAAGCTAGAGACCAAAAAGGCTTCTGGCGCTGACGGAGTACCTGCCATAGTTCTCAAAAACTGTGCGAGGGAACTAACACCAGTTTTCTGTAGACTTTTGAACCTATCCTACAAAAAGGGAATATTTCCTTCCTGCTGGAAATGTGCCGCAGTTCAGCCGATATCTAAAAAAGGCAAGAAGACCTTGCCAAATAACTCCCGACCAATCGCACTGCTTCCAATAATATCGAAAGTCATGGAAAAGGCTATCAATCAGCATCTTCTAAAATATCTGGAAGGATTCAACATTATTAGCGATCACCAATATGGTTTTCGTAAACATAGATCAACAGGAGATCTTCTGACTTATGTAACACATGTTTGGAACAACGCAATTGAACACTTTGGAGAATCTTGAGCGGTTGCTCTTGACATATCCTAGGCATTCGACCGTGTCTGACACGATGGGCTATTGGCTAAGCTACATTCTTATGGTATGTCTGAAAAGTTCTGTTTGTGGGTCTCATGTTTCCTCAGAGAGCATTCTTTACGAGTGGCAGTCGACGGATTCCTTTCTAATACCTTCACTATCAACACCGGTGTACCCCAAGGCTCCATACTGTCTCCAACTCTCTTTCTCATTTATATTAACGTTCTGCTGGAAAGGACCGAAAATCCAATCTACAGCTTTGCAGATGGCAGTACACTTATCTCTTCATTCACTTTGAACGCTCGGACATCGGCTACTCAGACGAATATCCGCAGACAGCAGGAAGTCATTCAACTTAACAAAGACCTGGAAGAAATTCTATCTTGGGGTGACAGTAACCAAGTGGAATTTAACGCTACAAAAACCCAGGCGGCAGTTTTTTCTAAAAAAGTTAACGTTGCTGAACCCGACATAGTTATGGCGGGGCACTCCATTCCTCTAGCATCGTCACTAAATTTGTTGGGCGTTAATTTGGGAGCAAATATGTCCTGGCATGAACATGTTGCAGGCATAGCAAGGAGAGCTTCTCAAAAGTTGGGAATATTATTTCGAACCAGAAAGCTTTACACTCCACAACAACTGTTAATTCTTTACAAAGTTCAAATTCGACCAACTATGGAATATTGCTCCCATGTTTGGGGTCCGCTCCCAAACATACACTGCATTTGTTGGATTCTATTCAGAGAAGAGCTGTTCGTCTGATTGGAGACCCGGAACTGACCGGCGGCCTTGATCGAAGAACGGTTGGCGACTTGAGCCTATTCTGGAAGTATTTTCATGGAAAGTGTTCGAAGGATGTGGCCCGCTTAATTCCTCCCAGAGCGGTGCATGTTAGAAGTACACGTCGCGCAAATACTTCACATCCGTATGAGGTTCAGCTTGTTACTCCCCGTACAACGCCTTTTAAGCAGTCTTTTATATGGAGAACATCATCCCTTTGGAATAATTTGCGCAGGACTGTGTTTCCCACTGAGTACAATTTGCAGCGATTCAAGAACAACGTGAATTGCTTTCTGCGCACACGTGTCACTCCTATAGCATTTTAGGGACTTCCCTGTAGCACGTGTGCTAGATCCATAAAAAAAGTGTGTGTTTTCTAGAATAGGGCAATTAACGGTAATGAGTTTCCTAGGTCAATTTACTAAATCGAAATATGAGTATAACCCAGTAGCCAGGGGCTTTGAGCTCTCATTAATTGTAGCTGCATTTTCGCAAACGAATAGTTTTTGGACGTAGAATGCGATAAAAAAAAGTTTGCTAAAGTTTGATGTACGTTAAGCCCACAAAATCCAAAATAAAATAAAAAATTCAGTTTTTCGGTAATATCTCGAAAAATAAAAAATATATCGAAAAACTAGGTGATTCAAAAGTGTAGCGCAGCGCTGGAAGGTTAATCGATATTACTTGTTTTCAGAGTGTAAAAAAAAATTAAAAGATAGTTTTTTGAAGAGGAGACTTTCACCTTTCCGCTGTTTTTATCTTTGTTGCATATAATTTGTAAAACATAAAACGAAATTTTTGTTTGCATGATTTTAATGGGCATACAGTAAATTGCAAATATTTAATAAAATATTATTAGTAGTAATAGTAAAGTGAGTGGGTCGTACATTGAGTGCCTGGTGTCACCTAAATCTAAAAATTCTTCTGTGCCTCCCCACTGAGTCAAGTCAGGGTCGCAGCCCTAGTCCGGCATTTTCTGCCAAGAGACATGAGCTACTCACCCTGACCTCTTGTAGATCTTTGGGTTTACAGGATAGTTAACACCAGTATCTATATCTCTGGACCATTAGTGCAGGGCATTCGCACAGAATGTGTATACTGTCCTCGCTTTCTCCCTCGCACAGCCGACATCTTTTCCGCCGTTCCTTTATTCTGCCTGTCGTAGTTTGTTTCATAAGGAGTTTGGCTTGACGACACCCCGCTCCTGTACTCCAAGAGAATTGGTGTTCTTTATCCAACCATTTTCTGATTTTGTTTTTACCGAAAGCGAATGGAACGCCTACAACCTGTTCAGGTGGGTCCTCCAAGGTGCCTCTTTTGGCAAGTTCGTGCTATTTCAGTTCCAGATATGCCTTGGTGGCTTAGTACCCACATAAGGGTAACTTCGTTGTTACCTCCTAATGTGTTTAGTTCTTGTACACATTCCCTGATCAGCAAGCGGTCCGTGGTGGATTTGGCAAGAGCTTGTATAGCTGCTTTACTGTCGCAGCAGATTAAAATTTTCATATTATTTGTCCCTTTCGAGATTTGTATTTTTACACATCTGAGGATGGCTAACACCTCAGCTTGAAAAACCGTAGCCATATTGCCCATGAGTATACTTTCCCTGTGGTTTAATTTATGGCAAAAAATTCCCGCCCCAAAGCGGCCATTAGCTCCCGAACCGTCAGTATACCAAATGTCGGTATCCGGCCTGTTCAGGAGCTCTTGCATGTCCTTCCTCTCAGGGATATGGACAGAAAAAAACTTAATCCCCTGTCTTGTTTCCGTGATTTTATCTTGTTTTAAGACGAATGGACATTCATGAAGGAATTTCAGACCTGAGTGTCCCCGGTCCTCATTCCTCCATTCGTCTTGACATTTCAGTCTATACGCTGTTAATCTCGCCGTGTAGATGATAAACTGGTTCACTGGTGGGGACACAGAGTGCTACTTCTAGCGCCCCCGTTGGTATGGTTCTTATAGCCCCCACTGCCGCCCTAAGGTAATTCCCCTGTAGGCGGCGCAGTAGGCTCCTTGACTCCACCGTGCCTACGCTGGGCCACCAAATCACTGCTGCGTACGTTAATCGAGGCAATAGCACTGCCTTGTATATCTATAGTGCGACCTTGGGTTGCATACCCCAAGTTTTGCCCAGAGTTTTCCTACAGGCCCAAAGATATGTGTAGAATTTGTTCCTCTTTTCGTTGAGGTGTTGTTTCCAATTTAGTTTTGGGTCCAGACGAACGTCAAGGTATTTCACCGAGGTGGTGTAAACCAGTTCATTGCCCCAGAAACTAAGTGGTGCAATTTCTTCAGGTTTGTGTTTCCTGATAAAGATCATGGCATTGGTTTTTGATGAATTGACTGATAGTCCCTTTGCCATGCACCATCTTTGAGTAATCCTAAGGGCCCTCTGCATGATCTCTTGCTTGTAGAAAGTTGCCTCTAACCACTATTACCACATCATCGGCGTAGCCCTAAGCGGAGATGCCTACTTCCTGTAGGGTTCTTAGTAGGTCATCCACCACCATGCACCACAGTAGGGGTGACAAAATCCCTCCCTGCGGGCATCCTTTGGCGGGGTTCTGTATAGCTAACTGTTAGAATCCTGCTGGTTAGCATGCTTCCTAACCAATCTACCAGTGCACTGAGTGAACCGTGATTGGTCATTACGTCCCTGATGACTGAATATGAGATACTATCAGAAGCTTTCTCTATATCAAGGAAGACGCCTCGAGCGTATCCCTTATTCGCTAATTGTGCCTCTATGCCGCCCACCAGATGGTGTAGGGCCGTTTCAGTCGACCTGCCCTCCGTGTAGGCGTATTGATTAGAGGCTATAGGGTGTTTAATCAAGGGACCTAACTTCAGATACTCATCAACCAATCTCTTCAAAGTCTTCATCAGAAAGGAGCCGAGGCTGATCGGCCTGAAGTCCTTCACCAAGATGTGTCCATTTCTTCCTGGCTTGGGAATAAACACCACTCTTGTCTCGCCCCAAGTTACAGGAACATGTCTTAAGGCTATACTTGCCCTATAAATGTTAATTAGGGGCCTTTTCAGCCCGTTTAATAAAACATATTATTGAAAAAAAAATTCTTGTGCATATATCATTCTTTTTTTTCTTAAGGTGTCGTGAAGATTCCTGCGTAGGCGTCTGGGCCAAACTTCTCTCATCAGATGAGTATGTTTAAAGCTGCATATTGGAGAGACCGGAAATCACTTATTCCTGTCCAGTGACGAATATTGCGCAGCCATGATAGTCTTTTTCGTCCCATTCCCCTTTTGCCATGAATTTTACGCTGCAGTATCAGGCGTCGAAAGGATATAACGTTTCCCACGAATAATATGACCCAAGTATGAAATCTTTCTCCTTTTTATGTTTTCGAATAATTCGCGATCTTCAAGGTTGGCTCTCTCGATCACCCCTCATTCCTCACTCTACCAACCTAAGATACTATCAGCATTCTTCTGAGTATCCACATTTCAAATGCCTCCATTTGTTAATAGATGATACTTTCATGTCGATATTTCGACACCGTACAGCAAAACAGACCAAACATAGCACTTAACCATCTGGTACCTGAGTTGTAGGTTCAGGTTTTTATTACAAAGGAATTTGCGTAACTTGATGAAAGTTGCTCTTGCCTGCTCAACTCTGGCTTTAATTTCCATGTCCGGATCCCATTTGTCATTCACAAGGCTCTCCAGGTATTTGAACTTGTTAACCCGTTCTATATTCTCGCCATTTATATGAATTCGGACAGATTGAATTGGATCTGCCAGAATGGCAGTGTCACCTGCATATCTGATGTTGTTCACTCTCCGACACATATATTATACCTTAAGTTTCAATATACGATAAGAATAAATAAAAGTACCCACATTGTCTGTGTTATTTAAAAATTGAGTTTTAAAATATGAAAATTTGCCTGTTGTAGTGCGTCGCCGGCAATTTTACATTCAAAGCAATACCAAATTGTCAAAAAAAATTGGACATTTTTTTTTGTTACAGTTAAATATACTTGACATTAGAAAATCATTAAAAAGTTTAAAAAACGTCCCCTTTTTTGTAATTTTGCTCTTAAAAAAATGTTCATGATAAACGTATTTTTGGCTTATTATTAATCATACAACTTAAACTTAAAATAAAAAAAATATTTAAACGTGAAAAATGAAAGATAAAAGTCTAAGCTCTAAGTATAAAGTATTTATATTTCGTTTAAACATCCAGGTACAAAGAAAACAGTTATTAAAAACATAAAAATGCTAAATTATTCTGAGGAATTTTGTTAATGGCGATCGGAGAAGAAAAATCATTACCTTTAACTGTAAATTAAGTGTTGGATGCTGTTTTGTATTTACTCAATTATTTTTAAACATGTTCATTTTTTATAAAAATAAATATATTTTCATTTATTTTTTTACATATACTGACTACCATTTTGGATCACCCATTTTGAATGTTTTTAATCTGTCCTCAGATTCTTAATCAGCACTCCAAAAAACCCCTTAGTAGACACTTTAACAAGAAAATTGGAAAATTAAATGAATTACGTACTCTCTAGCCGCCATATTGAATTCACCATTTTGAATTTTTCAAATTTGTCGTCGGATTCTTAATCCGAGAAACCCCTTAATAGCCAATTTCAAAATATTTAGCGATATAAAGAAACGTTAATTTAATCAAAAACTAGCCGTGCCCGCGGCTCCGCTCGCGTGGACTTGATTCACTACTATCGTCACTGCTTATTCCTTATGTTATCTAACGTAATAAAATATCTGCCATTATTTCGCCTTATCTTATTTCTCCTTATCTCCCATTATCTCACCGTAACTCCCATTATCTAGACTTATCTCTGCTTATCTCCCATTATTTCTCCTTATCTCCCATTATTTATACCTATCTCCCATTACCTCACATTATCTCCCATTATCTAGGCTTATATCAAATTATATAGAACATATGTATAAATTTATAAAAACACGTAAATCGGATAAGTGGTTCTCAAGTGATAAGCGCACTAACGGACAGACAGACAGAGAGACGTTGCATTTTATATATATTATATTCTTTGCAACATGATATTGTTTCATGTTTAATGGTTTAGGCAGTGTATTGCAAGAGAACGCGCTAACGGTAACCTTTTTTCCGACTTGATTCACTATTATCGTCACTGCTTATTCTTTATGTTACCTAACGCAATAAAATATATCCTGTAACCTGGCCAGAGAACATATGTATGTTTAAAAAAAAAAATCACGTAACGCACTAAAGGACGGACAGACGGTGCTTGGTCAAGAGAATAGTCTTAAATTTGCATAATTGCACTTGTTTATCAAGATTCCATCATGACTGTGCCAATATTAGTTTAAAAATGTGCTAATAGGGCGGAAGTTAGTAATTTTACAATTCACCGACTTTTTAGGGAAAGGAACAGTGGAACTGTGCCTAAACCATTTCCAGGAAGAAAATTATTAGATATTATTGACTGCTCGAAAACTGTAATAAGAAGATACGTTCACGCATTTGATTTCAAAAAGAAATATGAATTCTTAACAAAGTTCTGAAAGTTCTCGAAGAAGACGAGAATCCTCCTGAAATGGGAAAAATCAAATTGTAAAAGAACTGGCGGAAATGAATTTCCGTTGGGAAAAGCAAACTCTGCACTCACCAATTATTAACAAAGAAGAAATAATATGTTGGAGAAGACAGTATTTGGATAACCTTAGAAAACATCACAGTGAGAGAAAAAACATTTTTTACCTGGATAAAACCTAGCTCAATGAATGACACAAAGTTTAAAAAATCTGGTGAGATAAGAACTTTAGAAATTCTCGTCAAGCATTCTTACAGGGATTATCAATAGGTTTAAAACCTCCATCTGCTAAGTGCCACAGCCTAATAATTATCCATATTGGAAATGTTCAGAGTCTTATACAAAGAGATTTGCTACCGTTTGAATCAACATCTACGAAAGATTACCATGAAGAAATGATGGCGGATGTACATATTTAAAAAATATTTTTCTCGAATGATAAAATTTATTCCGGAAAATTCCGTTATTGTTTTGAACAAAGCCAGTTATTCTCGGCGAGTAGAAAAATTGCCGACAACTCCTTAAAAAAAAGCGAAATTACAGGTTGGTTGTCTCAAAAACACAACAAAATTTAGTGAACATGTCATTGACAAAATGGCTAAAAAAATGGAATAATTGTGTTTCGACGAACAATATTAATTCCGTCAAACTTATGTGAGCACAACTATGAGTAGGAATATTTAAACTAAAAGAAGTACGTAAACTTCTTAACATATCGTTAAAAAAATTGACAGCCAAGATCAGGAACATTAATCACAATATTAAAGAAAAACAAAAAACGTGGGACTTCGTTAATCTTTTAGTCAAGCTTTAGTACCCTTTTTCATTTCAACTAATCGATATTCTGACGACTCTTTTGATTTTACTGAATATGAGTTTTAAGTAAATTTACACTTATCGACGTTTTTGTTTTAGATTTAGAATACGTATGCATACACATTTATGTATTTGTTGTGTATCTGGCTCTGCACTAGTAAATATCTCATTTATCCCTTCTTACACGCCGATTATTTTCATTATCCTCCATAAAGTACTGAGTGGATACTCCTAAAAATCTTAAAACTACCTGCATTTGCATGAAGATATATTTTTTGAATTTTCATAATTGTGAAATAGGCTCACCATATCTTCTTGAAGTACCATATTCGATACGGATGTAGACGACCTTCTAGCATTTGTCTGTGGTTGATGCCTTTTTAAGTATTTCACAGACAAAGGGAACCTACAGTTTAGTGCCGGTTTTGAGCGGCCAAAGTGAGAGAGCTTGGCTATGCATATAAGCAACGAAATTCCTTTTGCATTTATAATGAAGGCCTTATGCTGCCAATCATTCACTAAGAATGGAGAAGAATATCATCACTCTACGCTTCACAAATGTGAGAGATATCAAAGTTCTTGATTCAATCACAAATTTCTCTAAACCAAAAATCAGCGCGCCAAACGAAATTTATGGTACTAACACTAATAAAGATAAAAATTATGGCCTCCAGTACGTGGGAAAATCAATTATTATATAAGGTGGGGTACGATGAATAGGTGCCGGGCCTTTGAGTATTTAATATTATAACCTCAAAGAGTAAAGCAACGTCGATAAATCATTACAATTTGATACAATCTAATTCTAAGAATTATGATTTCTTTTAGCTTTTATTTTGATAACAGTATCATAGTCAAGAGTAGCTCTATCCTCCGAACATATGGAGCTAGAAAGAACTAACGCTACTTAAAAAATGAACTAACTCTTATCACATTAAAACTCAGTAGTGTTAACTTTTTGTCGTAAAAATACGCTTTTAAATTCATATGTTTCCTTCTGCATATACATAGTATCTGGCTACACTACTGGTTGGTAATTTAATCTATTCCTGACTGTGACACCACCTGATAAAGTTGAATGTTTTCAATTTAAAAACCAAGACTTAGTTTTATTAAACTCAAATTCTGGTAATAAAAACAAAATTGGTAGTAAAGATTAGCTTCCGCTTTTATGACTCATAATAGCTAATAATTAATTGCAAACCGTCGAGGCGAGGGTGAATTCCCAAAAGAGGGTTAATTTCTTGCTAGAATAGAAACACGATACAATTCATCTGCATTATTAACTAATTAAATTTGTATGTGCAAATAATGGTCAAATTATCTCAAATGTACGCCTAATATTAACAAAAAAATACACACATTTTTGTGGGGATTAAAAAGCAAAGGACTATGAACTAACTTTTATATTTTATTCCATTTTACAGGGCTCAAGTTATTTATTTAGGACATAATATCGGCGTAATAACGGCTATTGACGTTATCCGAAGACTAATTTCACTGTTTTTCTGACATCCTCTTAGATTTTTTGAGCTGATTGGTATGGAGATTCCTTATTTCCTGCTTTGATATTCCAGGTTCTCTGCGGTTTGGTGATCACAACTCCTTCAGACTATCTGGTTTCCCTCATTTCCTGTACATGACCCAATCATCTTAGTTGCTTTGTTTTAATATCCATCATCAGAGAATCATCCATTTTTCTCCGTTGTTTTTATTTCGAACTCCATATTTTTTAGATATTCTCGGTGATCATCTAAACACATCTATTTCCGTCGACTCAACCTTCGATTGTTTTTCTTTATCTTCTCTGTTTCTGCACCATGAATCAGAGTACGAGGCTGGTTTGGAAAGTCCGTGCAAAGTCCGAGAGATGGCACCACCGGCGCGGCGCGTATCGAGGTCATGTTTAGTTAGTAGCATCTCTTGAATGAACGCACACCTAGTTTCAGCCATATTGGTCTATTTCTTTGTGTTTGGCATTCGTGTGGTGATTAAACATTACTTTATGAAAGGCAAAACGCCTCAGGAGACTAAAGAGAAGCTTGATAAACATTATGGTGACTCTGCACCTTCGATTAGAACAGTTTATAAGTGGTTTCAAAATTTTCGGACTGGCCATATGGGCACAAGTGACGCTGAACGTTCTGGACGGCCTGTGGAGGTTACGACTCCAGAAATCATTGATCAAATCCATGATATGGTGATGGATGACAGAAGAGTTAAGGTGCGTGAGATTGCTAGTGCTGTGGGCATCTCGACTGAACGGGTACATAATATTTTGCATAAACATTTGGACATGAGAAAGCTATCCGCAAGATGGGTGCCGCGATTGCTCACGCTTGACCAAAAACAGAATCGTGTGAAGTGTTGCAAGGATGGTTTGCAGCTGTTCCGGAAGAATCCGGAGGACTTTAAGCGACGTTTTGTCACTGTGGATGAAACATGGATACATTACTATACTCCTGAGACCAAACAACAATCTAAACAATGGGTTACCAAGGGGGAATCTGCACCAAAAAAGGCGAAGACCGTTCCTTCGGCCGGAAAGGTTATGGCGACTGTCTTTTGGGATTCGCAAGGGATAATCCTCATCGACTATCTGGAAAAGGGTAAAACTATTACAGGTGAATATCATTCATCGTTATTGGACAGTTTGAAAACCGAGCTGCAAGAAAAACGCCCGCGATTGGCCCACAAGAAAGTCCTTTTCCATCACGACAACGCACCAGCACACACCTCAGCAGTTGTGGTCGCAAAATTAATGGAAATAGGATTCCAACTCGTTTCACATCCCCCCTATTCTCCAGACTTGGCTCCCTCGGACTACTATTTGTTTCCCAATTTGAAGAAATGGCTGGCGGGACAAAGATTTTATTCAAACGAGGAGGTGATTGCAGACACTAATGGATATTTTGCAGACTTGGACAAATCCTATTATTCGGAAGGGATCAACAAACTAGAACATCGTTGGACGAAGTGTATAAGCCTAAAAGGAGACTATGTCGAAAAATAAAAAAGGTTTGCCCCAAACACATGAGTAGTTTTTATTTTTGCACGGACTTTTCAAACCAGCCTCGTACTTTTAATAACCATTTTGAAGATATTGTATTTTCATTTCATTTCGTTCTCACGAATCCAGAGCAGTTCATCTAGGAAGCTTATTTTTTTCCTTCAGTATGTTACTTTTTAATAATCTCTGTGTCCTCTGCTCCTGTTACATTCAATTCTGCTACTAACTAGATAAAATTAGTATATGTATTTCTAGTTGAAAGTTTGCTGATTCTGTTTCTATAGATAGGTATTTTGTTTTTTGCGCGTTTAGTTGTAATTCTCATTTTTGGTACTTCTTCAGCAACGTTCACACCATATATTCCAGCACACCTTTATCATTTGCTGGAATAGTTATCGCGAACTAGAATATGTCAATGTTCATTCCTTGATATTTGCTTTTCCATAGATCGCAATATTTTAAAAGACAACATTTTTGTCTTACACATATATTCATTATAATTCTACGTCACATTCTGTTGCAAATTCCCGTTCTTGTTGTTGATTCGTCACATAAGTTGTAGCTAATACTGCTTTCCTACACTTTCACAAGTTTTAAACAGGAGCAGTGTCATAAGCTTTATGGATATTTGTACACTTCATGTGAGTTTCTTCGCTTATATTTGACCTTTTTTTATCAGTTATTATAGACCAAAGACGTTATCTGTACATATCCATCTGGCTTGGAAATCGAACTGTGCTTTTTCCTCTTCTTCAATTAAGTCCGTATAAATTATTCCATATCGGCGACTTGTATAAGGGCATTCTAAATTACTTTTCATTTTGCATACGAGGTGAGGCTCATACATAACCGAACTGAATTTATATAACTTTTTACTTTTGAATTTTGACATCAAAAACCCCAATACCCTTCAATATACATTCCTTTTCGATCCCTACACCGCTCTATATAAATTTTCCATTGTTGGAAGCAGTGCTGTAGGTGGTCTTCTGACAGATTCATCATGACCTCCGACGCTTTTTTCTTCATTTCGTCAACTTCTCTCTTTTCTTCACTTTACAAGAAAAGTCCCATGGAGCAAGGTCAGGCGAGTGGGTGGATGCTTCAACACGGGGATTCCATATTTTGCTAGAAACTTTCAACATATTCATTCTCACACATTTACGAAGAATAGTCAAAACCTATTTACAGTAAGCTTTATTTACAGTTTGACCTTCAGGCATCCAACTATTGTGAACATTATGTCAAAAAACAGGATCATCGTTGCTTGATTTCCTCATCCAGTACATGAATTGGAGCAGGGTCATATGTGAGAAACCATGATTCATCACATGTTATTATCCTTCCTAAAAAGTTAGGGTCAGATTCGATGTTTTGCAGAGTTTCAGTACCAACGTTGAACACGCTCATGTTAAAACTATCATGTAAAATTTGCCGACAACAATCTTTGTCAATATTTGTTAACTCACTGGCAGTTCTAATACTCAGTCGTCAATTTTCTCTAATGATCTTATCATCTTTTTCAACGTTTGTCGTCTGTTTTTGCCGTTCGTGGACGCCCACCGCGGGAATCATCTGTAACGGCTTCTCTGCCATCTTTGAATCGTTTTAGTCGCTCGAAAACTTGAGTTCGTGATAAGCAATTATCACCATACACTTCTTGTAGCAAACTTATTATTTTTGTAGCAAACTTTCCAAGTTTAACGAGAAATTTCACGTTAATTCGTTGCTCAACATTGACGCTAAGCATTTTTCCGACGCAGAGCAAACACACGACCCGAGCTTGACTTTCTCACACTAAAAGGTGCTCTAACTCAAATACTACAAGTCAATATTTTAAATAATCCATTATTTAAAATACACAGGCCAACAAAAAAAATATTTATAAAAACTTTTTAAACCAATACCTCTAAGTGTTATGTATTTTTGGGTGTTGAAACCGTATCTGGTATCAGTCCTCTCACAATATGACATTGATTAAATTTCAAAATAGGGAAAATTTGATACATAAAAAATAAAAACTTAAACCGTACTTTTATTTGATTAAGCTACAGTTTTTACTCACGATAACATATTTCACTTCGATGCGAATTTTTTAGGTGCTTATTTTTTTGTATTTCCTTTCCCTTTTCTCTGTGAAGTTTCTTGTATAGCTTTTTCTCCGATGTGATGCATTTTGTTGTTCTTTATGAAGTGACCAACAGTAATCACCCATCATGTTGATAGTCCACCGTCCCTGGTACCGTTTCTCCATCTCCTTTATGTCCTGAAGGAACCGTTCCCCCTGCTCTTCACTCACATCATCTAAGTTTTTAGGAAAAAAGTCAAGATGGTTGTGCAAGAAGTGGACTTTAAGGCTCATCAGACAACCCAGATTTTTGAACTTGTCTGTCATATTAGCTACGATAAGTTCATAGTCAGGGTCTTTCACATTGCTCAAAAACTTAGTCACAACTTCTTTAAATGATATCCAAGCCTCCTTTTCTTTTGTAATTATCCTTGCTTCAAAGTTGGAATCGAACATCATTTTATGAATATCAGGCCCAACGAAAACTCCTTCTTTCAGTTTGGCTTCTGATAAATATTTAAAACATTCACCATCTTTAGGCAAGGCTTTCACAAATTGTTTCATTAAGCCTAACTTGATGTGTAGTGGTGGTAGAAGAATCTTTTTTGGGTCTACTAAAGTTTTACGCAAAATGTTCTTCTCGCCAGGTGTTAAAGTTTTTCTTACGGGCCATTGTTTTTTGGACCACTGTTGATCCCTTACTCTGCTGTCCCACTCACATATAAAACATGAAAACTTTGTAAATCCCTTTTGTTGACCAAGAATCATGGAGACAACTTTTAAATCTCCACATAGAATCCAATCGTGAGCTGGATAGTTAATTTTCTTTAAAATCATGTTAAGATTTTCGTAAGTTTCCTTCATATGGACTGAATAAGCAACAGACAGTGAAACATAAGTATTTCCGTTGTGTAACAGAACACCTTTTAAACTAGTTTTTGATGAGTCTATAAAAAGCCTCCAATCTTCCTTCTTGTATTCAATGCCAAATTCGTTCATTAGACTACCAATATCATGGCAGTAAACCAAATCCTCTTCCTACTTGAAAAACTGAGCAAACTGGTGATGTCTTGTTCTATAATGGTAAATAGATGTTCTAGATTCCAATAAATGTTTTTCTTTCAGCCTAGGATCAAGCAAGTCTGCTTTTTCCTTAGTCAAACCCAAATCTCTCACTAAATCATTTAACTCAGCTTGTGTAAACAACTATGGTTTTAAATTTTCTAGAGAACATTGAAATTCATCATCATTTGGTCGACTTTCATTAAATTCGGAACTGGACTGTAAAACGTCATCAATAGACTGAGGTGGCTTAGGGACAGGAAGTCCTGGTCCATGTCCTACTGGCCGATTAGCTGAAGTAAAATTAGGATAGACAATTACTTTCTTATTTTTGGAGTTATATGCAGAAAGTTTAACGCTGCAAAAATAACAATCATTTGAATGATTTCCTTGCTCTCTCCGTACTGCAAATCTAAAAGCTTTCTTTTCTTTCTTATACCATTTGCTAAGATCCTCGACACAAACATAACATACTTTGTGAGCAGCCCAACATTTTTCTTGATTACCGATTTCTACACAAAAATATGCAAAGTATACTTTTTTACAAAGTCAGTAATGTTTCTTTGATGTTTTTTAACTACAAACTCACCATATTTATAACAAAAAGTATTGGGAGAGTTTTTACAACCACGATTAGCTATATTTTGAGTGTGAATTAAAGCACATGGGTTAAACACGGCAGTGCGAGGTTATATTAACTGGAAGAAAACAAACAGCTGTGACATTTATCGGAACTGCCAACCTAATAACATTTGATTTTACTGCCAACCTTAAAAAATTCTGATTTTATTGCCAACCTAATAACATTCGAATGATAAAAAATAAACTTTTCACATTTTGAATATTAAAATGCGAAAAATGGGTGATACGACTTTTTAGTGTTCCGTACGGAACACTTATAAGATCACTTCGGTGTCTGTCTGTCCGTCTGTTTGTCTGTCTGTCTGTCTGTCTGTCTGTCTGTCTGTCTGTCTGTCACACCCGATTTTCTCCGAAACTATTTGTCATAGAAAGTTGAAATTTGGTAGTAATATAGGAATTGATGGCCTCATCAGAGCCATGTAGTTTTGAAAGTTAAATTTTGACTTAAGGGGTTAGTTTTGGGGGGTGAAATCGGAAGTGATAAAAAATTTTTTTTACTAGGTAATCGAGTGTGATGTCGAATGAAAGCTTGTGAAAACACGAGTAAAAAATATATATATAATGTAATACTTGCGCGCACTTTTCTTTGTATTATTTTTAAAAAATCGTGAAAAACCGCTGTCCACCCGCCTTATCTCGGAAAGTACTTATTAAAAAATTTTGAAAAAATTCTGGAATATTCTCCACGGGGTGTAGATTGAACGAAAATTATCACGAGTGCATTATCTGTAATAATTTATCTGGTATATAAAAAAACAGAAATTTCAAGGTCATCAATTTTCAGTAAAAATTGGAAATAAACTTTGTTGAAAACTTATTTGGGGGGTGTTTTGTGAAGTCACTGATCATTTTATATCACCGTAACATAAATTTTGACTTAAGGGATTCGTTTTGAGGGGTGAAATCGGAAGTGAAAAAAAATTTTTTTTACTAGGTAATCGAGTGTGGTGTCAAATGAAAGCGTGTGAAAACACGAGTAAAAAATATATATATAATGTAATACTTGCGCACACTTTTCTTCGTATTACTTTTAAAAAATCGTGAAAAATCGCTGTCCCTACCTTATCTCGAAAAGTACTGATCAAAAAATTTTGAAAAAATCCTGAAATATTCTCCACGGGGTATAGATTGAACGAAAATTATCATTACCTTTAATAATCTATCTGGTATATAAAAAAACCAAAATTTCAAGGTCACCAGTTTTCAGTAAAGATTGGAAACAAACTTTGTTGAAAACTCATTTGGGGTGTGTTTTGTGAAGTCACTGATCATTTTATACCATTCTAACAAAATTTTTTATTTTAAAAACAATCAACGTACGGAACACTAATTGTGCAAGTTCGACTTGCACTTGACCGGTTATTTATTATTATTTTCGGACTCGGCACACCAAAAAACATAGGAATCAGGTAAAATTATTAAAAAAGTTTTTTCATCGTCGGTCTGCGTTATATATGGAAACTCATAAAAAAAATTGTAAATAGGAAGAGCTTGCGAGATATTTAAAACTGCAATCTGAGATTTCCGTCTATATTGTATTTATTCTAAAATTGAAAATATTGAGAAAAGGCATTCCAATTTCCTACTCGACTTAAAAACTCCTGAAAACAACGTATACCACGATATATACGAAGCAAAGCAAACCCTCTATTCTCTTTCACTATCTCGTTAATAACTTATATATTTCACGAATTGAAAATATATTAAAAAAAGAACACAAACTCGACTACAAGACCTCTGTAAAGAATCTATAATATGATATGTACTAAGTAACCCCTAGAACCTCTTTTTCTACCTTGTCTATCTCTTACATGTTTGATCAATTGCAAATCATGAAAAAGCAACATATTTTAGATTCGTCAATTTCAAGAAAACTAAAACGGACGTATAACATAATATACTCGAAGCAACCCCCTGTCCTACCTCATTAGCCCCATAAATAGTCAGTTGAAAATAGGGAAAAAATAACACACTTTTTAGATTCCTTTTCTTCAAGAACCCTGAAAAGGACTTATAACACAATATATTTAAAGTAACCTCTAACGCCCTCCCTTGCTTCAATAGCCCCGTACATTTTCTGTTAAAAATAATGAAATAGTGACAACATTTTCAGAATTATTGACTCCAAGAAAAAAAGGACGTGTGACATGATATATTTGAAACAACCCCTCTCTCACTCCTTTACTCTATACATGTTTGATTATAAATAATTATATCCAATAGAAACTCCTAACAATATCAACCAAAAACCCTGAAACATAAAGAAATACAAATATCTCGGATTGTAATTTTTTTACGAAAACAGTACTACGTAATAACACAGTCTTCAAATTGGTCGACTCTAAAAACGGAACTGTAACACAGTATAGGCGAAACAAATCCTATATACCACTCACACATCCCTTCAACTTCTCATATGTATATGATAATATATTTTTTAGTGTTCCGTACGGAACACTTATAAGATCACTTCGGTGTCTGTCTGTCCGTCTGTCACACCTGATTTTCTTCGAAACTATTTGTCATAGAAAGTTGAAATTTGGTAATAATATAGGAATTGATGGCCTCATCAGAGCCATGTAGTTTTGAAAGTTAAATTTTGACTTAAGGGGTTAGTTTTGGAGGGTAAAATCGAAAGTGAAAAAAAAATTTTTTACTAAGTAATCGAGTGTGATGTCAAATGAAAGCTTGTGAAAACACAAGTAAAAAATATATATATAATGTAATACTTGCGCGCACTTGTCTTTGTATTATTTTTAAAAAATCGCGAAAAATCGCTGTCCACCCGCCTTATCTCAAAAAGTACTTATCAAAAAATTTTGAAAAAATTCTGGAATATTCTTCACGGGGTGTAGATTGAACGAAAATTATCACGAGTGCATTACCTGTAATAATTTATCTGATATATAAAAAAATTTCAAGGTCATCAATTTTCAGTAAAGATTGGAAATAAACTTTGTTGAAAACTCATTTGGGGTGTGTTTTGTGAAGTCACTGATCATTTTATACTTCCGTTACAACATTTTTTATTTTAAAAACAATCAACGTACGGAACACTAATTGCGCAAGTTCAACTTGCACTTGACCTATCTTTTACCCTTTTTCGTATCCTAAGAATATCGGCGAGGATGTCATAATACCCGCCAACGTTGTCCAAGCGCCGAAACATACATTTTTTGTATTTCACGGCAGCTTTTAGACAACGCGGTAGTGCTGTCACGGACGTTATTGCATTTCTGCAAATAATTACTACCGTTTTACGTGGCCAGGACATATATACTTAAATAAAAATATACCGACCTGCCGGGATTGGAACCCAAGACCCTCTACTACGCCACGGAGCGATGGGCCGCCACACAAATAACTGAAAGTGGTGACAAAATAACAGAATTTTCAAATTAAGGACAACATGCAGCATGAAAAGGACATGAAATACGATATATATAATGCGACCTTTCCAACTTCCTCCCCTATTTCATTAACCCTTTTTATTTTTGATAAAAAATAATTTAAAGTAGCGAAAAAATATCACTATTTTCAGTATGCTGAGGTTTAAAAACCCCGAAAAGGACGTGTAATAAAACTTATTCGAAATAACCCCTATAATAACCTTCTTCGACCCTGATGTGTTAAATTGTAAATAATTATGCTTTAAATTTCTTTATTATATCAACAAATAAGATTAAGAAAAAATATATGATAATGATTTAGAAAACGAACAAAATTTATCGACATCTAGCAGCAGAAGGTGTCAACTTCTGCTTTAGCAATATTATCTAAAAGCTCTAGATCCCATCCCTATTTCAAGTACTATATCTATGACAGACTTAAAATCTATATCTTATTTAGTTCCGAAGTCATGGTGCCAACAGATAGACAGAACGATAGACCAACCGACCGATATACAAATACAATACTTCCCTTTTAAGAAGGGAAGTAAAAAATTAATGATCGATCTCCTTTCGAGAAATTCTCGAAAAAAAATTAGTGGTGGAGGGAAGTCCCTTTAAAAAATCTTCTTTTACCTAACAGAAATCGATGACTGGAGGACCGACTTTTCAAATAAAAAAATCCCGTTATCTAAAAAAAATCGATAAAGAAAAGACTAATGGAAAGGCGATGTCCATTTCGCTCGCCCCCTAAATCCTAAATAGATATAATAAGATATATGCACTGCTGTGGAAGAAAGTAGGCTAAGGGAGTTTAATTATTTTTTATGTTTCCTTAAAAATAAGTAATATTTTGGAAGGAAACAAATTTCCAAGTGGTCCGTACGGAACACTTAAAGGCTCACGGAAAACTTCGTTACGCAGCCTTTTCAGAAGCAGGGTTTTTCTGGAATAGGCTTAAAATGGTCTAATTTTGAAAGACTTACGAGAAAATATCGAAGGGAAGCCGTTTTCGCACTTTTTTTTTGCAAACATTGATACGTAAGCGTACGAAAGTCTACTATGCTATTGACAACCACTCATCGAAACTGCTCGGGAAAACTCAGTTCGTTCATATGCATGAGCCGAGATGATTATGCTACATTTACAGTCGTAGTAAAATTCCAACCAATAAGGAACTTTGCTGTGAAATTTTGCGGAAAACAACACGAAAAGAACAAATCACAAGGTTTTTTTTATGGAATAGGTCTAAAATTGTCTAATTTTGAAAGATTGACGAGAAAAAGTCGCGGTAAGGCTGTTTTTGCTAACCTGAACTAACCTTGGTCTCCAGTCACTAATATAGCATATATACCATTTTTTCACATTAAGGTAGGACCATTTTTTTTCATTAATTAGTGTATTTTGTAATTGCTGATTATTTAATTCAGGTTAGTTTCAGTTAGTTCAGGTTAACAAAAACGGTTACCTCCCGATTTTTTCTCATAAATTTTTCAAATTTAGACTATTTAAAACCTATTTAAAAAAAAAATCTTCCTTTTTCCGAAAACCCCGCGCACCGAAATTTTACCAAAAAAAAATTAGAATAAACAATTTTGTGATAACATTTTAATTTAATAATTTTTTGAAAAGATTAAGCTGACCCTTACATTTCTCCCATTAGTATGAACGGAGCCTATTCTTGCGTAAACAACTGACAGTTTCAATCAGTGGTTATCAACAGTTGTCAGTGATATAGGTTAATTTTTATTTACCAAAAAAGAGTGTAAAAACGGCTTCCCCCCGATATCTTTCAAAATTAGAGCATTTTAAGCCTATTCCAAAAAAGAAACCTTTTTCTGAAAAGCCCGCGTAACGAAGTTTTACCGGGCTCACTTCGGTGTCGGTCTATCTGTCTGTCAGTCACACCCGGTTTTCTCTGAAATTATTTGACGTAGAAACTTGAAATTTGGCACAAATATAGGAATTGATGGGCCAATTAAAACTGTGTGATTTTGAAAGTTAAATTTTGACTTCAAGGGTTAGTTTTAGGGGGGTGAAATCAGAAAAAAAAATTATCACGTCGTCGAGTGAGATATCAAATTAAAGCTTGTGAAAACGCGAGTTCAAAAATATATATGATGTCATATTTGAGCACACTTTTCTTTATATTATTTTAAAAAATTGCCAAAAGATCGCTACCAAATCTCGAAAAGTACTTATCAAGAAATTTGGAAAAAATTCTAAAATATTTGCTATAAAGTGTAGATTGAATTAAAATTATCACGAGTGCATTACCTTAGATAATTTATTGGATATATAAAAAAAAATTTCAAGGTCATCAGTTTTCGAAAAAAAATCGGAAACAAACTTTGGTGAAAACTCATTTGAAGTGTGTTTGGTGAAGTCATTGATCATTTTATACCTTCGTAACAAAATTTTTTATTTTAGAAGCAATTGTCGTACGGAACACTAATTGCGCCAAGTGCGACTTGCACTTGGCGATTTTTTTTAATAACAATATTATTCCTTATCAGCGATAATTAATATGCAACATATTTTTCTAAAATACAAAGTTTAAAAAATTTATTCAATTTCTTTTTCATTTATAATATATTTTCCATTTCAGATGGATTGCAGCAACTCAATTTCAAGCAACTGACGCCAGAAAAGCATTTCCATGTTTTGACGAGCCAGCGTTCAAGGCGAAATTTAAAATCCATATCGCCAGATTAAGGAGTATGTCTTCGATATCGAACATGCCGAAGGTCGATACGACAGAGAATGTGTAAGTTATTTAATCTTGGAAAATTGTTAAATTGGCGATAGTGTTTCGTTAAACAGAATGTAACGTGACAAATTTTCTAGGGCGTAAAATCAGGGTTAAATTAAGCTCTAATCTTATTTTATAGCAAACATTACACCGCACAGTGCGAAATTTCTTGAGTTTACCGGAACTTAATTATTTAAACCAGTAAAACAGTTCTATTTGTTGGTTTTTTAAAATTTTTAATAAAAATTAATGTGTTTTATTTAAATTTTTTCAGTTTATTTGTGTTTTTTATTATAGAACAATTAAAAAAAAACATACATTTTGTAACAACATTTTGAACATCTATTCAGAACGAGACTCATTGCAATCGTCTGAAGACTCGCAATCATTACATGGGTCTGCAAATCTTTCTAACAACTCTAAAACTTCTAGCGTAACTTCACTATGCTTGGTTTTGAGTGCTTTACGAAGACTAGCGATGTACGGATCCGATGAAATAAGCAGTCGATTAAATAAATCCGTATTTGTGTCAATTCGGGATGTTTTTCTTGTAAAAAGTTCGCGATATTTTCTGCAGTCTTTGTTTCTTGCCTCCTGAGCTTCTTCAGAAAATTGTCCGATCGGAAGAATGCAAGAGGCTATAATATCCTTTCCATGACAAAGGACTTTATGCACACTTACGGGCATTGAGTACCAGAAATATTCTTTCAAATACAATTCCAAAGTTTCTCTTGCATATTCGCCGAACTTTTCTGAATCAATTTTAAGACCACAATTTAGGCACTCTAACAGCACATGAAAACGCTTGATCAAATCTAAATTAACGCCAGTTATTTCGGAAGACTTTTCGGCATTTCTAAAGAATTTCCTCGCGGTATTACCATCGTTTGTGTTTCCGGTCTGCTGTTTGGGCATATCTATAAGCAAGCCAAGCTCCTGTTTGAATTTTTATTGAATGTATTTTTTCTTCTCTGCAACTTTTTTTTTATTTTCTGCTCCACGAGCTTGCCATGCCTTAATATCCAGTTTGTACGATATATGTAAAATACATTCCAAAAACCTTAACCATGCATGGAGGGGTGATAATCCAAGGGATAAAAAGGAATCATTTATATTTTTTTGAGGTATATCGCAGATGTTGTTCATTTCACTAGGTTTAGCCCCACATAAGTAGCATGTTTGTGATGATGCACAGGATGATACAGCATTGCATACTTTACCGTCAATCATACAAAAGATCATATTTGCTGTAACCTGAAATTGCTTGCTATCTACAAGTATAGTGGTTGGAATAAGTTGAGATATTTGTTCTTTCACTTTGTTTACTTCTGAGGTAATTACACTGACTGTTTCTTTGGCAAAAACGAACTTAATGGGGCGACAGTACCGTGTGGAAGAAGAAGCAGGGTTTTTCCAAATTACTGACTGATTATCACCATTATCATTTACGGAGCACATTTGGATTGGTACCATTGATACACTAAACATACTATCATCAGAGCCATGTTTGTCCATATATTTTTGTCGATAATTAACTTGTTCCGCCCCATCACAACCCCACTTTACGATAATATTTAGTGCTTTAACGTTTGATAAAGTTCTAAGAATCCCTTCTAGCCCTGTACAAAGTCTTGCTACGGTATGATTTATAAGCGACTGAACTGATACTTCAGCTGAAACTTCAGTTATTATTATGTCCTTTGGATAGCACAACCTCTTTGCCTCTTTTACAACATAATAAGGTGGATACAAAGTGCAACGGTGATTTTTTTGGGCTGTTTGAAGAAGACATGCGAGCCTTCTTGATTTTGCTACCCTTTTTCTGGAGAACCAGATGCCAGTTCCTTGACAATCACTGCAGAGTTTCGTTTTCCAGATTGGTATAGCTTTGTTGCAATTGCTTTGGCTAACTCGTCTTGACTACCGGACTTCAAAAGATGATGCACTTTTCTGTTTTGCACTTTAGGATGACAATCCCTAAATTCTTTTTTTAGGTCTGCCTGCATTGGTCCTCGATCCACTAGGCAATGCATCCCTTACAGCATTTGAAAATTTTACATTATTTTCAAGCCAGCTAGCATTTTTATTCAGAAATGATGCTAAATTTCGACTGGGTTCCCTCCACCTTTTTTTTGTATTTTACAAACCAGCGCACGAAGAGTTGCCTTTAAACTGCAAAGAGCGTCAGATGTTAGCATTGGTGAGCCTATTTTTTCCAAAACAAAACCAATGATGGCGTCCGATGTCGGTTCTTCCTTCCACTTTTGGAATATGCAGTTATATGAAATTTGCAAAGTCATTCTGGAAAATGTTTAATTTAAAAGAAGATCGCAAAATATCGCAGAAGATCTTTTGTGTTTCCAACAGAGGAAAAAAAAACCTTTCAAATTTTGCGCGTTTCAAGCTGGTATTATGTAGTATCACTTTTTAAAGTCTCCACTGAAGTTAAAAATGTAAATTTTACTTACTTCTTAAAAAAACACTTTTTTCACGAACAAATCACACACGAGTAAGAAAAGATTTTGCAATTATTTAAATGCCAATAATTGACAATTCTCTTATAAAATAAATGAAGAAAAAATCATGGCCTACTGACTTGCAGTTTGTATGTATCACTCTATTAACTTAAACAAATCGAATGGCTTTCTGTAGGCAAAAAGTATGATTGAATAAGTAATGCAACTTTCAGGTGCATTTTGCAGTTGCTTCGCAGGGTTAATCCCCAAACTGAGTATGAGGTTTTAGAGGTGGGATATTAACCTACCAAAATAATGAATAATCTTATGCATTTTACGTATTTCAAAAATTGAATAAAGTTCCGCTGTTCTTCCTAAATTTCGCACTGTGCACCGTTCATAAATTAAATAAAATACATGGATCAATATTTTATTGGTTTTCATAGTACTTACTAGACACTCCATAAAAAGCTGCGGTCTATAGTAAATATACAAATTGATAAATGAGAAAAACTTTTATTGTCTACTAAATCATAGCCCTTGAAAAATGATTTCTTAAAAATAATGTGATCTAAACACCAACCATTTAAGTGCGGATTACTCTTTTAAGCGAGCGGTGAAGTTGTAGGTCACAGTTCGTCACGTCCTCAACTCATCTATCTACCTAATATCATTTTTCAATAAACTAGGTACGGCTATGCCCAATAACTATTTTTATATGGGCTGATTTAACGTGAGTATAAATTTTGCGTCTTAAGATATTCACATGTCAGTAACCTAATTAACTTAGCATAGATACGGGTTTTATATAAATGAGATATTTGAGACTTCTCTCTTTCTCAATCCGTTCACTCTAACAGAAGTATTGGTGACACTATGGAGTTGCTGCCTCAACAGTCATTCTCCAGGCATCTCGATCCTGCGCGACCTGACCTTTTTTTTAATATAGGTGAGGGGAAAACAAAAATCTTCGCAAGACACCTGGCCTGTTGTTATGGCAGCCAGGTAGTGTCGGATTCGGTTTAGAGCCGCCTACCGACTAAAAAAAAACCCCGCAAAAAACTAATCGCGTGTTGACAACTGGAGTTGTTGAGGAAGAGCTAAATCTTGCCTAGGAGCTGGTTGGACTATATGGTAGTGACCGCGACCTGGTCCTTCCGTACTAGCCCCGTCCTCAACTAACCTAAGCTAATATACAACTATAATACTATAATATACCGTAAAATTTCACATAACAAGACAATTTTTCGTATAATCTTTCGTTTTTCAGAGAAGGCTTACCAAATTACGTTTGGGATCACTTCCAAGAAAGCTTACCCATGTCAACCTACTTAGTGGCTCTTGTAGTGTCCGATTTTAAGAAAATCAGTAAAGGGAAATTCAGTATATGGGCAAGACCAAGCGCCCTCTCACAAGCAAGGTAAATATAAAGTTATGTCGCTTCGGAAATCGTGGAAGGTGAAAAATAATAGTTTCAATTTTATCCTATCAGCCTCAGCAACTTAACATTTTTAAATTTAATACTTATATTTTGAATTATACTCATAACGCAAAATATTTTATAGAAAACACTGTGTATCAATATTCAAAATTTGGTACAAATACAGTCTGTCAAGTAAGAACGTGTCCGCGATAATTCATTTTTGGTAGATGCTATTCTAGCGATTTAACAAAAAAATCGGTAGAGAAAACCTTTGTCTATGATGCATTTTAGTAAAAGTATTAGTCGTTTCCGAACTTTCATCGAAAACACGTAAAATCCAAAATAAGTCATTTGTGTGCGGGTTGGTTTGATTCAGTCTTTCTTTGTTTCCATCCAAAAGAGCATAAAATGACACATTTCGCGACCTCTAAATATATTAAAAAGTCAGTATCGTTTGTGAATCGTTTTAATGAGAAGAACTTGACTTGCCAAAACGTGACTCGGTAGGCAAAGTCACTCCCGAGGAGCGAATCTTCTTTCATTCGGTGACTTGTCTCTTGCTATCCATACTATCCTGTTGTTTGCCATTCTTCTTATATGTTGATCAGATTCCACTTTTCTTCCTCTTATCCACTGGATGATATTTTCTATATTACATGTGAGTCTTATGTCTTCACTCTTTTCTCAATCTCGCAGTGTCTTGTTTGTATATTTCCTAAGTATTCTGATTTCAGTTGATTCCAGCTCTGTTATACTTGTATCGGGTTTTGTTTCAAATGTGGAAGTCATTACTGATCGTATTACGTTCTTGTACATTCTTGTTTTGGTTTCAACGGAGAGGAATTTATTTCTATGTGTGGTAATATTAAGGCATCCCGCTATCCTATTAGCCTTGTTGACTTGATATTTTGCTTCTTCCTCGATTTTTCCGATATTATTTGTTTTATTGGTTTATCTTCCACCACCAGCTTGCACCTGATCGGCTCTTTTTCTATTACCATTATCTTGGTATTTTCAGTTGAAATTGACATATTACGAGTATATTGTTTTGCTGTTATGTAGCCTTTGCAGATCATTCTCGGTCTCAGCCATTATTATCGCATCATCTGCATAATATATAATTTTAAGTTCTCTGTTACCCATTCTATAAGTGAATAAGATACCCGAAATTGACGATGCGTCAAGAAGCGGCAAAATTAAGAAAATCGGGTTTGGATGTGTCTTATGAGACCAGTCTACAACATCTTCGTGCTCATGATGTCAAATTCCGATGCACGTTGGAGAAACCTGTGCTGGGCAAAAATTGCGTCCCGAGGCGGCTCACTTTGGACCACGATAAGATACTAGAATGGCCCTCACAATCATCCGACGTCAACGCTATTGGAAACGTTTGACCCCTTGTAAAAAGAAAGCTCAGAGGAAAGACTTTGAGGACTTTGACTCAGACTGTCGATTTCCAAGGAAAAAACACCACCTACTATTCCCATAGTGCTATCAAGGATGCCCAATATTGTCTTCAGACAGCGTATCATAAAACGTATTTTGATGAAGCTAGACACCAAAAAGGCTTCAGGCGCTGACGGAATACCTGCCATAGTTCTCAAGAACTGTGCGAGGGAACTAACACCAGTTTTCTGTAGACTTTTCAACCTATCCTACAGAAAGGGAATATTTCCTTCCTGCTGGAAATGTGCCACAGTTCAGTCGATACCTAAAAAAGGCAAGAAGACCTTGCCAAATAACTACCGACCAATCGCACTGCTTCCAATAATATCGAAAGTCACGGAAAAGGCTATTAATCAGCATCTTCTAAAATATCTTGAAGGATTCAACATTATTAGCGATCACCAATATGGCTTTCGTAAAAATAGATCAACAAGAGATCTTCTGACTTATGTAACACATCTTTGGAACAACGCAATTGAACACTTTGGAGAATCTCGAGCGGTTGCTGTTGATATATCCAAGGCACTCGACCGTGTTTGGCACGATGGGCTGTTGGCTAAGCTACGTTCTTATGGTATGTCTGAAAAATTCTGTTTGTGGCTCTCATGTTTCCTTAGAGAGCGTTCTTTATGAGTGGCAGTCGACGGATTTCTTTCTAACACCTTCACTATCAACGCCGGTGTACCTCAAGGCTCCATACTGCCTCCTATTCTCTTTCTCATTTATATTAACGATCTGCTGGAAAAGACCGAGAATCCAATCTACAGCTTTGCAGATGACAGTACACTTATCTCTTCATTCACTGTGAACGCTCGGACATCGGCTGCTCAGACGAATATCCGCAGACAGCAGGAAGTCATTCAACTTAATAATGACCTGGAAGAAATTCTATCTTGGTGTGGCAGTAACCAAGTGGAATTTAACGCTACAAAAACCCAGGCGGCAGTTTTTTCTAAAAAAGTTAGCGTTGCTGAACCCGACATAGTTATATCGAGGCACTCCATTCCTCTAACATCGTCACTCAATTTGTTGGGCGTTAATTTGGGAGCAAATATGTCCTGGCATGAACATGTTGCAGGCATAGCAAGAAGAGCTTGTCAAAAGTTGGGAATATTATTTCGAACCAGAAAGCTTTACACTCCACAACAACTGTTAATTCTTTACAAAGCTCAAATTCGACCAACTATGGAATACTGCTCCCATGTTTGGAGCTCCGCTCCCAAACATACACTGCATTTGTTGGATTCTATTCAGAGAAGAGCTGTTCGTCTGATTGGAGACCCGGAACTGACCGGCGGCCTTGATTCGCTGGAACATCGAAGAACGGTTGGCGACTTGAGCCTATTCTACAAGTATTTTCATGGAAAGTGTTCGAAGGATGTGGCCCGCTTAATTCCTTCCAGAGCGGTGCATGTTAGAAGTACACGTCGCGCTAATACTTCACATCCGTATGAGGTTCAGCTTGTTACTCCTCGTACAACGCTTTTCAAGCAGTCTTTTATATGGAGAACATCATCCCTTTGGAATAATTTGCCGAGGACTGTGTTTCCCACAGAGTACAATTTGCAGCTATTCAAGAGCAACATGAATCGCTTTCTCCGCACACATATCGCTCCTGTAGCGCTTTAGGGACTTCCCTGTAGCACTGTGCTAGACCCATAAAAAAAAAAGTTGTCTCGCGAGATTCGAAAAATTTGGAGATCATTGCCGTAGTATGCCGAAAATCTCGTCGACAGCATGCCTCGAAGATGCCAGGCAATTATTAAGGCAGGAGGCGACTTATTAAGATAATTGCTTCATTGTTAACACACCAAAGAATATATTTTAAAAAATGTTCTCGAAACACATTTTTTCAAGGATACGAGAGGTCGCGTTCTTACTTGACAGACTGTAATCCTTAAACAATGCAAATTAGAGGAAGGCGTCTTACATATTTTTCGGTACAGCATTGTTTCGGTGAAAAAATTAAAATCGTGTCGTTAAAACTACTTTCCCCAAGTTATAGTTTGGGCTTGTTGAGGTATTAGTTTTCCAACATTTTTTTGTGTTATTTAAGTACAGTATTTTGTAGGTTTGGTCTCGAAATAGGTCCGATAATATTGACCTACTATGAAAAGTTTTTTGGAATTGAATATCCGCTACCGAAAATAGATATGGTTGCTATTCCCGATTTTTCTGCAGGAGCAATGGAAAATTGGGGACTGATTACTTACAGGTTAGTACAATATTCGTCAATATTAATCATTTATACATTGCTATTATTCTATTCTAAAAAAAGGCAACATTTTAGAACCCGACATAGTTACGAGGGTGGATTGATAAGTCTGGTCCATTTTTACGAAATGGTAGAAAAATTTGTTAAACGACATGACTGTTGGTAAACGTGAGTTTTAAAGAGATGCAACGCACAGTTGTTTGTTGGCAGCTATCGTAAGTGATCGGTGTTACAAGTTTCGTAGATATAGATGGTGAATATCGTGTAGTAATAAAACATTTTTATTTAAAAAGTGGACTTGCGACCCAGAAAGAAAAAACTCGAGAAAGTTTATGGGAACTCTGCACTAACACCCAGGACCATTTATTAGTGGACAAATAAATTTAAACGTGGCCGTAGATGCTGAACGTTCAGGACGCCCGATTGAGGTTTCATTCGTATCGTATCGTGATGGAGGATTGTCGCATTAAGCTTTATGAGGTTGTTGAGATGCTGGTATCTCATATGAACGGGTAGATAATATACTACATGAAGTTCTAAAAACAAAAAAAGCTGAGTATGCGATGAACGCCGCCATTTTTTACTCCAGACCAAAAACGCACAACGAAAGGCATTTCAAAATAGTGTTTAAAAAAGTTGCAGCGTAATCCGAACTACTTCTGATGTCTTTTTGTAACTGTAGAGGAAACGTGGATCCACTATTATATCCCAAGACAAGACGGCAGTCAAAGTAGTGGGTTGGCGAAGATGAAAGTGCATCGATAAAAGCGAAAACAGTTTTATCGGCTAGAAGAGTTGTGACAACTATTTTTGAGTCTCAGAGGTTATCATCATGATTAATTATTTAGATTACGTAATGTTACTGGACCATTTGCTTAGTGAGTTGAAGCAGAAGCGATCAAGGTTAGCAGGCAAAAAAGTGCTACTGTACCAGGACAATACGCCTGTTCACAAGTCGGCAGTTACAATGGCGAAAGTGCACGATCTGGGCTTCGAAATAGATCCCCACCCACCCTACTCTTGAGATTTGGAGTGACTTTTTTGTTTCCGAACCTCAAAAATTGGCTTGAGAGAAGAAATTTTTATCGAATGAACAGGTGATCGTTGCTATAAACGAGTATTATGCGCAGTTCAAAACATTTTTTATTTTAAGGTAATAAAAAAATTCAAATATCCCTGGACCAAATGTACTGAGCTTATATATATATATATATATACAAATATATACGAGGCTGGTTTGAAAAGTCCGTGCAAAGTCCGAGAGATGGCACCACCGGCGCGTATCGAGGTCATGTTTAGGTAGTAGCATCTCTTGAATGAACGCACACCAAGTTTCAGCCATATTGGTCTATTTCTTTGTGTTTGGCATTCGTGTGAATCAAGGAAGTCGAGTGATTTTCAAGAAATGGACGAAAAAGAATTTCGTGTGGTGATTAAACATTACTTTATGAAAGGCAAAATGCCTCAGGAGACTAAAGAGAAGCTTGATAAACATTATGGTGACTCTGCACCTTCGATTAGAACAGTTTATAAGTGGTTTCAAAATTTTCGGACTGGCCATATGGGCACAAGTGACGCTGAACGTTCTGGACGGCCTGTGGACTCCAGAAATCATTGATCAAATCCATGATATGGTGATGGATTGCTAGTGCTGTGGGCATCTCGACTGAACGGGTACATAATATTTTGCATAAACATTTGGACATGAGAAAGCTATCCGCAAGATGGGTGCCGCGATTGCTCACGCTTGACCAAAAACGGAATCGTGTGAAGTGTTGCAAGGATGGTTTGCAGCTGTTCCAGAAGAATCCGGAGGACTTTAAGCGTCGTTTCGTCACTGTGGATGAAACATGGATACATTACTATACTCCTGAGACCAAACAACAATCTAAACAATGGGTTACCAAGGGGGAATCTGCACCAAAAAAGGCGAAGACCGTTCCTTCGGCCGGAAAGTTTATGGCGACTGTCTTTTGGGATTCGCAAGGGATAATTCTCATCGACTATTTGGAAAAGGGTAAAACTATTACAGGTGAATATTATTCATCGTTATTGGACCGTTTGAAAACCGAGCTGCAAGAAAAACGCCCGCGATTGGCCCACAAGAAAGTCCTTTTCCATCACCACAACGCACCAGCACACACCTCAGCAGTTGTGGTCGCAAAATTAATGGAAATAGGATTCCAACTCGTTTCACATCCCCCCTATTCTCCAGACTTGGCTCCCTCGGACTACTATTTGTTCCCCAATTTGAAGAATGGCTGGCGGGACAAAGATTTTATTCAAACGAGGAGGTGATTGCAGACACTAATGGATATTTTGCAGACTTCGACAAATCCTATTATTCGGAAGGGATCAACAAACTAGAACATCGTTGGACGAAGTGTATAAGCCTAAAAGGAGACTATGTCGAAAAATAAAAAAGGTTTACTCCAAACACATAAGTAGTTTTTATTTTTGCACGGACTTTTCAAACCAGCCTCGTATATATATATATATATATATATATATATATATATATATATATATATATATATATATATATATATATATATATATATATATATATATATATATATATATATATATATATATATATATATATATATATATATATATATATATATATATATATATATATATATATATATACATATATACATATATATATATATATATATATATATATATATATATATATATATATATATACTCGTTGGGTATATCCTAACTAGTTATCTAAGCCTCTACCGGGTTCAGTCTTCCATACCACCGTTGGGGTTCCGAACAAGGCGCGTTAGGTTTTATTAAAGTGGACCTTCGCCAGTAGCCCTATTGTACGACTTCCTCTCTATTCGGGCAACTCCCTCCTACCATCGAAGACATGACTGGATCAACTGATCTTGATAAGGATTCGACGATGATTTCACAGAGCCATTTCAGAGATATCGGGTCTGAAAGTCTTGGAGTAGATAATGATCAAATTCGATATTTAAAATGCTTGCAGTGCAAAATCTACTCATAGGATTGCGTTATGCCCAGCAAGATATTTGTTCAGAATGACTCCAAGAAGAAAGTTTGAATCCATTTAAGTTCCATAAAGAAATTGTGGGGTCCTTCTCCACCAAACGGCAAATGACAACACTCACTATACAATCATTTTTTGGGTTTTAAGTGATGCAGAAAACACCTATAAACCCTGTTCAACCACCTCTCCAAACTAGACTTAGATTAGATTAAAAATCAAACTTGCAAAAGGTATATAAGTAAACTTTTAGAAAATAACGTTTTCCTCTAAACACACGAGGAAAGATTGGAAAGTAAAAGAACAAGGTAAATACTATTATTTTGCAAAAAATATATTTCTCAACGTAACCTCCATTGAGCTCAGTACATTTGGTCCAGGGAAAAGTCAATTTTTTCATTGTCTCAAAACAAAAATGTTTCGACCAGGGCATAATACTCGTTTACAGCACAGATTACCTATCCCATATGTCGCATACTTTCTGCTTGTCACTGTATATAGGATTGTGCGGCAATCAAAATCTGATAAACTAGTTTATTAGAGGCTAAACCAGAACACTACTTGTGAGAACTAAAACTTAGTTACACTGGATTCTTTCTAAAATTAAATAACAAAGTAGAAAATTTATGCAATTACCGAGAGTGATCTTACTAGGCCTTGACACCAGAAGGAGCATTACACTCGCATTTAGGATAAAAACAATCCAGAAGACTTGAAAGAAGAATTATTTCTTCCTTTCCGTTGCCAATACAAATATATTAAAGTTTTCTGATTAACTCTAGACTAGATTATTTTTAAATCTATCTAAACCATCAGGTTGTCGACTTTTTAATAAGGAATTCCCCTTATAGTTTCAAAACAATACAGATGAGGAACCCTACAAAGACCTGCATATTTTAAGCGTGCCTTCTATATATTGTACTAAAAATATGAAATAAGATAACTATATAATATAGAGTATTTTATAAAGTTGTAAAAGGATAGAACAATATTATTATTCAACAGAATTTTGTATTCTCCTTTAAAATTTCCTCTAGACATTTTTACAGATGTTTTAGTACATACGACACAGTAGAGTATATATATATATATATATATATATATATATATATATATATATATATATATATATATATATATATATATATATATCTATATATATATATATATATATATATATATATATATATATATATATATATATATATATATATATATATATATATATATATCGGTTTTATAACGTCTTCCGTCTTCCGATGCCTAAGTTCCACTCCTCCGGGTTTCTCCATCCCTCCTCCTCCAGATCTCTCTCTAGTACTTCCTTGTTGATTCCTGCTCTCCAGCTTTGGCGTGGTCTTCCTCGCTTTCTTTTTCCATGAGAGTTCCAATTTAAAATCTTTTTAGGTAGTCGGTCTTGTGACATTCTCTGTACATGTCCGTACCATACCAACTGTTGGGTTCTGATTTCGTCCACTATATCGTGCTTTATTTCTAAAGCTCGCCTTATCGTGTCATTTGATGTGCGGTCTTTTCTGGATTTTCTGGCTGCTCGTCTCCAGAAATCCATTTCTGTAGCTTTTAGTATTTTTTCTGTTCTTTCCTTTAATGGCCACACCTGGGAGCTGTAAGTTATTATACTTTTCACTATTGAGTTGTAAATTCTCTTCTTATTTTCAATGGTTATGTTTTTGTCCTATAGCATTGCAATCGTTTTTCTTCCTTGGATATTCCTCTCGAATATTGCTTCTTCCAGTGTTCCGTCCCTAGATATTCTCGTTCCCAAATACGTATAACTGGCACAGTGTTTGATGGTGTGTCCTGTGGCCAGTTTCAAGTCCTGCTGTTGTCCTCCGACGCACATGTACTCGGTCTTTTTTAATATTGACTTCTAGGCCCCATTTTTCATATTCCTCCATAAGTTTTCGTGTCATGTATTCCATATCATCGATGTCCTGAGCGACTACTATCTGGTCATCTGCGAATGATAGCGTGTACAATAGAGTATCGTCATCCAGTGGTAATCCCATACTGCTGCATTTCCTTTTCCAGTTCTTCAGTGCACTCTCCAAATAGATTTTAAATAGCGTTGGGGATATACAGCAGCCCTGTTTGAGACCCTTTGTGACCGGGAACCCTGTTGTTATACCATATTTGGTTTTCACACTACTTCTTGCGTCTTGGTATAAGGATTTTACGGCTTTAATTATTTCGGTGCTTACATTACTCTGTTGTAGTGTTTCCCACAATCTCATTAGGGGCACGCTGTCGTAGGCCTTTTTTAAATCAACAAACAGGACATGGACTTCCTGATCAAATGCGGTTTTCTTTTCTAGGATTTGTGTCAGTGAGAAGAGATGGTCTATTGTGGATCTTCCTGCCCTAAAGCCTGCCTGTTCTTCAGCTTCTACGTCCGCGTATTCCGTTTCTATTCTATTTTTAAGTATTTTTCGGTATATTCTGCTAATAGATCCTGTAACCGTTATTCCCCTATAGTTATCGCAATTATTTTTGTCTCCTTTCTTATGAATTGTTGATATGTATGATATTTTTCATTCCTCAGGTACTTCTGATGTGTTAATGCATCTTTGGAATAAGTTCCTCAAAGCGCTAAATAGCTTTTCAGTTCCGTATTTTACTGTCTCTCCTGGGATGTTTCCTGGTTCTGGAGCTCTACCATTTTTTAGCGTTTTACATACTTCTTTAACTTCTGATGTTGTTATCCTTATTGGGGATCCTCGTATAACTATATTTGGGTTTCGATGTTGGGTACTTTTGAACTCTGGTCTATCTTCTGTTAGCATATTTGTAAAATATTAGTTCCATTTTTCTGGTGTTATTGGTGAGAAGATTTCTCTTTTCCGTTCTGTTCTCATATTTTTAAGAAGTCTCCAGCTTTCTGTGCTTTTTCTTCCTCCTATGTAAGTGTTGAGTCTTGAGCATGTCTTTTCCCATTGGTTGTTCTTTTTGTCACTAATCATTTTGCGTACTCTAGCTTGGGATTCCTTGTATTTTACTTTGTCGTTTGTGCTCTTTGAACTTAAGTATTTGTGATAGCTTTTCCGTTTTTCTTCAATTTCGTATTTAATTTCTTCATCCCACCAATATGGTTTTTGCTGTTTTTCCCTTTTCTCTTGGTACCCTAATGCTTCCAGTGCGGCTACGTGTAGGCATTCCTTTATATACTTATATTCTTCTTCTATATTAACAAATCCCGTCCGTTGTATCTTTTGGTCCAGTCTACTCTTGTATAGATTTCTGATACTTTCATTTTGTAAGCTATCTGTATTATATCTTATTGTTGTTTCACTTGTTGTGTGCTGTGTACTTGTATCTTCCAGTTTGCTTTCCCGTGTTGTTCGTGAGGTTATCTTTCCTTTCACGAGGTAGTAGTCGCTGCCACATGAAGCCCCTCTTTGGACTCTTACTTCTAGGAAGTCATCATATAGTCGATAATACTTTTTAAATCTCTTGTTGTTTGTCTCCACGTATATTTATGAATATCCCTATGCTGGTAGTGTCCGTTTAATATTGTAAGGTTGTTTTTTCACATATCTCTATAATTCTTCTTCCGTTGTCGTTAGTAACTTCTTCGCCATATTTTCCTACCATTTTATCGTGTTCTTTCCTTCCTATTCTTCCATTTAGATCACCCAAAAGTAATATCTCTCTTGATGTTCCAATTTTGCATATTTCCTCATTTAGTTGTTCAAAAAATGAATCCTTGTTATTAGCCAAATCGTCGTCGTTGACAGCGTATACCCCCAGTAAGGTTGTGTTATTACCTAGTATTTTGAGATTCATCTTTATGATTCTCTCACTAATCGGTTCCCAGGTGGTTATGAATTTCCTCAGTTTTCTGTGTATTAGTATGGATACGCCTTGTTTTGCTCTATCTTCTTTGGGCACTCCACTATAAAAGTGATCGTAATGCCCCCAACTTTCGGAGCCTTTTCCTTTCTTCTTTGTTTCCGTCAGTACTGCAATTTTGACTCGAAGATTTTCTAATTCATTTACAACTTCATTTACTTTCCTGGAGAGACCTTGTATGTTCCATGTACCACATATCGTTGTCCTTCTTCTTTGCTGTTTTCGTCTTCGTATATCCGTTCGATTCTGAGGCTTTGGATTAGGTTTTTTAGCAGAGGCTTTTTTTACATAGGGTAGGGAGCTGGCCTACCTCTGCAACCCTCCTCCTTTGTCCGGGCTTGGGACCGGCAGTGACAACTGTAAGCTACTCAATCCACCTACAGCCGCCCCAGGCGGAGTTTATATATATATATATATATATATATATATATATATATATATATATATATATATATATATATATATATATATATATAACCTGAAATAAAATGATATCTTTGACCCTGCATTTTGATGAGAAAGCATTTTGGGTTCCCAATGACTATTTTTATTATTTCGGGCAATAGGATGTCTCTCTTCATGACACATCGCAACACCCTATATAAAAAAATAAGGTAATAATTTGAGGTATTTTCTTATACGAAAAGGTATTGCTAACTTCCTTATGATTTTAGAGAAGCTGTACTTCTCTACCAAAAGGGCATTTCAAGCACAGTAAGCAGACAACGAATAGCTCATGTAGTGGCTCACGAATTGGCTCATCAGTGGTTTGGTAACCTAGTGACGCCCGTATGGTGGGATGATCTTTGGTTGAACGAAGGATTTGCTACCTATGTTGAATTTTTGGGGGCATATTCGGTAAGTTATAGTTAAAGATAGATAAAGATGCATCTGTTCAATAATACACACAAACGTAAATGTCTGATGAAGAATACAAAAATGAAACAGGCTTTAACTGTAGTTGCAAAGGTATTTCATAAGCCACATATTTTCAATTTCTTGATGTCAAAACAGCGCTGATAGAAATATGAAAGTTGCATAATTGTATAAAAAATAAATCAAATCGATATTCCGAAATAAAATTTCGGAATATGGTTTGTTACTTGATTGGTCACTACAACAGAATGTCGAGAATTTGCAAATGCAAAATGACCAACAAATAAAGATCCCATGAATGCTATATTCCATGCCTTTCCTCCTACGACTATAGTTTCTGAGCCTATACTCTTCATCAGGTATCGATCGTTAAGACCAAAGTACCGTGGAGAGTCAAGTTGAAATGACTCTCGCTGGCTTATATCAATCATGGTACTTTATGTAAACGAGGTACTACTCGTTGGACAAGATACAGACTCTTGAGCCATCTGTTGAGAGTTTCGAACATCGAAAACTGCTCAACTATATAAATCTAACATTGTGTGTATAAAAAATATATTTAATCATCCCGGATAACTAGGCAAATACACTGGAGACCAAAAAAATCGACTCAAACTATTTGGCTTCATTTAACACGGATTCTAGAATTTAGTGTTCATATATTTTTACGGATTTTAGTATCATTTGAAAGCCCATTCTATTAGATTTTTCTAAGGATACCAAATTCCATAGCATACCTCATACTTTTTACTGATTAAAATGATTGAAAAGTGAAATAAGGAGAACGAGGATTAAAAATAGGGGAAAGTGAAAGGAAAAATTAAACAAATTTTAACTTTAACAATTAAATTTATTGATAAAAACCAAAATCCATATTTTGTATTACCCTTATTACTGCTTCCAGCCGGTTTTACATTGAGCGGGTCATCTTTTTCACCACTGTCTGTGGGATTCTTCCCCACTCTTCCGTCATCGCAAGCTTTAAGTCCCTCAGCGTTGCAGGAGCTGGATTTCTGGCTCGAACCCTTCTTTTCAGCTCATCCTGCATGTGCTTGATTGGATTGAGCCCAGGACTCCGCGCGGGCCAATCTAATGTGGATATTTCCACTTCCGCCAGGGATTACTGCACCGATGCAACTGCATGCGGCCTCGTATTGTCGTGCATTAGCACGAAGCTATCGTCCACAAATCCAGCATAAGGAACGACGTGTTCCTGCAGGATCTTCTTGTTGTACTGGCGACCAGTTAATTCACCGCTACGAGTCTCATCAGTCACGACCCTTTCAGTAATGCAGCACTGCGCATACCTCTCCCCATGCCTCCTATAGACCAGTGTTTTAACAATATTAATGTAACTTGACAAGTAGACGCCTAACAAGCACCGACTTAAATTTATATCTCAAAAGTCAAGTTCCAAATATTACGTACTAATACATAGCTTGAAATTAAAGGATTAGGCACGGTTTAAAATCATTAAAACTTTATTTTTAGGTCAACCCAAAATGGAAGGACTTGGACTTATTTTTAGTAGGCGAATTACATGAATCTCTTAGTTTGGATGCCCTTAAAACTTCTCACCCAATTTATACCAAAGTCTATGATCCAGACGAAATTAGTGATATTTTTGACAGAATCTCTTACTCAAAAGGTAACATACAATGGAGATTTACAACACCAGGTTTCACAGTAGAAATTTTCGTACAACAGAAAAAATTATAGAATTTTTTTCTCACGCCTTGTAAAGGGTTTTGCCATAGACATGGAGGATGGACTGAGTATTCCGTATCTCGCTGTGAAGTAAATATGGACGCAAAAGTGTGAGAGAGATAAAGCGAATGAGCGGCCAGGAGCTTTCTTTCTAGAATGCCGTTAAGCTACGGAGCTCTTGAAAATAATATTTGTAAGTGTTCTATTTGAACTAAAATCGGGTGGGGGCTTTTCTCGCCTTGAATTACGTCTCGGGGTACTGCGCGTTCTTTATTACAGGCCTAAAGAAAAGAGACAGGTATTGGCCGCACAGTCCCTTGGCCTTTTTCTAGAGAGTGGTCAATTTTGTGAGGTTAATGCTCAGTCCATCCTCTATGTCTTTGGGTTTTCCATTAGGGATGTCCGACTTTTGACAGCTAATAGCGGCCATGTTGGTTGGCAGATGTTTGATATCTGATGTCAGTTGTGTTTAGTAAGGCTTGTCATTCAATCATGAATCGTTTCACGTTAAAAGAACGCTTGGAAGTTGTCCAAAATTACTACGTAAATTCTCATTCAGTTCGCGCTACGGAAAGAGCAATTCGATCAAAACACGGTCGTCATTCTGCTCCAAATGATCGTGATATTCAGCGTATAATTAAAAAGTTTGACAGTGAATTTACTCTCCACGATAAAAAGATGCCTCAACGTGTCAGAAATTCTAACAGTGAAGAAAATATCTCCGCCGTTCGAGTCAGTATTCGTGAGAACAAAAATGTGTCGATTCCGCGCCGTTCTCAAGAGTTGGGCCTATTTCAGACAACAACTTGGCAAATTTTGCGATTGGACTTGAGTTTGCATCCGTATAAGATGATATTGGCCCAAGAACTAAAGGCTACGGACCATCGTTTGCGCCGGGAATGCACCGATTGGGTTCTGAAAATGATGGAAATCGACAGCCAATTTCATGAGAAAATTATCTTCTCCAATAAGGCCAATTTCTGGCTCAATGGCTTCGTTAATAAGCAAAATTGCCGTTATTGGAGCGAATCCAATACACAAGTGATTCATGAGACTCCTTTGCATCTGGAAAAAATTATAGTTTGGTGTGGATTATGGCACGGAGGCATCATCGGACCTTATTTCTTTAAAAATGAGGAAGAGCTACCGTGAATAGCGAGCGCTATAACTCGATGCTGTAGGAATATTTCTTCCCAAAATTTGACGAAATGGACGCAGACGACTTCTATTTCCAACAAGGTGGGGCACCGCCCCGTATTTCCGGCCCAAACATGGCTTTATTGCGCGCCAAGTTCGATGAGTCATTAATTTCAGGAAATGGTCCTACCGCTTGGCCGCCGAGATCGTGCGATTTAACGCCTTTTGACTCTTTTCTTTGGGGCAGCAACTCCTAATGCACTTGAAGCCAATGTTCGTCGTTCCATAGCCGGAGTCATGGAAAATTGGTGTAAGCGGATTCGTGTCTGCAAAAAGAGCCGCGGCGACCATTTGAGCGATATCTTGTTTAAATCTTAAATGGCATAAAATTTCTCGTTAAATAAAAGTTTCAGAATGACTTTTACTTAAAAACTCTTGGTTTTATTCAATTTTAAAGTTAGGACGCTCTTAATGGAAAACCCTATACATTATACTTTTTCTACGATTACATGTTTTAGTGTTAGTGTTCCGTACGGCACACATGTTTCTTTGTATTATTTTTAAAAAATTGTCGAAAATCGCTGTCCCCTCCTTATCTCGAAAAGTACTGATCAAAAAATCTTGAAAAAATTGAATTGAACTGAATATTCTCCACAGGGTATAGATTAAACGAAAATTATCACGAGTGCATTACCTTTAATAACACAGGGGAACAGCTGTTTTGGTGTCGAGGTTTTTTGAGCTGATTCTATATCAATTTGATGTCCTGAATTCAAATAACGTATTCATTTGTACCTAGGAGCTCAAATTTTTAAGATATACAATTTTAGAGAAATATAAGTTACATTATTGTAACTCAAATCCGTAAGTGTAGTAAACAAAAGTAGATACGAAATTTTTATTTTAGTTATACAAAATACAATATTATGTCGTACTTACAAACAAAAAAAAACATTGAAGAAATGAAATAGTCACTCAACACTTGGAAAGCTTCTTTTCCGCGACATTCTTGAATGTTTTTTTAAACAGTCCCTTTTTAAACTCCAGCAGTAATATGCCATCATGTGCATGTCCCATCTTCCTTGGTAGCGGTCCTCCATAACTTTAATATCTTGGTGAAATCTTTCACCTTGTTCCTCACTCATGTCTCCTAAATTTTCTGGAAAACGGTCTAAGTGGCTGTGTAAATAGTGTATTTTATTACTCATATTGCACCCTAAGGATTTGAAACTATTAAGCATATTGTTAACCATTTCAACATAGTTTTGAGCTTTATGTTTGCCTAGAAAATTTTCTACAACTGCAACAAATGATGTCCAAGCTTCTCGTTCAACTTGATTCATTGAATTTATGAAGGCAGGATCCTTAATTAATTGTCTTATTTGTGGGCCGTCAAATATCCCTGCTTTGAGTTTTTCTGTGCTCAACTGATGCATTTTTACCCCTATATATGCAAAACAAGACCCATTCTTATCAAGAGCCTTTACAAATTGCTTCATTAAGCCCAACTTTATATGTAACGGAGGAAGAATGATTTTTTTTCTCTTTCAACGAAAGCGTCGTTAATGACATTCTTTTCCCCAACGTCCATGTTTTCTCTCTGAGGCCAATCTTTTCTAATCCAGTGGTGTGTTTTGTCCCTACTATCCCAGAGGCACAAGAAACACGGATATTTCGTGTAACCACTTTGCTGCCCAAGAAGAAAGTTTACCATTTTTAAGTCTACACAAATCATCCATTGATATTCGTAATACTTTATCTTCTGCAAGACCAAAGCTATGGTATTATATTCTTCTTTCAGTTTCGTTGAGTGAGTTAGTGGTATTGAACCATATTTATTCCCATTATGTAGAAGGACACATTTTAAACTTCGCTTTGAACTGTCAATAAATAGGCGCCAATCATCTGGAATATATTCAGAAAGTCCCATTTCTTTCATGAGTCCCCTAATTTCGTGACAAAATACAAGATTGTCTTCTTGAGAAAAGAATGGTAGCAGATCTTTTTCTCTTGTACGGTAAAAGGTAATTTTGGTTCCTTGTTCCAGTAAATTTTTGTCGTTCAACCTAGAAGCCAGTACTTCAGAAGCTTTTTTCGATAAATTGAGATCCCTGGTGAGATCATTTAATTCATTTTGATTGAAGCGTTGAGGAACTGATGACGTCCCCTCATAGTCACTGTTAGTTTCATTAGCATCAGAACTTTTATTAGCATCAGAAGAGCGATCAGAGGGAAAATATTCATCAGAGATATGTGGTAGCTGATGAAATGTTGGAATCGGTATTTCATCTGAGTGCGGGATAGGGCGTATTGCCGAGTCTAAATTGGGATAAGTCCACTTACTGCGGTTATTTCGATTGATTCCATTAGTATTTACTAAACAGAAATAACAATCATTGAAGTGGTTTTTTGGTTCTCTCCAAACCATTGGTACGCCGAATTTTAGACATTTTCTTTTCCCGGTAGTCCACTGCCGTAAATGCTCTGTACAAGTTTTACATACGAGATGCGGGGCCCACGTTTTGTCCTGATCACCAAGCTTAACTCCAAAGTATCCAAGATACGCTCGCTTTACAAAGACAGTAATAGTTTATCTGTTTTGTTGAAACATGTATTCTCCGCATATATAGCAAAACACATCAGGTTGATTTACACAACTTCTTCTTGAACTGGAACCTGAACTCATTTTAATTCTGTTCAATAACACAAAAACACTCTTTTCTTAACATAAAATAACACGCCGAATTCGATCTACTCTCATTAGTAAGAACGCACAAACCGACGAGACTTACTCGAGTTAGGTGATTAAAAGGGTCAGTTCAGGTACCTGATAGGCAATGGTTCCACTATTTATAGATTTACCTGGAATTTACTCAATTACAGACTGACAATAAAACCATTGTACCTACATTAATGAATATATAATAATTTTAGAACTCTCATAAATGAATATACTGAATAAAAACCACATTGGTAGATAAGTTGATGTATCTAAAAAAGTAGAGCTGATAGAGAAAAACGGATTGCATGTATAGATTTAGCGTCCCAAATATAGTTAAAATCAGCTCTAAAATCCCAGGAACCAAAACAAAAATATTTTTTTGTTGCCCTGTGTAATTTATCTGGTAAATATAAAAAAAAATAAAAAATCAAAAATCGGAAACAAACTTTGTTGAAAATTCAATTGGGGCGTGTTTTGTGAAGTCGTAGATCATTTTATACCTGCGTAACAAAAAATTTTATTTTAAAAGCAATCAAAGTACGGATCACTAATTGCGCAAGTCCGACTTGCACTTGACCGATTATTTCGAATTGTAAATGTAAGATTCATAGTCACAATTTAAAAATATTACGCACATCTTGATCAGGTTGTAAATGTGCGGCAATAAGAAATTGATTTACAGGTGTTAGGTTGCGTGCACAAACATCCTATAAAGCAAGAAGTATACCTCCAGCTTCCTAAACTTGTTTTTCTATTAAATACCGGACGCAAAGTTTAATTTAACACATTGGTACATAAAGTGAAATATGTTTTTTTTATGGACATAGCACATGTGTACGATACTAAAGGAATGGAGTGCCTTGACGTAACTAAGTCGAGTTCAACAGCACTAACTGTTTTAGGAAAAACTACCGACTGAGCTTTTACAACTTTAAATTGATAGTTGATTACTGTCACCCCAAGTCCTTGTTAAGTTGAACGACTTCCTGCTATGTGCAGATATTTGCATAAGTAGCCGATATTCGAGGGTTCAAAGTGAATGAAGAAATAAGCGGAACTGTGGAATATTATTCATGATTAACTAAACTTTGCTTAAAAATTGTGAAAAAACGCGAAGGAAAAGTATCCTAAGGTTGCCGTTTTTGGATGGCAATACACCTGTTCACAGGTCGCTGTTAGTTTTGCAATAAACGAATTAGGCTGCGAACTGATCGATCAGCCCCCAGGTTCCCCTGAATTAGCTCCCTCGGACTGTTACCTATTCTCAAACTGAAAAAACATTTAACAGAATACAGATTTCATACAAATGCAATGGTAATAATTGTTGTTGTTGAAGACTAGTTTGCAAAGACAAAGCATTTTTTTTTAAATATCTAGACTTACTTCATAATCGTTGCAGTAAGTGTATAAAGCTTAAAAGAGAATGATTTGTTTTTAAGACGATCTTGTTCTTCCTAGGCTAGGCTAGCCTAGGAAGAACAGAGCCTTATTTATTCTCCTTCGAATATTGTCAGTAGTGAGTTTTTACATAAAAAAACTAATTTCAGTAAAAGAAAAGAGATAAATAAAGATATTATTTTCCAAGCCATAGGTTTTGCCTTTGAAATACACATTCTTGACAGCTTCACATTACATAACACTGAGTTTCGTTAGCTACTAATATCTTTTGAGATATGGTTCTCGAATTTTTGTTGCTGTCTGAAATACCAAACATGCCAATTATTACTTAAGTTAGCCAGCGAGCTTTGGAATGAGGTGAAGCATGGAATGACTGACAAACGGTACGCCCCGGTCGTCTATTATTCTTGGACCTGACTTATTTTAAAGCAAGGCCAAAACTTACCAACGCTCTTCATCTGGTTAAAAATTGTTTTTACTTCCATTTTTAGGTGCTTCGATTATACGTATGATGCGAGATTTTCTTGGAGAAGCCTTTGATTTGGGACTACATGAATATTTGAAGAGTAGGTGAGTTATAAAAAAAAATTAAAAAAACTAGGAAAAAAATAAGTTAGAAAAAGTTGTATGTATATAATAATAGATAGTATATACAGGGTGCCCATATGAATGGAATAATAATTCTACAGCATTTATTAATCAGTGTATCAAAAAAATGTTTAAAGAAAAATTATAGGGTGTTATACGGCGCACCTGCTGACGTTGACAATAAAATGTTTTGAATTGTCAGTTCGAAGAAATTACGCCATCTAAAATTTTTTTAAATGGAAAGCCCTGTATATTATTTTATTTTTGAGTCCTTCTAAAAATTCTAGATTTTATTTGTCTAACATACCATATGTCTAAATCAGAGGTTCCAAACTTTTTTTTCTCGTAGACCACTTTCAAAATTTTACTGGTTTTGGTGGACCCCCTACTGCTACATTTCTCCCATATTCCCAAAACTCGTCAAAAAATGCGAAGATTAGATCTAACGATGGAAATTTGTGTTGTGGCTGAGTTGCAACCCTAAATTCGGAGTGGTAAAAATAAAAAGAAAAATAATATATTTTCTTTTTATTTTATTAAAATAATATGATTACAGACTTAATAGAATTAAAATTAAACATTAATAACGTACCGTAACTTCAACAATGCAAATCAACAATTAAAAAAAAATAGTCATAATTTTAATGGGAGGGATGTACTTGATGGATTGACAGCAAATTATCAATATTTGGCTTCAGTTTTGTAAGGAATAACCGCAAATCTCCCCGTTCTGTGATGTTCAATCTGCTCCTTTTTTTTATGACGAGGGAAACGCTATCAAAAAGTTTTCTCGCAATTTCCCACAACCCAGGATATTTTCGGGTATTTCCGCCTGCAGCCAAAATGTTTGCTACCCTTTTTTAAATTTCACCTTCAGCTCCTCATTGGTGCTAAGCTCGAGTAGCTCCTCTTGTAATACCACATTCGCCACTTCCGTTTCATCAAATGGATTTATGATCCATGGTGGTATTTCCATCTCCAGAATATCTTCAAATCTATTTTTGAAGTCATTATGCAGGGCATTTAAATGTTTGAACGTATGTCTGAATATCCTCATCAAGACATTCTGCCTGTGACAAGTTTGGAAACTGGGAGAATTCGCGCCGACTAATATTTTGCTTCATAAATTTCAATTTTCCAAGAAAAGCCGAAATTACACCCTTTCTTTTTATTAAATTTAGGCTGTCCCCTTGTAACTGCAAGTTAATGTCATTAAATTTTTTTGAACAAATCTGTCAAATACGCGATATCTGCTTTCACTTTGATCAGGATTTCTTTTAAATTTGGATCTTTACTTTCCAGAAACTCCAAAACTGATTCAAAAAGTGAGTAAAATCTTGTTAAACATGCACCTTTCGACAACCAGCGTTCTTCAGTATGTAAGAGCAATCGTTGGAAGTCTTCATCATTTTCGTCGCACAATTGTGCAAATAAACGGGTAATCAACGCATTGCTTCTTATTTTGTTAACTGCTTTAATCACAAATTGAAGCGATTGGTGCAATCTATCACTCAAATTTTTCGCTACCAGGTGTTGTCGGTGGATGACACAGTGAGTTGCAGTTACTCGTGGTATAATTCTTTTAAGATGGCTTATAAACCCACGATATCGCCCGAAGATGGCAGGAGCTCCATCTGCTGCAACCGAAATAATGTTTGTAAATGGAATCGATTTTTCCTTAAAAAAATCACTCAGGACATTAAATATTGATTTGCCTTTAGTGTCCGTCTCCAAAGTTTTCGCGAATAGCAGCTCTTCATGGATTTCTTCGTCCATAACAAATCGAACATATGCCAATAATAATGCTTCATTACCAGGTAAAGTTGACTCGTCCAGTTGAATAGAAAAATGAGTTGTTTGCAGATAATTACACAAGAAGCTTTCAATATCAGAGCTCATTTCATCAATACGTCTTTGTACAGTGTTGTTACTCAAAGGAATTCTTTTGAGTACGTCAAATGGAGGTTTGTGCAGAATAGTTTTTAAAACCTCTTCAACAGCGGGTAAAATTAACTATTCTCCGATGGTGTGCGGTTTTCCAGATTTCGCTATAAGCAATGAGATATTGTAAGATGCCCGCAAGCCATCATCGTTACTTTGAGACGTTGAAGCGAACATATTGTGCACGGTGGGTCTCTTTTCATATTTTTCCTTCAATGTTTGAAAATATTTTAAATCTTTACCTATTTTATCAGGATGACACCTTCTTAGATGATCTTCGAGCTTCGATGGTTTCATAGAGTCATTGCTCAACACTTTGTTGCATAAAAGGCATATGGGCAATCGTTTGTCTGCCTTTGATGGAAGAAAACCAAATTTCAAATAATCAACACTGTACTGTCGACATTTCTTCTTAGATTCAGCCATGTTTCGTATCAGTTACCTACCTGTAAAGAAAAAAATGTTTGTTTTAGTAATCATAAGGCGACTTTAACAGAATAAAATAGGATTAATTAATTATCGCAATGAAAAAACCAAAATGCCGGCGGCAAAACTGATTTTAATTATTAAAAGCAATAAACTGCTAAGACCCATATAGAGGTTTTCACAAAACGGCTGAACCTATTTTAATGTAATATAAAATATTTTTTGATTAATTATATTTTGATACATTTCTGTAAATTCGAGAGAAAATACTTTTAAAGAATATTTTGACATCGAAACTCCGCGATTTTAATGATTTATTTATTACTTTGATGTACGCTACGAGTGATACATAAAGACACGTACAATTTATGAAAATATTTTTAGTCATTTAGCATTAGCAACTACGAGGGCACTGAAATATGTACAAACATGCAGGTCAATCATATATCTCTCCATTAGTGAATCACCACAGTCGGGTAAATAAATAATTTTATAATAAAAAGTACTAAAAGTTCAATCTTTCTCGGCTTTCTGTTCTTTTATAGAAGTATCGAATAATGGCCCTGTTCAGTATTTAATTTCTATTACGTACCTATTACACGCAAACATAACAAATATAATATTATTACAATATAAAAGAAAATTATGAATAACAAATAGGCAGGTACTTACTTTTTCCGGCACTGGCAAACACTGACATCGATTCACTCACACTTTTCTTTTCAAAATTCCGGAAACAAATGAGTAACGTTTGTCCTTGGCATTCGTATTTATATTGGTGAAGAATCAAACAAGTTCATGCAAGATTGCAAGCACAGCACAAGTCGTATTTCGTCCCTTTGCACGTCTGAACGGGTTACGTTGCGGGCGGGCGGGCGGCGCTTTGCAAGTCTCGACGCGCGTTGTACTGAATATCGAATATGCAAGTAACAGTCGCTGACTTTCTTAAAATACACTACTCAAAAAAATTAAGCGAGGTTTTAAAACAAGGAAATTAATGCTAAATAAACAGGCTATCTGATCCATATGCCGGCCTAACTGAAAAAATTGTTTTCAAGCCCGTGGACAAAAAAAAAAAAAGCAAAATATTTGCAATATTATTTTTTCGCGCTATCTGTTAGGATTGCATGAGAACCGTAGCTCCTAAAAAATTTTAGCCAAAAAATCTGAAAATTAGAATCTTAAAGCTTTAAAATGCTTTTTTCTAAAGTCCCAATACGGCCATTTTTCACCGAAATACAGCCTGTCAAAAATCACCGAAAAATTTGGAATTTTTTTTTGCTCCCTTAATTTTTTTGAGTAGTGTATTATCTGCCTACATTGATAGGTCAAGCCAAGCCAAAATTTTTGTTCTTTACTATCGAAACCAGATAAATTTTCGTGGACCCCTGCTTACAAGTTGTGAACCCCCATTTTTTTTTTCACGCCAACGTAGACCCTCGTCGAGTCTCCCGTGGGCCCCTGGGGGTCCACCTGAACCACTTTGGGAATCACTGGTCTAAATTGAACTGTTGGAATTATTGATATTTGAAATTAAGGAGATCAAATTAAAAAAAAAAATTAAGCTGTAGTTAAGCGCTGATAAAAAGTTAGACGTTTTATTGGAAATTACAGAAAATCCCTATACAGCCACTCGTCAGCTTTGCCTAGATCACAACATAAGTAAAGGTACCTGATGGTATACCGAATGAAAAAAAAATCACCCCGGATTCTCTGCAAACCTCTGTTCAGGCAGTTTATGATAGATTAGCTTATTACTTCGCTGTTAATGGTAGGCATTTTGAGCAATTGTTATCTTAAAAATAAACCTATAATAATTAATAATGGTTTTTTTTGTCTTCTTTTTTTTAAATTTCAAATGACAATAATTCCAAAACGGTTTAATTTAGACATATGGTATGTTAGACAAATAATATCTAGAATTTTTAGTAGGACTCAAAAATAAAATAAAAAATAGGGCTTTCCATTTTAAAAAAATCAAGATGGCGTAATTTCTTCGAACTGACTGAGTTCAAAATATTTTATTGTCAATCTCAGCATGTGAACCGTAACTTTCATTAAACATTTTTTTATACACTGATTAATAAATGCTGTGGAATCATTTTTTCATATATATGGGACACCCTGTATTTAATTTTTCATCAACAAAATTTGATTTAATGTATCCGGATAAATATAATTCATTAAATCTGTGAACCCCTGCATTAAGAGAAACTGGCAAAAAATAGATTGCGATTAATTGACAAATTGCGAACTTGACGATTTATGGTTTTTCAGAATGTACACCTATGGTGGAAGCCAATAGACACATCAAAAATAACTGACGCCGATTGTAATAATGTTATTTTATTTTGTAACAAATTAAAGAAATTGAACCTTTTTTAGTCAAAAATGCAATTGATACTGAACAAACCAACTATGTTGGAAGTTCAGTGTTTGAACAGAAATTACTTTATAACTAAAATAGCATAAACCAACAATTTTCTATGTAAACCTGGAATTCTTAACACCTGTTAATCATCACATTTTCATCATCATTTCATTAAAACATTGTTTAACTTTTGTTGGAGTTTCATTATTCCGCAGCGTAAAACGACACAAATATAATTTTTTATCACTGCAATAAAAAAGGCTCAACAAATAGAACTTTCTCGTGACGCTTTTACGTGCTCTTCTTACAATTCAAGATATCGTACCGTTGCTAATCACATACTGCGCGATAATCCATACGTTGCTAATATTTTAAAGTCAAACAACAGCTCCACCTAGTGCGTATTTTTTTACAGAGACCATTTCATAAAAAATCTTCTTTACAGAATGTATAGTAACGCAGAGCAAGACGACCTCTGGCATACACTAACTCAACAAAACTTGAAAATTCCAGTTCTCCCAGGAAATACAACAGTCAAAGACATTATGGATACTTGGACACTACAAACCGGTTATCCTGTTGTAACAGCTTTAAGACAAGGGAATGGAGACTTAGTTGTTAGTCAAGCAAGATTTTTACTAAGTGGAAATAGTGAAAAAGATGAGACTTTATGGTATGTTAGTATTTTTCTTTGTTTTTCCTCTTTTTCCTGCTATTTTTGTATTGTTGTATCATCTACGTTAAAGTTTAGGAAGTCGGGTAATTTTAACTAATTCGCCTCTTACCCTTTCATGAGTATATAAATGATATTTGATTGTTCGCTGCAGCCTTATTATTCTTCGGTTTGTTCAAACTTTATCAACTTTCTCTAGTTTTCTATCTCTTCTTTACCCCCACCCTCAAGTTAATTCAACGGTTACACGAGGAATTTTCGGCGATCTGTACCCTTCGAGATTAGCACACCTAATGAGATCAAAAAAGCATGAGTCAAGTTTATCCCTGACCGGATTTTACCTAACCGTATAATGATCGTTTTCCACGTGTAATGCAGACCGTAACCTGAGTCTCTATTAATGATGTTAGGGTGTTTGTAAATTTTAATTGATTCCGTAAACTTACGTCTCAGTAGCAAGAACTTTGATTTCTCTAACATTTATGATATAACCTAGATAGTGTTGATGTTCAGCTACAGCTGATTGTTCAATTTGATTCTTTTTGATACATCTTTATGTTCATTAATTTTAGTTGATATTAGCAAATAAACGATTGATATCTATTAAGCTGGACCCAGGGTATATTCTGGTCCATTTTGATGTTGGATCACTAAATATACATATTTTTATAGAAGCCTACGAAAAGCTTCTCTAAAACAAAAATTTTGGTGCAGAATGTTGACATACAGATTTCCTGTTGACAAATTACGACCAAAATGCCGCTTCAAATCCATAGTGGTCATGATGGATGGATTATTTTGATCAAAGACTTAGTCTGAACATGATATGTTGGGAATAATTTGTAATCTTTGGCACAATGACACTATTCAGTGGTGATATATCACCACTATACCGAACACTTTACTTTTGCACTCGACGCACGTTTCGCTAACCATGTTAGCTTCATTAGGAGCGATAACGAACTAAAGCTAAAGTTACAATCTATTGTATTTATACTTAGCCCAACCTCTCAATTAATCCGGAGGAACCAATAGCATGGGCGGAGCCATTAGTTCCTGTCAAATAACCAGTAGAGTGGACTATAAGGCATAGGTCCTCTTTCTTACTTAAACTACTTTTACATTCTATAATTTCCATACTTTCGTATGCGTTTTACAATCTCATCACAGATACATCTTTAGTAATAGTAGTAGTAAGAAGAGTGGGTGGTACCTTAAGTCCCTCATGTCACCTAGATCTAAAAGTTCTTCTGTGACTCCCCACTGTCGAATCAGGGTCGCAGTCCTAGTCCGGCATTTTCTGCCAAAAGACATAGGCTACTCACCCTGACCTCTTGTAGATTTTTGGGTTTACAGAATAGTTGACCCCAGTATTTGGATCTTTTAATCACTAGTGCAGGACATTCGCACAAAATGTGAATGCTGTCCTCGCTTTCTCCCTCGCATGTTTTCCGCTCAGTCAGTTTGACCTTATATAAATGGGCTTGTAATGCCACATGTCCCGTAAGGAGTCCTATACTCAAACGTAACCTTTGTTTTGACATCGACAGAAGTTCCTTTGTTCTGCCTGTCGTAGTTTGTTTCATAAGGAGTTGGGCTTGACGACACTCCGCTCCTGCAGTCCAACAGCGTTGGTGTTCCTTGTCCATCCAATCCCTGATCTAGTTTTTACCGAAAGCGAATGGAACTTCTACAACCTGTTGAAGGCGGGTCCTCTAAGGTTCCTCTTTTAGCGAGTTCGTCCGCTATTTCATTTCCAGATATGCCTTGGTGACCTGGTACCCATATTAGAGTAACCTCGTTGTTACCTCCTAACGTGTTTAGTTCTTGCACGCATTCCCTGATCAGCAAGCTGTCCGTGGTAAAGGGTCATCCATTTGGGACTTGACAACTTTGAAATTTCACTGTGAACGCACCCTTAAGCCAATCACCGAACTGTCAACGTCAAAACATTCAGTAAAGTCAACATTTTCATCATGGTGAAGTACACGAACGAACAACGTTTACAAATAATTAAAATTTACTACCAAAATTTGGAGTTGGTGACTGCAACTTTAAGAGCGTTAACGCCAATTTTTGGTCGTAATTCTCGTCCCAGTAGACAAGCAATTCATAGTCTAGTGAAAAAATTTGAGTTAACACATTCGCTGCTGGATGTTCCCGTGCCAGTGAGACAACGGGTTGGTCGAAGTGGCCAGAATATTGCTGCCGTTCAAGCGTCCATCTTAAACGAACCAAAACAGTCGATTTCACGGCGTTCTCAAGAATTGGGCATCGCTCAGACCACACTATGGCGAATTTTGCGAAAGGATCTTGGCCTGCACCCTTATAAGTTAAAGTTAACTCAAGAACTAAAGCCACTCGATCATATGAAGCGACGTACGTTCTCGAATTGGGCCCTAGAAATGTTGGAAGATGACCAATTTCATTGCAAAATCATCTTTAGTGATGAAGCGCATTTTTGGATAAACGGCTTCGTCAACAAACAGAATATGCGTTATTGGTCAGGTGAAAACCCTCATGTGCTTGAAGAAACATCACTTCATCCACAAAAAATTACTGTTTGGTGCGGTTTTCATGCCCGTGGTGTCATTGGGCCGTTCTTTTTCGTTGATGAAAATAACCGTCACGTTACAGTCAATGGAGATCGCTACAGAGGCATGTTGCAACGTTATTTCTTTGATCAATTGCATGGGCTAGACATTAATGATATGTGGTTTCAACAAGACGGCGCCACAAGCCACACAGCGGGTGTAACAATCGACTTACTGCAATCTAAATTTGGTGAACGTGTTATATCGAGAAATGGTCCCGTCGAATGGCCGCCTAGATCGTGTGATTTAACACCTCTAGACTTCTTTTTATGGGAGTACGTTAAATCATTGGTCTATGCTAACAAGCCTGCGTCGTTAGAGGAGCTCAGAGCCAATATTGAAGAGAGATAGCGGCCGTTTCCGTCGAAATGTGTGGCCAAGTCATCGAAAATTGGGTTCAACGAATCGACCGCTGCAAACGTGCCCGTGGTAGACATATGAATGAAGTCGAATTCCATACATAAATGTTTTGATTGTACTTCAAGCCGATAGTAAAATTTTCGAAATGTCTCAAATGGGTTGCGTTTTATTTCAAAAAAAAAAAGTTGTCAAGTCCTTAATGGAAGACCCTATATATTTGGCACGAGCTTATATAGCTGCCTTATTATCGCAGAATCGCGAATTAATCTTCTAGTCTTCTATCTAAAGTTACAGTATAATTAGCCTAAAGAGCATGTTGGGCAATGCCAGATTTTTCTATTCTACCATATCTTAAATATGCTAAATGTCCTTTAAATCTTATTTTAATGACCCTTAAGGGATCTTGTCCTTGGGATTGCCTAAGATATTCCTAAGATTGTCTGATGAAGCCTACTTTATTAAATACTTTATTGAGTCCTCTGCTATATTTCGAATTATATGATAAAGAAACGTACATGGTCTCATTTATCTCGCGTGTAAAAATAATGTGTTTGGTATATTAGGGATACATACTGAGTAGTATTATAAACCTTCTATGTAACACTTAATTATTAATTTTACTTATTCTAGGACATAACTTGGTCTTATTTCCTTCGCGTGGAAAAACAAAGTGTTTGGTGTAGTGGTAATATATACTGAGTAGTATTTTAAACAATTTATACAACACTAACACGTAGGCTGAAAAGTTTTTAGTCTGATACATAGATGTTGCCCTTTTCAAAAATCCATATGATTTTTAGAAGGAACCAACCTTCAAATGATATGTGTCAAAATTTCATGACATTTCGACGATTAGTTAAGAAGTTACAGTGGTTTTAGTAACGCTAGTTTTAATATTATCAAAACAATGGAACAAATCGAATTTCGTGTGTTGATTAAACACTGTTTTTTGATGGGAAAAAAAACCGTTTAAGCGAAGCAATGGCTTGATAAGTGTTTCGAGGACTCCGCCCTTGGAAAATTACTCATCATTTTCTGGTATACTGAATTTAAACCCGGTTGTAAAGATACAAATGATGCTGAACGCTCTGGACACCCAAATGAAGTAGTTACACCGGAAAACATCAAAAAAATCCACAAAATTGTTTTGGATGACCGCTTTATGGTCAATGGTGAGATAGCTGACATCCTAAAGATATCAATCATATTAGTCATATTTTGCATGACCATTTGGGCATGAGGGAGCTCTGTCCGAAATGGGTACCACGTTTGCTTACAGTGAACCAAAAACAACAATATGTTGATGATTCTGAGCGCTGCCTTAGTCAGCTGAGTGGACAGCAACAGGTGAAAGCCACCCGAAGCGACCAAAGACACAACGGTCGGTTGGGAACATTTTGACCTCTGTATTTTGGGATACTCATGGAATAATTTTCATCCACTATGCTGAGAAGGGAAAACCATCAATGGCGAATATTATATAAAGTTATTGGTGCGTTTGAAGGCAGAAATCGCAAAGAAACGGCCCCAAATGAACAAAAAAAAGTGCTCTTTCATCAAGACAATCGCCCTGTTACAAGTCAATGGTTACGATGGCAAAATTGCATGAATTGAAGTTCGAATTGCTTTCCTTATCCACCGTATTCTCCAGATTTGGCCCCCAGCGACTATTATTCGTAGACCCGAAAAAAATACACACGGGAAAGCGATTTGGCTTCAATGAAGGAATTATCGCCGAAACTGAGGCCTATTTTGAAGGTAAAGACAAATCCTTCTACAAGAAAGGTATAGAAATATTAGACAAGCATTGAACTGATTGTATCGCTCTTAAAGGACACTACATTAATGAACAAAGTCTAATTTTGCAAAAAAAAATGTTTTAAGTAACTAGACCAAAAACTTTTCAGCTTAGGTGTTACATTATTAATTTTTATCATATTTCCGGAAATGCGTAATTCTGAAACGGTGGGATATTCAAATTAGTTACCAGTTGCCCAGTCTCTACATATGTAATGGTTTCATTACTTAACGATTATTCGTTTATTTTGTAGGTGGATACCTGTAACAGGATTGACTAGTTATGGTAAAGAATTTTCGGGTTGGTTAAAAAAGGAGAAGCAAGTAACATTGGAAAAAAACTATTGCCCCTGATGCCTCCTGGTTTTTAGTAAATATTCACCAGAATGGATATTACAGGTAAACAATCACGCTTATTATCGAACAACAACTCGGGCAACAAACATCAATTTTGAGTAAATAACAGCAAAAACGTAAGTCGTAGCAAAGTTTAACCTTATCGTTCAACGTATTAGAACTTCAAGCTACATTAGCTTCGAGAATGACCAATCAGCCAATTTTGAATGTTATAGTTTTTAGAAACAAAATTTAGAGGGTTTCCAAAAAAGAATAACAAACCTAGAAATTGTTAAATTTCCGTCGAGTCTGCGCAGCTAAATGGTTTTCGTTGAGTCACAGTTTGCGTAATTAACTATAGTCGCTGGGGATTTACTTCAAAATAGAGTTGAAATATGAAGATGTCAGACGAGTGTCGTACCCATGAAAAGAGCCAAAGAAATAGAGTACAGATTTTAAGTGGTGCCCTGGAACCGCTAAAGCTTATACCCCTCTGAACAACTAAAGATCGATGGAGATCGTTCACAACAAAAGATTCTTTTCGTATAACCTGTCCCAAAACATAAGATCCTGATTTTTGCCGTTTTAAGTGGGTAATATAAAAATTCTGACCTTTTGTTTATGATAGCTTGCAGAGATGGACTTAAGAAGAAGCATTAATGCAAATAAATAAAATTATAAGTGTTTTTGGAGATGTTTATTTATAGATGCATGTAAAAACAAATGGATAAGAAGTACAAATATACAGTTTGAATGAATGGGGTTTACAAGAGGGGACACATTGTATAAATAAAATTATATTTTAACTTAAGCTTAATTCGGTTTCACTATCACTGTCATCAGCTGAGGTAATTATCCGTGGTTTTATATTATTTACATAAATATATGAATCTTCAGCTTTAACAACGTGCTGAATGGAATTCTTCCAGCTTTCACAAAGTATATCATTTATAACTTTTTTTTACTAATTTAACCACTGACACGCTTAAAGTAGAAGAAACATTTTGTGCGCTTATTTTTGATTTAACTTAATACCAAATATGTTCAGTTGGATTAAACACACAATAATACGGAGGAAACCGCAAAACAGTGTGTCCCATTTTCTCAGCCATACTATCACAAACAAATTTCTTTTTAGTGTTCCGTACGGAACACTTATAAGATCACTTCGGTGTCTGTCTGTCTGTCTGTCTGTCTGTCACACCGATTTTCTCCGAAACTATTTGACATAGAAAGGTGAAATTTGTTAATAATATAGGAATTGATGGCCTCATCAGAGCCATGTAGTTTTGAGAATTAAATTTTGACTTAAGGGGTTAGTTATGGGGGGTGAAGTCGGAAGTAAAAAAAAATTTTTTTACTAGGTCATCGAGGGTGGTGTCAAATGAAAGCTTGTGAAAACACGAGTAAAATATATATATATATATATATATATATATATATATATATATATATATATATATATATATATATATATATATATATATATATATATATATATATATATATATATATATATATATAATATTATACTTGCGCGCACTTTTCTTTGTATTATTTTTAAAAAATCGCGCTGTCCCGCGCCTTATCTCGAAAAGTACTTATCAAAAAATTTCGAAAAAATTCTAGAATATTCTCCACGGGGTGTAGATTGAACGAAAATTATCACGAGTGCATTACCTTTAATAATTTATCTGGTATATAAAAAAAACAAAAATTTCAAGGTCATCAGATTTCAGTAAAGATTGGAAACAAACTTTGTTGAAAACTCATTTGGGGTGTATTTTGTGAAATCACTCATCATTTTATACCTCTGTAACAAATTTTTTTTTATTTTACAAGCAATCAACGTACGGAACTAATTGCGCAAGTTCAACTTGCACTTGACCGGTTTTTTTAATTTATAGTTTTTCAAAAACTAAAAAGATCACTATTTTTATAACTAAAGTCAAAATAAATGTCATTTTCTAACATATATTCCTGTATTTCCGATTTGGTGTTGGCTGCATTAGGAACCATATTTAGTAGGCGACTATGGTAACTTGCATCGTCCATAACTATAACACTCTGTTCGAGAACATTTGGCAAAAGGGAATTTTGAAAGCAATTTTCTGCGGTCATGTCTTCGTGATAGTTCAAATTAGAATCTTTTATGTTTGTTTGCAGATAATAGTAGACAATTTGAAACCCAGCCCTTTTCAGATCCAGCAGGCAAAATGGTTATTCGTTTACCTTTATTTGAAGGTGCGTTAGTCTGACATTTTGTACTGTTGTCAACCCACCCTTTTTGCACAATGTCATGGGTATCAAACCATGTTTCGTCAAGGTAAATTATTGGCCAATTCTCTGGTCGATACTTTTTAATTTCTTGTAAATAAGTATGTCGCAAGATTCGTAATCTTTGTGACTCCAGCACTACTTGCCTTTTGTTCATTTTTCGGAATGTGAATCTCATTCTTAAGAGAATTTTGTGAAGGGTTGATCGGCCACAATGTATATTGGTCCCGTCCTGCATCAGTCTTAATTTTATTTTGTCTAGTGTCGGCACCAACTGCTCTTCATACATAGAATATATTTTTCTTCTGATGACGTCTTTTTCACAATCGCACAGTGTGTCGCGTAGAACATGCTAGGTGGACAAAATTCATGTTATGATTTCCAGGAAATCTTATTTGCAAAACGTAAACAACACCACCAAACCCCGAATTCCGAGAAAAGGTTGTTTATCAAATTTGCAAGTGACGAGTCATAAGCGTCAGAAGTCAGGTAATGAGTTTAATGCAGCTCTTTCAATCAATCAGTTGCAATTTAGCGACACTTTCGTGCACATCTTATAGTGACATATTGTAATATTGTGAAAGTTTTTGTGATGAATATTAATACTGAGGGTAAGTACTATTTTTTAATGTATTTTCTTAATCAGAATCTATTAATTTGAATTTTTAGTATCTTTTTTAAATAGCCTATATATTTTAGCGTGTTTTTTTTTAAAAAAAAAACCTTGAAAGTTCAGAATATACAGACATTCACCTCTATCCGGGCTATTTTTAGATATTATACAGAAATAACTTTATTCTTCGTAAAAATACACATATTGTTTAGCACACTTCAGTACAACATGTTTTTTTTTTTCTTTTTTTCCAGAACACGTTTACTCTATTTCAAGGGTAGCCTTTTTTGAGGAGTGGTTGAAACACACGAAGAATGAAAAAAACTCGCGTGTATATGACTTTCTTTCTTCAAAATTTCACTTTGGTGATATTACTGAAAGCAGCCAAAAAGAAATAAAGTTGAAGATATCTAACTTGTCTAATAAGTTTGGTGCCAAATGGTTGGCTTCAGGAAAGTCGAAGGAGCGTTTTTTAATTAAAAATAAGAATTGGTTGGATGAAGCAGACATACAGTTTACTGCGAGTTCTTTTGCGCCACAACCTTCAACATCAAGTGAGAATGTGACTCCTGCAGGAAGACCTCGCAAAGATTTCGAGGATCGTCGTTTAAGACGAAGAAACGTCGCGTCGTGGATCTCGTAGAATCCCGAAGTGTCAGTGAATTGGTGACTGCTGCCGAAATTGCTGTGCGTTCAGCAGGGCAAAGGAAAATTGCCAATGTGATTAGAGACCTTAGTGAGAGCTCAGATAATACTATTAAGTCTAAAAATACCAGTTCCGTTAATCCTAGGCAATTAAGTAGTGACGAAGCCTTAGCTTACTATATACATTCTAAGTCAACAACGCATTCTTACAAACAAACTAGGAAGTGGTCCATGAAGGCGGGGCATAATGTGTTTCCGTCATATTTTGGTTTAAAAAAGTCCAAATAGGCCTGTTACCCTGCAGAGGAGCACATTGCTATAACAGAAACTCGTGCTGAAATAAATTTGCAAGCCTTATTTAATAAAACAGTGGAACGTCTAGTATTAGCACAGAATGAAGTTATCAGCAGTGTGCTCCCAACAAGTTCATCGTTTACACTTGTTAGTAAATGGGGATGTGATGGAAGTTCTGGGCACAGCACATACAAACAGAGATTTGAGAACACTGAATATACGGACGAGTTTCTTTTCGCATTTTCTTTAGTTCCCCTTAAGTTATATGATGGGTCCAAAATTATTTGGCAAAATCCTCGGCCTTCATCAACTTTGTATTGTCGCTCAATCAAATTTATATTTGCCAAAGAAACGAACGACTTCACGTTAGTGGAGACAAATAGATTGTGGGAAGAAGTTAATGCTCTTCTTCCAACACTTATCAACTTTGGTGATTATCAAATCTCTGTAAAACACGAACTTTTGCTGACAATGACAGACGGAAAGGTGTTGTAACGCCTTAACGGAAACTAGTTCATCCCAAAAGTGTTTCATCTGTGGCGCCACCCCCAAGACGATGAACGATGACCCCGCGATGTTTAATAGCAATCAAGAACATTTTGGCTTTGGTTTATCTACACTTCATGCTTGGATTCGTTGCTTCAAATGTCTTTTACATATCAGTTACAAGTTGAATATTAAGAAATGGCAGGCTAGAAGCAACGAAGACAAAGCAGATATCAAGATTCGTTCCGAGGAAATCAAATTGAAATTTAAGAACGAGATGGGACTCATTGTAGATAAACCAAAGCCAGGATTTGGTTCTTCAAATGATGGAAATACAGCCCGTCGCTTTTTTAAGAATGCTGAGATGAGTGCTCAGATCACAGGGTTGGATGTTACAATTATAAAAAAGTTTGATGTTATTTTGAGAACAATGTCTTCTGGATTCGAGATAAACTTAGTTGAATTCAAAAAATTTTGTCTTGAAACTAGAAAACATTATCTTAGTCTCTATTCGTGGCACTGTATGCCTGCTACTGTGCATAAAATATTAATTCACAGCACAGAAGTCATCAAAGCGGCATTGCTTCCAATTGGGCAGCTTTCCGAAGAGGCTCAAGAAGCACGGAACAAAGATTGCTGCAGATTTAGGGAGTACAACACCCGCAAGTGCTCGCGTTACTGTGCATGTTAATTATAACATCTGATCCTTTGATCAATAGCCTTCGAGAGATTCCCAAAAAAAAAAAAGCCGGAAAAAATATGGACAGATGTATTAAAGTTAATTGTAAGCCCTAGCATAGAAGAGTCAAGATTGGAATCGTCATCATATTGTCGCACAATGCCACAAAATGATGACGATTATACAGTAAACGACTCATCAGAAGACTCTGATGATGATTATTAGGTTCAGCTACTATTTTTAGTTATGTAGCGCTTGTACTAAGCATGTAAACCTTGACTTGTAAATTTTTCTTTATCAATAAATGAGTATTTTTATTTTACATATAATTACAGTCAGTGTCATTATGCTAAATTTATTACAGACCATTTATAACATTTATTTTTGACTGGAATTTTCAAAAAAACAATTTTTTTTTGAACCGAACAGCAAGAAATATGTACCTTAAAAAAATCAAAAACATTTTAAAATACCAACTACTTATGTATGTATAATGCACAAGTTACCTACCTGAAAGGCAGGTATTATTTGAGTTTTTATCCTTTTTGTGTCAATAAAACTAAGTAATATGGATTAATTGTTTTATTTTTAATTGACAAATGCAATAAATGATTTTTCATCTGGTTATTATTAAAAAGAATAATACAGTGTCTTTCATTTAGTTGCACATTCAAGTTTGTAGAAAAATTCGTGCACATACGCAGAATATTTTGTTTTTGTTATACAATATTTTTGTGCAGCTGGACAAAAAAATACAGGTAAGTGAAATGCAGCTAAATGAAAGACACTGTATTATAATTTTTAATTCTAATAACCATACAAAATACCCTTGCCCTTTAGTTCCGTTATCTACCTGCTAAGCTGATGCAATCCTACCGCGATATGCAAGGGTGGCTGTATTACACAAATTTTATCGATATTGAGTACCTGCGGTAAATTGTGTATAAAACCCACATTTATTAACCGATTTTCATGATTAATACCTTATTTTATTTTCCAGATACGCAGCTGTCAGAAAAATGTATAATATTTTGTTTTTCTTTTGTTATTGCGTTTTTTTTTTACCGAAAAAAAATAATGAATATTACACGAAAAAAATTTTTTTCTCTCCATTAATTTCTAAATAACTCCAAAACGATAAAAGATAGAATAAAATAATATTCAATCAACTTTAATAAAATTTTGTTACGCATTTTTTAATGTTTTATTTATAAAAATCTGACAAGTTGTTCCCGAGTTATCGTTAAATATGACTGATTTAGGGGAAAAAATTAGCCACACCCATAAAAAAAAACCAACGCGATGAAATTTTTCTTAAAATAACTTAATATGCCTAGAATATACATAAACAATTGAAATAAGTGAAAAAATAATTTTGTCCAGCTAACTTGTACTAGTCGACACACTGTGAATCGTCTACATGATGCATTTGAAAATCTTTCCGTTTTTTTCTGTTCCTGAGTGATGGTTTTCCTACAATACCTTAATCGTAGAAATTGGGGTTTTTGTTAGTTCAGTGGTTTCTTGCAAAGCATTTTGTTTATTCTAATTTCTTTTTACCAAACTGTCGTAAACATTTTTCACTATTCGTTTAGCGTCAAGTGATAAATGTTTTCTCTTGCGATAGCCACTATTGCAATTTTCCCCAAAGACGCCACATAATTAAAATGGAACCGTTACGTTGTAAGTTGTGAGTAAAACTAAAAATAAAAATAATAAAAAGTATCTTTCGAATATTAATGGGGACCTGTGGTCATTAGGCCTATATTATCAAATACTTAAAGGGCTTCAAATCGGGTTGCCAGGTAGTAAATATATAGGTAAAAATAGATTCAATATGATTGCAGGTGCAAGTGAGGGCGGTATATAAAGCAGGTAAAATAAAAATACGTTTATTGTAATACCTGGCAACTATGCACAAAACCTTAATAGGGTCGTTTATTGCCCTACTGAAAAAGCAAAAAGGCAGGATCTTATATCTTGGGATTTACTTTACAGTGGAACAAATTTTACACTCAGTTGAAAAATCGGTAACCGAGAGGGGTGGAATATTTTTCATAAAAAGATAACCCTTTCATGCAATGGAACTTACCTCCATTTAATAATCGACATTCGAAGGGGATACATTTTCTATAAAAAGGAAGCTGTTTCTACTCTAGAAATCTAAAAATTTATACTCGATTTGAAAACTGAGGATCGGAAGGTGATCATTTTTCCCAAAAAAGAATCCTCAATAAACAATGCCCGTTTCGGCACAGTTTCTATTTCCTCTCCGTCAACACGTAAAAAATTTTAAAAAAAGCCAACATTTGATACCCTTTATTCTTAACAATTTTTGAGGAAACTAAGTTTCTTTAACAGTAACAGTCACAGTCACTAAGTTTAACTGATCTGGCAATTGGGGGTTTATTTTGAGAAATACAATATTTAAATTTACGGTAAAAGACCCGTAAACTGTTTTAATTTATTATTAAAAGGATAAGAACAAAAAATTATATTAAAATATAGAAAATCACTAATTTTCTTAGCCACTGAAAAGTCTTAATTTTATTTGGTGACGATTAGAATATATCACGGAATAATTTTATGCACAAAATACATCTGGCCATTAAGCAAAATCTTAAACCTTTCAAATCACAAAAACTACACTAATAATCGCTTTCTGAAAAATTAAGACAATATCTGGCATGAAATGACAGTGATCAAAGAAACGTCATACTTAGCAGTCATTTCATGGTTTCTCAAAAATATTTTTCTAAGGGGTGTAGTTTGATATACAATACAACTTCGAGTATTTACTTAACAATAATTAAATTTATTTTTTAGAGTCAATTATGATGAAGATAACTGGATGAGTCTTACCAATCAGCTATTAGCAAATGGTCACCATACTATTCATCCCAGAAACAGAGCTCAAATGTTAGATGACGCCATGAACTTAGCATCTGCTGGATATCTTGACTACGAGATAGCGCTCAATGTCACTTTATATTTGGCCAACGAAAGGGAATACGTACCCTGGAAAGCAGCTTTAACAAATCTAGACTTTTTACATAATATGTTTGTAAGAAGTGCCGATTTTAATAAGTTTAAGGTAACATATATATTAATTTATATTATACTAAACCAAATATTACTTGCTTATACTTATATATCAACACAATCGAACATTGTCTCGAATTTCCAGCGGTGGTTGCACTTGATATATCCCCAGCATTCGGCCGTGTTTGGCACGATGGATTGTTGGCTAAGCTAGGCTCTTATGGTACGTCTGAAAAGTTCTGTTTATGACTCTAGTGTTTCCTCAGAAAGCATTCTTTACGAGTGGCTGTCCATGGGTTTCTTTCAGACACCTTCACTATCAACGCCGGCATGCCCAAGGCTCCATACTATCTCCTACCCTCTTTCTAATTTACATCAACGAACTGCTGGAAAGGACTAGTAAACCAATCTACGGCATTGCAGATGATAATATACTTATTTCTTCTTTCACTTAGAACGCTCGAATATCGGCTAATTAGATCAATATCCGCAGGAAGTCGTTCAACTTACCAAAGACCTGGAATAAATTCTATCTTGGCGTGACTGTAACTAAGTAAAATTACGTTAAATTCTAAATTCTTAATAACATATTTCCATGTTCTTTCTTTAATATGACTTTTTTTTTTGAACGACATTTATTAATAATCGTTATCAAGTAAACGCTAGTTCGTGGCTGAAATTAATCCATGCTTCCTTTCCACCTCCGTTAAATATATCATCAAAAAAGGGCTCAGAAATGAGTAAAATGATCCGAAAAATATAGAAATTTAAAAGACTTTAGCATCGTCTTGTCACTGTAGACGAAACGTGGATCCACCATTACACCCCGGAGATAATAGAGTATCAAAACAGTGGAGTGGTGAAAGTGTACTGAAAAAAGCGAAAACAGTTTAATCGGCGGAAAAACGATGGCAACTATTCGAAAAAGGATAAAACATTGAGTAGCTCTTATTATGCAACGTTATTGGACCGTGTGTACTGAACAGAGTAAACACTTTGGAAGCGGCACGAGGAAATGGCTTCTACAACTGTACAATACGTGCTATCTAACTAAACAAATCCTGAAGTCATGGAGAAAAGCAAAAATAATCGCTTTGCTGAAACCTGGTAAAGATCCAAACCACTCTAAGAGCTACAGACTTATCTCATTCCTGTGCCACATATTTAAACTCTAAGAGGTTGATTCTCAATATAGTCGAAATATACGTTGGCCAAGAACTCATCCCGCAATAGGGTAGGATTCCGGCCAGGAAGATCATGCATTGGTCAGGTTTTGACACTAACAGAATACATAGAAAGGGCTTTCGAAGAAAGGAACATAACCGGGGTCACGTTGGTGGACCTATCAGCGGCATATGATTCGGTAAACCAGAGAAAACTTATAACCAAGATTTACGAAGTCATTAAGGACTACGAGCTGACGAAGGCAATCGAATCAACCCTTCAAAACCGAAGATTCTATGTTAGTAAAGATGGCAAGAAGAGCAGGTGGATATTCCAAAGAAATGGACTTCCCCATCATTATCATCTACTCTTTATTATCTACCCTAAGGACCACCAAATTCTTAACGATACAGAACACGTCCTGTACGCCGACGACCTGGCCATTGCAGCGCAAAGAAGAAACATTAGAAAATGTTCTAAGACACTTGGCGGCGTACTACAAAAGTAACTCTCTGAAACCAACCCAGCAAAAACCCAGGTATGTGCCTTCCACCCGAACATAAGGGCAGCAAAGAGGACGCTACAATTACAATGAGACAGAGTTACTCTTGAATATAATAACCGTCCAACATACCTCGGTGTCGTCCAGACCAATCACTGTCGTTCAGGCACCACTGCCAGAAGACCAACCAACCGGGAATCAACTCTTGAGAAAACTGACGGCCAGCCAATGGGGAGCAAACCCCAGGGTACTTCGAATGACAGCTGAGGCGGTGTGCTTCTCCACAGGCGAGTACGCCTGCCTTGTCTAGAACAGGTCCAAGCATGCCAAAAAAGTAGACGTGGCACTAAACGAGACAGGTAGGCTTATAACACATTGTTGACCTTCTAGCAATCCAGAAGGATGATATTCAGGCAAGTCTTGCCGAATTGCGAGGGGCCCAGCGGCTTAGTGACGAAAAAATTGTATCTCTTGAAGCTGAAATTACAGAGCTCCGTAGCCGCTTTCCAGGAGATAATCATGAGGGCTTGCGCCAGACTCAGCAGCCTGATAATCCGACTGATGGAGCATTTATTATCGATCCATACCTTGAGTTACAGGAGCGCAATGACCGTGCCAAAAACATCATCGTCTTTAACATGGAAGAGAGTGCATCCAGAGTTTCATCGGAAAGAATTGACCATGATAAGGCGCAAATAGTCCATTTGCTGAATAAAATTGATATTGGCGAGTCTACCAACTTCAAGGTTATCTTCCCAGATCCTACTACTGCTTCTCATTGCTTGAAGCAGAGAACCAAACTGAAGGCCTTAGGCATTGACATTAGAAATGACCTTACTAAGATTCAGAGGAATCACCTAAAGGGATTATACAAAGAATTGGAAAGAATGAAGAATGAGGGTGAGACGAATCTCGGTATAAGATATCGCAACGGGGTTCCATTCATAGCTGGGCTCATTAACCGAGAGAAGAATCGACCTCCAAAAAAACGGGACACCCAGCGGGCGGAGTGCAATGACTTAACCTTTTATTGCCAAAATGTAGGTGGGATGTGCTCAAAGCTGCCTGATCTCAGAGAAGCTTTGTATATGTGTGATTATTCCGTAATAATTCTTGTGGAGACCTGACTTCATAAGGGCATTCCGATGGCGAAGTCTCTTTTGATGACTGGACAGGGGACCAACAACTAGTGATAAAAGTAAGGGGGGGAGGTGTTTTGATTGCAGTGTTAAATAAGCTTCAGTCCAGGAAATTAGCTGTATCCTATGATATGACGGAGCAGATTTTTGTGGAAATCAAAACAAGGTCTAAGTGTATTATCGTTGGGGGGTTTATATTCCGCCTAATTCCCCGCATGATAAAATCTAAGCAACATTGTTTGTCTGTTCAAGAACTAGCGGAGTCCATCCCAGTTGCTGAATTTGCGATATTTGGAGACTTCAACTTACCCAATGCCATCTGGAAAAATGAGACTTATGGCGTTACTGTGGAGTGCGCAGAAAATTCACCTGCCTTAATGCTAGCAGAAACCTTATGTTTCTTAAACTTGTATGAAGTGATTAAAATGCCTAATTTTAGAAATATTTTCTTAGATTTATTTTTTTTGTTTCTCACCAGATGTTGAGGCTTGTCAGGCTGAAGATATACTATTACCTGAATCTCTACATCATAGAGCATACTGCTTGAGGGTCGGGCTGTCTTTTGATACCTCCGAGTTCGATGAGCTATATCTCGATTTTCGTAATGCTAATTACCCTGCCATTAATGATTTTTTGATCTCGCAGGACTGGGTGGAAGATTTGTGCGGTTTGGACTTGGATGATGCAGTGGATTAATTCTATGAGAGTCTGTATTAGTGCGTTGACTGCCTTGTTCCGGTCAGGCGGGTAAAGAACTTAAGCTTTCCTAAATGGTTCACTCCAACATTAAAGGATCTAATTTGTAAAAAGAAGGCTGCCCACAAAAAATACATGTCAACCAGAGCGTATGATGATTATGTAGCTTTCAGACACTTCCGTTCTCTCTGTAAGGCCGAGTCTAGAGAGTGTCATGAGGCACATCGTATCCGAGAGGAAAATTCTCTTATTGACAACTCTAAATACTTCTGGAGGTTTGTCAATAGTAAAAGAAATGCGGTTAATCTCCCGAATAGCATGCACCTGGATGGAACTATGGCGCACTCCAGTGTTGACATTGTCAACTTATTTGCGAAGCACTTTTCCAGTGTGTACGTTGACAATGACTGTCGGGTACCTGACTTCCATCAGCACTGTTTTAATGACATATTGTTATGGAAGTTCAGTCTATCTGAGATTTTTTCCAAAGTTGAGAGGCTGCCAGATGAAACTAAATGTGGTCCAGATAATATTCCCAATTTGTTCATAAAGCGATGCGTTTATTCAATCACTTTACCTCTGCAAATTATTTTCAATAAGTCGCTGGACTCTTGTGCTTTTCCATCTAGATGGAAGCACAGCTTCATATCTCCCATCTTCAAATCGGATGATAGGGAGGATATCAGCAACTATAGAGGAGTGTGTATACAGTCTGCCATGCCCAAACTATTCGATTCCACTGCCAAACCAGTTAAACTGGTTTGGCAGTGGATCCAGTCCAATCATCTATTTTTGAATGTAAGAAAGTGTTTTACCATTAGCTTCTATAAAGGGAAACACAGAGTCCCATCCTCATACTCGATTGAAGGTATTCAACTTCCTTACAGGAGTTCAGCAAAGGACCTTGGAGTAGTTTTCGATGAAAGACTTACTTTTACAAGGCATATATCTGCCGTTAGTCAGAAAGGGCTAAGCATACTGGGTTTTGTTTTGAGAAATTGCGGGCAGTTCTCTATGACTGTTTTGAGAGTGTTGTATTGTGCTCTTGTGAGAGCAAACTTGGAATATGCGACGGTAATTTGGTCTCCATTTTATGAGTTGCATAAGGGAACAATCGAAAGAGTGCAAAATAAATTTTTGAGATTTTCCGCACTCAAGTGCAACGGGACACTTGTGAATTATCATAAGACTGTCATGCGGAGGACCTTAGGGTTACATACTTTGGAAATGAGAAGATCCCTTTATGATGCATGTTTTATCTTCAAACTTATTAATGGAATCACTGACTGTCCTCAGCTACTCGCTAAAATAAATTTTTAATATACCCAGAGGCAATCTTCGCCATCATGATCTCTTCGGCATCCCCTTCCATCGCACGAATTATGGGAGGCACTCTCCCATTCATAGAGCTTTGAGGACTTGGAATTCATTGGATGGCCGGCTCGATATATTTAACAGCTCCGTCTCGGGATTTAGGTCCCAGCTGCTGAGGGCTCTGTAGAGGTTCTACTTGATCAGGGTTTACTATTGGTAATACTATTATTGTTTTTATATTTCTGAGGTTTAGTTCTTTCATTACCTGTATCTATTTTATATATTTTGTTATTGAGGATGTTTATGTGTTTGTTGAATATTTTTATTTAGACATAGTCTTTGTCATGTGTTTGTCTTTTTAATTTTTAATATTTTTGTTTAAAAATTGTACTACAATGGGGTTTCCTGTAAAATTTGTATAAATAAATAAATAAATAAATAACGGGATGCATAAAAGCCATTCCTCTAGACCCCTGTACAAAGCAATCGGTTTTGAAGCTCCTTCGATACGCTCAACAGCGGCCGAACACACCGAGAAATTTAGGCAGGCTTTTGATCACCGCCAATCACTCTTTGGGGTGCCTGAGCTCCCCTGTACGCTGAAATCCCGAGAAGTTTTCTGAACACAGTACCAATAGAGCCGCCTGATTTCGATCCACTTAGGCAAAAACCTGCACTTGGGCATGATACAGAGTGGATGTCATGGAGAGCCCTCTCAACCGTCTTCGAACGAGAGTAATAGGATCTAAGGTGAACCTGTCAAAATGGGGGATAACAGAGGGAACAGACACAAGATGTGAGTGTGAGAAAACACAAACGACACGGAACACTTTCTATCCTGCAAAAACTGCTCAAATTACTAACCTAACACTATGAACGTGGCCCGGTATTAGGCTGACAAAATTTAAGTAGGAATCGAACATGAAAAAGTAAAAGTAAAGTATTGGACCATTTGCAGTGCAGTGAGTTGAAGCAGAAGCGACCCAGTTAGCGCGCAAAAAGTGCTCTTTCACCAGACAATCCGCCTGTTCACGCTGTACGAGCTGGGCTTCGAAATAGTTCCCCAGATTTACCCCAATTGACTTTTTTTGTTTCCTAATTTCAAAAATTAGCTTGAGAAGAAAAAAAATTCGTCGAATGTTGAGGTTATCTGTGCTAGAAACGAGTATTATGCATAGTTCGAAACAAATTTATTTCCTGAGAAAATAAAAAAAAATTGGATTCTCCCTGAACCAAATGTATAAGCTTAATGGAGATTATGTTGAAAAATATGTTTTCATTTTTTCAAAAACATATTATTTATCTTGTTGTTTACAAGACTTTTCAACCCTCGTACATATTTTTTTACTTTCAGACATATATGATCTCCTTCTAAGTGAGTTCTACAAAGAATTGACTTTTAAAGAATCTCCAAATGAAGAACCGACCAAAGTATTAAATCGAATGGAAATTGTAGACCACGCATGTAAGTTAGGATTAAAAGATTGTGTTTTACAAGCAGTTCAACAATTCCAAAATTGGAGAAATAGTCCCAATCCGGATATGGAAAATACGTAAGTATTTATTAATAGCAGTGGTTTTTAGTACTTGTTAGTTAGCGGAATGTCTTAAGCATAAGAAGTTGACTAGTGAGGCCGACTAGCGTATCCTTGAAGAAATGTGTTTCGAGAACATTTTTTTCCATCAATGTATTCTTTGGTATGCTAACAACATCGCAATAACCTTAGTAAGTTGTCCAATCGCCTCCTGCATCAATAATCACCTGATATCTTCGAGGCATACTGTCGACGGGCTTTTCTGCATACTCTGCAATTTTTTCGGATCTAGCGATACAAATTCCTCAGAGTCTTTCCTCTGAACTTTCTCTTTACAAGGGACCAAACGGTTTCAATAAAGTTGGCGTCCGGCGATTGTGAGGGCCACTCTAGTATCTTATCGTGGACCCAAACGAGACGCTTTGCAACGTTATTTTCGCCCAGCAAAGGTTTCTTCAACGTGCTTCGGAATTTGACGCACGAAGATGTTGTCGAATGGTCTCATGGGATACATTCAAACCCGTTTTTCTTAATTTTGCCGCTCTTTGACACGGCGTCAATTTCGGATTCCGTGAAAACAAATAAACGATTCCTTTTTCGACTTTCAGGGTGACTTTGCCGATCGAGCCACGTTTTCGTAAGTCGTAGACATTTTTCGTCTCGTTAAAACGAATTGCCCACTTCTTCACAAACGACACCGGCTTTTTAATATATTTAGCGGTCTCGGAATGTGTCTCTAAGCGCCTTTGGATGAGAACAAAGAAATACTGCCTCGAATCGACGCGCAAACAAATGACTCATTTTGGATTTCGAGGAAAGGTCGATATCGACTGATACTTTTACTAAAATGCGTCGAAAACAAAGGTGCCTTCTACTGATTTTTTGTTGAATCGCTAGAATCACATCTACCAAAAATGAATTATCGTGGACACGTTCTTACTTGACAGACTGTACTACTAAAAACAAAAAGCCGCTCTAAGCAAAAACGCTGTCTTTCTCATTTCGGAAAATGAACAATTCGGAAACGTCCTGTCTTCGTCTTTCCAGTAGCTCTCAGGTACATAGACAATAAGTCATCTCCTCACCTTTCAAATATTCAGGCACGCGGAATACACCTCAAGACCAAAGAGCACCGTACCTTTTTTTTTTAAATTTGGACCGCGTTTGTAAGAATTCTCTAAATTAATTCAGGACGAAGCCTTCTTAAGACGCATTACTGCTGGATCTTATCTATCCGTAAAGCCTTACTGCCAAAAGACAATTTTTTCCCGCCTCGCCCTGTATATATGGTAAAATATATCAATTAATTCATTTTTAGGAAAATCCATAACTATTACCTTTATACCTCACTTACTACAACAAATTAAACTATTTTTACTTGCTTAATAGACATGTCAAAATTTGACAATGCCTACATTTTTATTTTGTCTTGGCAACTATGATAGCGTAAGTTTATTAAAAAAAGGATAAAAATTGAAAAATTCAAAATAAATCGAAAACTATTAGAAATAGGTATATGACATACTTAATAAAAATTGAGGGTTTTGTAAAATCTATCAAAAAAATAATAATATACAGGGTGTGCCATTTAAAAAATTTGAGATTTTTCAATTTAAAATAGTTGAAATGTATAAATTTATTTTGAACACCCTGTAGCATCTAACTCAAATTTCTTTACATATACCTGTTTTTTCATCTCTATAGAACGCTCGTACTAATTATGAGTATTTCACCTTCAGAAACAATGGCCCTACTGCCAATTTTTTACAAAACTGAAAACTAGTATTTTTTAAAAAAATTGAAATATTATAAAAAACTACTAGTTTAGGTATACATTATTAATAAAAAAGTTATAAAATTTTATGCAAAATTTAAAAATAAATTAGAAAATAGGATGTTCCATTTAAAAAAAACATGCCATATGTTATATCGGCCACACTTTTTTGAAGTACCCTGTATATTCAAAAATAATTTTAAATTATGCACCTTAATATTCCGTAAAACTATTGTATTTAACATTTTTTCGTCATTCCCGAAACAAATGAGATAATGAACTTTACTGTATCGTTGACTCACCCGATATACCTTGGAAATGGCCTTGCGTTCTTTGTATCTCTGAGCACGTTTTCAAGGCTCGCCAAAGCAACACTTGGTGTATTTGTTCGTTGCTGGTTCTATCTAACACCTGGAGTTATCCAGCACATCTCTAGGCTTTCTGTCGTTGCGCAATGAAAGTTAAAACAACAGCTTCAAAGGTGTCTCTAGCTCTGTGCTGTGGTATTACGTCGCAGAGAAAATATTAGATTCTTTATTAAATATTTTATTTTACAGAATTAGCCCTGATCTTCGTCAAACAGTCTACTGTACAGCAATTGGTGATGGACGCCAAGAAGAGTGGGATTTTGCTTGGAACCGATATCTGAATACAAATGTAGCAACCCATCAGGAAATACTTTTGACATCACTGGCATGTTCAAAAGAAATTTGGATCTTGAGCAGGTAAACATTTTTAAGACATAAAATTACATATATGTTCTTAACGGCTACTAAAACCTAAACTCAAAAAACATGCAATAAAGATTTCATGAACGTTTATATGTAATGAAAAATTTTCAAGATCAGAAAATAATATTATTTTACTTTTTTTTTATCATAACAAAGTGTATTACCTACACTTAAAATTCCTAACGTCGTAAATTGTAACATCTTATAAATTATCTGGAAGAATTTGATAGTATTGGGGACCATTAATAATGGCTCTTGTAAGCAAAAATCAACAGAAGAATTTTTAACTTTTTGAAGCAACTCAATTGAACAGTTTGTAGTATCTCGAGCAGTTGTATTTGATATATCGAAGGCATCTGATCGTGTTTGAATGATAAATTGCTAGCTAGGCTAAGTTCTTATGGTATGTTTGTAAGATTTTGTTTATGATTCTCGTGTTTCTTCGGAAAGGGTTCTTTACGAGTCGCAACTGACGAGTATCTTCCTAATATCTACACTACCAACGGACGTCTGCCCTAAGGCTCCAAACTGTCGCCTACACATTTTCTCCTTTACATTAATGATCTGCTGAAAAGGACCAGAAATCCAATCTACGGGTTAGCCGATGACAGTACGATTCTTGCTTCATTTACCTTGAACGCCCGCACATCAGCTAACCATGTAAATATTGTCAGATAGACGAACTTGTTCAACTTAACAAAGATCAGGAAGAAATTCTGCATTGGGGTAACAGTAACGAAGTGGTATTTAAAACTACAGAACACAGACGGCTCGATTGTGATGTGATGGAAAGATATATATCATTATGCGCCGCATATTGTTAGAAGGAAGATACGTTTATGTAGGCCATGTCCTTCTTGCCCTCGAGTTCACTTTACTGCTACCACTATTTAACAAATGACAAACATAATATGAATAAATTTAATCTTAATTTCCAATCACCAAAATAGAAAAAAACAACTCTAAGAATTCGCAAAACTTTAAAAACTTGGAAAGGCACGGAAAATGACTGACTTCCAGGAAATAAATTCCATTGTTATTAATGTTTTAATATCGTGCATTAATTCTTTTTTAAAGTATTACATGTAATACTAGTACTGAAGTAATCTGATCGCCTCGCCCTCCAATTACACAGGCCAACAAAAAAAATATTTGTAAAAACTTTTTAAACCAATACGTCTAAATGTTATGTATTTTTGGGTGCTGAAACCGTATCTGGTATCAGTTTTTTTGTATCACCCACAGTTCTCTCACAATATGAAATAGAGAAAATTTGATTTGATACAAATTGTTGATCTCTTGTTCTATAATGGTAAATAGATGTTTCAGATTCCAATAAATGTTTTTTTTTTCAGCCTAGAATCAAGCAAATCTGCCTTTTCCTTAGTCAAACTCAAATCTCTCACTAAATCATTTAACTCAGCTTGTGTAAACAACTGTGGTTTTAAATTTTCTAGAGAACATTGAAACTTATCATCATCCGGTCGACTTTCATCAAATTCGAGACTGGATTGTAAAACGTCATCAACAGACTGAGGTGGCTCAGGGATAGGAAGTCCCCCATGTCCTACCGGCCGATTAGCTGAAGTAAATTAGAATAGACAATTACTTTCTTATTTTTGAAGTTATATCCAGAAACATCAACGCTGCTAAAATAACAATCATTTGAATGGTTTTCTTGCTCTCTTCATACCATAGGTAATGCAAATCTAAAAGTTTTCTTTTCTTTCTTACACCATTTCCTAAGATCCTCGACACAAACATAACATTTGTAACTTTGTGAGGAACCCAACATTTTTCTTGATTACCGATTTCTACACCAAAATATGCAAATTATACTTTTTCTACAAAGTCAGTAATGTTTCTTTGATGTTTTTTAACTACAAACTCACCACATATATAACAAAAAGTATTGGGAGAGTTTTTACAACAACGATTAGCCATACTTTGAGTGTGAATTAAAGCACATAGGTTAAACACTGCAATGCCAAGTTATATTAACTGGAAGAAGACAAACAGCTGTGACATTTATCGGAACTGCCAACCTAATAACATTTGACTTTACTGCCAACCTTATAAAATTCTGATTTTATTGTCAACTTAATAACATTCGAATGATAAAAAATAAACTTTTCACATTTTGAATATTAAAATGTGAAAAATTAGTGGGTGATACGACTTTTTTATTATTATTTTCGGACTCGGCACACCAAAAAACATAGGAATCAGGTAAAATTATTAAAAAAGTTTTTTCATCGTTGGCCTGTGTTATTAGTCGAGGAGGGGTGAAGTAGAGTGGGAGGAACCACTGGATCGACTCTCTCGATCGATTTTGTCATCAGTAGCGCCATGTCAGAGGAGGTGTTACCAGTGTCGATTGAGCAACGCATTATTATAAAACCTTTTAAAATTTTGCAAAGAGTGACGAAACAGTTCACTAAAAAGACGTCTTCGAAAACTTAAGTCTATGACTGGCACAAGAACTTTTCTTATAGCCGGAAAACGGCGGAAAATCTAAGTCATTCTCACCGACCTCATGGAATCAAACATTGAGGCAGTTCGCGAGATTATTGATGGTGACAAGCGTTTGACAATTTCTGAAATCGCTTAAGAGGTTGAAATATCGTTCGGAAGTACACAAAAAATGATCAACGATGACCAAAGTCTGCGGAAAAGTCTCGACAAGGTGGGCTCCTCGCTTACTGACATACGCACAGAAAGAAACTCGTCTTGGAACTTGTGAAAAGCTTTTGGCACGATATCAGACAGATGGAAAAGACTTTTTGAGGCAGCCTGTTACCTGTGACGAGACATGGGTACACCATTACTCTCTTGAATTGAAGAGGGCAAGCATGGAGTGGAGAAAACCCGGAGAAAGTGTGAAGGCGAAAACTAAGCTTTTCACTGGGAAAGTTCTCATGACCGTCTTTTGGGATTACAGGAACATATTACTCATTGATTTTCTCCATGAGCAACGTACCATAATCGCTGCCTACTACTGCAACTTCTCAATCAAGCTCGAATCACTTATCAACAAAAAAGGCGTTAGGGTTAGGGTTTCATGACAATTCTCGGCCCAACACAGCTCCGTTGATTCAACAAAAATTGGAAGAAATGCCTTGGAAACACTTCGAACACAGCCCCTACAGGCAGGATTTTCTTTTTTTATGGGCTAGCACACGTGCTACAGAGAAGTCCCTAAAGCGCTCCAAGAGCGGTATGTGTGTGGAAAAAAAGCGATTCACGTTGTTTTTGAATCGCTGTAAATTGTACTCGAGGGGAAACACAGCCCTAGGCAAATTATTCCAAAGGGATGATGCTCTCCAATAAATTGAGTGACGATGCTAGGGGAATGGAATGTCCCGACATGACTATGTCAGGTTCAGCAACGTTAACTTTTTTAAAAAAACTGCCGCCTGGGTTTTTGTAGCGTTAAATACAACTTGGTTACCGTCACCCCAAGATAGAATTTCTTCCATGTCTTTGTTAAGTTGAACGACCTCCTGCTGTCTGCGGATATTTGTCTGAGTAGCCGATGTCCGAGCGTTCAAAGTGAATGAAGAGATAAGCGTACTGTCATCTGCAAAGCTGTAGATTGGATTCCCGGTCTTTTCCAGCAGATCGTTAATGAGAAAGAGAGTAGGAGACAGTATGGAGCCTTGGGGCACACCGGCGTTGACGGTGAAGATGAAAGAAATCCGTCGACCGCCGCTCGTAAAGAACGCTCTCTGAGGAAACATGAGAGACACAAACAGAACTTTTCAGACATACCATAAGAGCGTAGTTTAGCCAACATTCCATCGTGCCAAACACGGTCGAATGCCTTGGATATGTCAAGAGCAACCGCTCGAGATTCTCCAAGTGTTTAATTGCATTGTTCCAACCATGTTTGTCGGCTTGTGACTTTTATTTGTTTGGCCCTTTGAAAGAATCGTTGGGGGGGGGGCAAGCATTTCAAAAATGACGAATCGTTCGTGACTCCCGACGTGACCTACTTCATTTTATGACGACGGTATAAAAAAACTTTCTTTTGGGTGGAAAAATGTATTCTGAACAGGGGAGACTTTGTAAAAAAATAAGGTTGTTTTTGATTCTTTCATTATTGTAAAAATAATTAAAAAAAAAAAAAAAAATCAGTTTATATGTAATTTACTCTCGATTTAAATTTTTTTTTTACCAATAGCATGCAAAAGATTATACTGAAATTTATTAAAATATTTAATTTTGAATACGTTTACAGATATCTAGAATGGTCAATAACTGAAAACTCCGGTATCAGGAAGCAGGATACTGCTAGAGTTTTTGCATCTATATCAGAAAATCCAGTAGGGCATGATTTAGTTTACAGATTTTTGAAGACAAATTGGCAGAGAATAAGGGAATAGTAAGTGGATAATATAAAAAAAAAAGAAATAATAATTTTCTAATATTTCTTAAAATATTTTTCATCACACTTTAAAATTCTCTTAGTTTGGGACCTTCATCCATGTCCTTGAGTAGCATAGTAGGAACTTCAACCGAAAAATTCAATACGGAGGAAGAAGTGAATGATGTAAGTGAATTTTTGACATAAATTAATAAAAACACTGGTATTTCATAATACATAAGTATTAGGCGTGTGAATTAATTTTGAGGGATTTTTCGGTAAAAAAATGGTTACAAATTGATTATTCAAAGTATTGTCCATCGCTAGCGACTACTTTCCCCTCATCTTTTGAGGCTATCTACGAATCGAACCATTTTTAGTATAGTTTGGAACAACGCAACTGAACACACAAGGCGTTCGGCCGTTTTTGGCACGATGGACTGTTAGCTAAGCTATACTCTTATGGTATGTCTGAAAAGTTCTGTTTGTGGCTCTCATGTTTCCTCAAAGAGCGTTCTTCACGAGTGGCAGTCGACGGATTTCTTTCTAACACCTTCACTATCGACACCGGTGTGCCAGAGGTATCCATACTGCCTCCTACTCTCTTTCTTATTTACATTAACGATCTGCTGGAAAAGACCGAGAATCCAATCTACAGCTTTGCAGATGACAGTACGCTTATCTCTTCATTCACTTTGAACGCTCGAATATCGGTTACTCAGACGAATATCCGCAGACAGCAGGAAGTCATTCAACTTAACAAAGACCTGGAAGAAATTCTATCATGGGATGACAGTAACCAAGTGGAATTTAAAGCTACAAAAACCCAGGCGGCAGTTTTTTCTAAAAGAGTTAACGTTGCTGACTCCGACATAGTTATGTCGATGCACTCCATTTCTCTAACATCGTCATTCAATTTGTAGGGCGTTAACTTGGGAATAAATAGGTCTTGGCATGAACATGTTGCAGGCATAGCAAGGAGAGCTTCTCAAAAGTTGGGAATATTATTTCGAACCAGAAAGCTTTGCACTCCACAAAAACTGTTAATTCTTTACAAAGCTCAAATTCGACCAACTATGGAATACTGCTCCCATGTTTGGGGCTCCGCTTCTAAACATACACTGCATTTGTTGGATTCTATTGAGAGAAGAGCTGTTCGTTTGGTTGAAGACCCGAAACTGGCCGGCGGCCTTGATTCGCTGGAATATCGAAGAACGGTTGGCGACTTGAGCCTATTCTATAAGTATTTTCATGGAAAATGTTCGAAGGATGTAGCCCGCTTAATTCTTCCCAGAGCGACGCATGTTAAAAATAGACGTCGCGCTAATACTTCACATCCGTATGAGGTTCAGCTTGTTACTTCTCGTACAACGCTTTTCAAGCAGTCTTTTATATGGAGAACTTCATTCCTTTGGAACAATTTGCCCAGGACTGTGTTTCCTACCGAGTACAATTTAGAGCGATTCAAGAACAACGCGAATCGCTTTTTTCGCACACATGTCGTTCCTGTAGTGCTTTAGGGATTTCCCTGCAGCACGTGTGCGGCTAGACCCATAAATAAAAAAATAGACCTTTATGCAAACTTGCATATAAAACAACCTCACGCAGCGCTATTAGTGATGTACCTACCGCCACCTATCAATTGGGTGTTTTGCTATAGAATGTTAGTTGGGAAATTTTTGGATCACACCGCGTATGTGTCAAAAGAAGGATATAAAACATCACATGAAAACAATACATGCTTAATTACTATTACACACTAAATAATTGTTTAACCTGAACAAGATCAAGTAAATGTTATCTCACCCAGTAATAGTTTTGTTTCTAGGGTAGTTTTAAGCTAGCGATGTTAAATAGACTTCCTTAGTTTATTTTAATTGGCTTCGACTAGCTTAAAACGGCCTGAGAAACAGATATAGAAATTATTAGAAATAAAATACTTTTTCAGGTTTTCACTTTATTTTAATTACTATGAACATCATTTTGACAGCACTATGCATTTTTTCAGATAACTAACAACTGTTCACACGATGTAGTTGTAGTAAGTCAACTGAAGTAAACAGTACTGTCAGAAAGATCGGAATAGTAATTAAAATAAAGTAGAAATATTGTTTTATTTCTATTAATTCAGAATAGACTTCCATCAAGTATTCGCTAATTCCATAAATAAGATATAAAGATGTATTTTTTGTAGTTCCAATCATTCTTCGCAAGAAAACAAGATGAATTTGGCATAGCACTAAGAACGGCCCAGCAATCTATAGAACAGGGAGAAGCTAATATAAGGTGGATGAAAAAATACTATGCGACCGTCAAGCAATGGCTCGAGAATGTTGAAGTACCATAGAGTGTACGACTAAAATAAAAAAGTATAAGCATTTACGAGAAATAAGAAAATATATATGTCGATGCCAATGCAGAATTGATTACCTCTTTTTTTGAAAAACATAGATCTATGGTTTCATAAGCGAAGATTTAGACAGTAGTGCAACTACAAAAAATGTGGTAACAAATTTGTCCAGTGTTGCCAGCTTAAAAAATACATTTTTTTAAATGGTTTCACAGCTTATTTTTGTCCCGTAATTTTGAACAAAACATAAAGAGTACTTACTAATTGGAGTAGCAATTTGTGACTTTTAATACCTGAATGTTTTGTACTTTTAAAGTGTAAAATATTTTGAAAAGGCATGAAACTTATTGTGTAAGCGGATTACAACCTATGACAATGAAATTTTTGCTCTGCTCATATAAAATACATGTAAACATTCAAAATCTTCAGGTTTATTAGATTTTTTACAGCAAAACAAAAATTTTAAGCGCTTATAACCCGCAATGAGTGTTAAGACAAATTGAATCTCTGGCGTCCAACTTCCGCAAAATTATGTGGCTTGCCAGTGGATACTTGCCGAATAGAAAATTCAAGTAGGTCACTTCATTAATTAAAGAAGCCTGAGTCAAGTGTGAAAAATTCGTTTATGTAGCAAGTCAAACTCAAGCTCAAACTCATTTTATTTGGTCTCATTACAGTAAACACATTGTAGATTAGACAAGGCACATATCTCAGATAGATCTCAAACAATTAAATGAGATATATAGCATAAAAATATATTCTCAGGTTTAGCCCTACAACAACGTTACGTCACGGCAAAAACAGCTAATACAAATAAAACTTTCATAAATCATTTAGGCGGGCGAGGTTAAAGGCGACGACTGAGATAAAAAAACAGCAGCATACAAGTAGCATTGATTAACAAATTATCCAAATGGAATTCCTTATTCTACAGTGGCTATACAACTTCAGCATAACCCTACGAAAGATATACCGAAATTGAACCTCTATGGTTTTCTTAGAATTACTTCTGCTTCTTTCATCTTCATTAAAGAACTCTGGGTCTATGCGAGAGATTGTGCCAGTTCACTTCTGAATTCACAAATTGATCTGAATCTGGGTCAACTTGCAATTGCATTTAAGTGAACAAAAATGTGTTATCATTCAAAAAAATGTATTTTTTATAAAAATGACTAATGTAGTCGACACGATTAGTTCCAGCATCCATAAAGTAGTGAACGTACCTTCCTATGCACGATTTTGATATTAGAAAATGGAGGAGTGCTAGAAATTAAATATTAACTGACAAATCAGACTAGATTTTCGATATAATTCATAACATGAAGTAAAGTTTGTTCGGACATATACCGTTTGACTAATAATTGCCTGCATAATATTTAAAGTCGAAGGTTGCCAAATTGAAATATTTTCAACGAGGTTGTTAGGTTAGTCCTGGTGTCTACTTGGCAATTTTATCAGGCATAGCTGCAAACACAGGGTCGAATTTAATGTGGTTGGGGTTTCAACGGATACTAAAAAGGCAGTAGTTAAGGAATATTTAATTATCAAATACAAAGCTAAAAATTAATATATTATTTAACATGTTTCATATAAAAAACATAAAAATAGAAAACTTTTACAAAACTGAGTTAAATTTCTCCAAACCCCTTGCATGAACCCTACAGCTATTATTTTTTTTTATTTTCCCGGATATGCCTCAGGATTAAAGACGGGCAGCCGCTGTGTACGGGCCTGCGTCTGTCAGGGAGTAAAGACAAGAGTGATTAAGAGTCAAACAGTAGATGTTTGAAAGAACCGTAATTATTTTTTTTTTAAATTTACACTATATTTTATGTTAATTTTAAATATGCAAAAATAATGTACGCGACACGTTTAGAAACGTAATTTAATCCTGTGATTTCGCGCAGTAATTACTCTCGATATGGCGATGGTAGGGAGATGTGATACGATGAAAGTTCGACCGATGGGGAGCAACAAATGTTTGCCCAAATATGAAATTTTGGAAGTTTAATTACGTTTCTTCACTGGTTACATAAATTATAATTCTATAATTATATTTATTTATCGTAATTTTTAGATATTTTAGAATTAGTTCTTTCATAAATATAAAATAAAAATCTCATAGTTTTTAATTGACTTGTAAGTAAGAAATGTGCGTTTTACTTAATAATGTATGTACAGTAGTTATCAGTTTAATCGTAGTTTAATAGTTATTTCGTTAATTTAAAACAAAAGATAATGTAAATACGTACTAGGTATATTTTATTGAAATGTTTAAAATCGGAGTAAATAATATACACTCTTCCTCTCCATAAGTAATTAATATAATTTAAAAGTCAGAATCAGAGGTACATCGAGAATTATAGTCACTGTGCTCTATAGTAGAATGCTTCAAGCGGTTAAAATTCAAAAATCTCGGAATCCAATTACTTTGAATGAATTTTCATAAAACCTAATGGTCATAAGGTATATTAAAAAGTTTACCCATTAAAAACTGTTGTTTATGACATAAATAAATAAAATCAAAAATATATATAATCTAATACAATATAGGCTTAATAAAGTAGTTCTATGCAGAAATTTATATATATATATATATATATATATATATATATATATATATATATATATATATATATATATATATATATATATCTATATATATATATATCGGGTCTTCCATTAACGACTTGACAACTTTTTTTTTTAAATAAAACGCAACCCATTTGAGACATTTCGAAAATTTTACTATCGGCTTGAAGTACAATCAAAACATTTATGTATGGAATTCGACTTCATTCATATGTCCACCACGGGCACGTTTGCAGCGGTCGATTCGTTGAACCCAATTTTCGATGACTCGGCCACACATTTCGACGGAAACGGCCGCTATCTCTCTTTCAATATTGGCTCTGAGCTCCTCTAACGACGCAGGCTTGTTAGCATAGACCAATGATTTAACGTACCCCCCATAAAAAGAAGTCTAGAGGTGTTAAATCACACGATCTAGGCGGCCATTCGACGGGACCATTTCTCGATATAACACGTTCACCGAATTTAGATTGCAGTAAGTCGATTGTGTGGCTTGTGGCGCCGTCTTGTTGAAACCACATATCATTAATGTCTAGCCCATGCAATTGATCAAAGAAATAACGTCGCAACATGCCTCTGTAGCGATCTCCATTGACTGTTTTTGTGGATGAAGTGATGTTTCCTCAAGCACATGAGGGTTTTCATCTGACCAATAACGCATATTCTGTTTGTTGACGAAGCCGTTTATCCAATAAATGCGCTTCATCACTAAAGATGATTTTGCGATGAAATTCTTCCAACATTTCTAGAGCCCAATTCGAGAACGTACGTCGCTTCATATGATCGAGTGGCTTTAGTTCTTGAATTAACTTAACTTATAAGGGTGCAGGCCAAGATCCTTTCGCAAAATTCGCCATAGTGTGGTCTGAGTGATGCCCAATTCTTGAGAACGCCGTGAAATCGACTGTTTTAGTTCGTTTGAGATGGACGCTTGAACGGCAGCAATATTCTGGCCACTTCGACCAACCCGTTGTCTCACTGGCACGGGAACATCCAGCAGCGAATATGTTAACTCAAATTTTTTCACTAGACTATGAATTGCTTGTCTACTAGGACGAGAACGACCAAAAATTGGCGTTAAGGCTCTTAAAGTTGCAGTCACCGACTCCAAATTTTGGTAGTAAATTTTAATTATTTGTAAACGTTGTTCGTTCGTGTACTTCACCATGATGAAAATGTTGACTTTACTGATGTTTTGACGTTGACAGTTCGGTGATTGGCTTAAGGGTGCGTTCACAGTGAAATTTCAAAGTTGTCAAGTCCCAAATGGAAGGCCCTTTATATATAAGGTGCGGTGCTTAAATTCGGATAAATTAAAAATTTTTTTAAAAGAAAATTTTATTCGTCAAAAAATTAAAATGAAAAACAATCCTTTTGCATGTTAGTTGTGTGACATATTCGGAGAGGAATTATTCGATGTAACCTCCTTCAGCCTCAATGACCGCCTCCATCCTTGGCCTGAAGCACTCGTACGCTCTATTTAAATCAGGGCTGTCCATACTGGCTAATGTTGCTTCGATAGCAGTGCGTAAAGATGCCACATTAAGGTGTTTGGACTTGTTAGTAACTCTTTCGATTACGCTCTAAACATAGTGATGAACGGGGTTCAAATCCGGGCTATTGGGAGGCCAAAATTCTTTAGACCAGAACATGTCCACGTTATCCGGTAACCAATTTTGAACTAAATGGCTCCTCTGTGCCGGTGTGCCTTCTCAGAAGCGTTATATTTAGCAACAATGTCGAATACAGTTGATCGAAGAAGCGAATTATTTCAGTCGCCGAACATCCACCGCGAAGACTTTTGAAAGAAAATCGCGACTCTTCGGTTGTACTCCGCACTTGTTCACAACGGCTCGGTCATTTGGATATTATGACTGTTTACTAGAAGTATGTGGCCATCACAAACGTCAACAACGACCTATAGCGGAACTACTATATGGTGGAAAATTTAAATTTGTCCGGATTTAAGCGCCGCACCCTATATATATATATATATATATATATATATATATATATATATATATATATATATATATATATATATATATATATATATATATATATATATATATATATATATATATATATATATATATATATATATATATACATATATATATATATATATATATATATATATATATATATATATATATATATATATATATATACATATATATACATATACATATATAAAATACATATATCATATATATATTATATATATATATATATATATATATATATATATATAATATATATATATAGGGGGAGGGTATATATACATATATAGCAGATAAAAAATCGAAGATGGGAAGAGGGGGGGGGTGGAGTACTTAAGATCTATACTGGTGTCGGCAGTGTTCTTGTTTATATTGATCTTTACTCTTTTTCTTCTTAAAGTTCGATCCAATACAGACGTAGGCGACCCTCCCGCCTTTGTCTGTGGTTGGTACCTTTTTAAATGTTTCCACAGACAAGGGGAACCTACAGTTTGATGCCTGTTTCGAAAGGCCAAAGTGAGGCTTTACTAGTCATGATACTACGAGCGGTTTGCCATTGCCTTCCCGAGGGAGGCGAACGTCACGTTGTAAATTTTATTTTTTTTTCTTATTTTTCCGAGCCGAGATACGAACCCGGGTCCTGGCGTAGAAAGCAGACACCTAAACCACTACGCTATGGCCACCCCCTGATTTTATTAGTCACCGCTAAACATCCCATAGTGGTATTATTACTCTATTTGTACAGTTACTGTAAATCATTTATCAGCAGTATTACTACCATATTTGCTTATAAGAACAACTAAATCTGATTTCTAACTATGCGTTTTGCTATTAAAATAAAAGTTTTAGCGTTTTCCCAACGGATGGCGCTGGGATTTATTGGCTACTAAGAGTTTTGTGTGTAGGCCTTTTAAATCTTCCCGGCTGATACTGGGTGTTTGCGATTTACCTCTTCGCCTTTGCCGGCTGACGAGTTTTAATAGGGAATGAAGGGAACATACATATATTAAAAAGAGTTATATACCTGTAGTGTGGTGTCAAGGTTCTTTAAACTTGCAACACCGTTGTTTTCAAAACTAATAATTTTAACATACTACTTTGCTTTACCCGTACCCTCCATATTCGCTGGAGGAAAAATTACAATATATATTTCGGTATACGGAATATACCTGACACAAATCCCTACACAGTAACCGAATAAGAAAAATTTAGTTATTAAGGAAAATTGCTACACTGATCATTCCTATTGTTCTTCACTCTCCTTGTTTGTTATATTACCGTGCACAGAATTGAACTTTTGTCAACCGGTCTTGTATCAGTGACAGTCATATTTTTAAAATGTATATTATATTATGTAAGGTGTTCGTGTACTTGTTTTATATTTATTTTTAAGCAGCTATATATTTTTTATATTATATATTTAATACAAAATTATTATAAGTAAATAGTTCTGTATCTCAGTAAGCAGTAGAATAACTATCAAATGTTGCAATCCAAAGACAATTGAAATAAATATTTTAAACATTACATTTTTTTAAAATTTGTATTTATCATAGAAAATAAAAAATGAAGGAAATGCATTTTAGAATTCTTAGGGATGCATTCTTGGCGGGCACACACCTGGCAAATGGTTACATACCTAAGAAACTGAAGAGTTACTCCTATGATGGATCCCAATTCACGAACGGATAAAATATCCCGAGGGACGCCAAGTGCGACAAACAGATAAACGATCTGATAGCTTAAAGGTCTTAAAAATAAAAAAAAGTTCAAGTGTCCCCCTATCACAGAATTTTTATTCGATATTGTCTGATTTTCAACCGAACCTAAAAATTTCCTAATTATGAATTTATGAACTCCGTTTCTCATTCGATTTTTAAATAAATATAGCATAAAAATTACAAAACAAAAATAATAAACTATGATTTTCTCATAGCTATATTTCAGTATAAAATAGTCATTCCAATCATGCCTTATTAAAGAATACTACTGTTGTTCCTCCTTACAGAGAAAACCGATAATCTCGGCAATACTATTAGGAATTTGGCAACCCTGTTGTAGGGAATGTGAGGAATTAACAAATCCGATTTTGTATTTGAACTTCTGGGAAAAAATTAAGGAAACAATAAAAGAATATATACTTGAGAGGAAACAATGGAAAAAGATTTTAACGAAAGTGTCTACTCTGCCAACGATCCAGTTATTTGTTACCATCTGTGAGAGGAATACATTTAATTATTATTAAGCCAACCAGGCGACAGACGTCGGTAATCTAAATACAGTCCCTGGCCAAATTATTAGACGCACTGTATTTTTTTTAGTAATTTTATGTTTCTTAAGAGTTTTTATGCAATAATGGTATATTTAAACTACAATATTATTGATTTTTATTTGTATTTATTTTTTAGTTTAAAAGAATTGTTGTAGACTACATATTTGTATTTATTTTTAACATATGGCAACACTGTGTTGACAAAGTGATACATGAACGTAAACAAGTACAAACCTGTATCAGTCGCGATCGGAATCGAGTCAGGTACGGACGTGTTTCTGTGGCTTTATGGACTGTGATTGTTTGTTTAACAGTTTTATACTACTCAGTTATTAGTTTATTTTGTATGCAGTGTTTTAAAAAAGTAATTGGACTATTTTCATTATGGGTAGAAAAGGCGATCTTTCACCACGTAAAAAAGCTGAAGTGAAGGCCCTTGTGATTGCGAAAACATTTACAAACCGAGAAATATCACGAAGATTGGAGGTTTCTGAAGCTAGTGTACGACGCATAAAAAAGAAAATTAAGTCAGGGAAGGAATTAAGCCCGAAAAGAAAGAAAAGATGCGGTAGAAAACCAATTTTCACTCCACGGTCAGAGAGATGTTTGAAGAAAATTTGTGTAGAAAACAGATTTGCTACCACAAAGGTAATAAAATCACAACTCCAGGATGCTAGCGTAAATGCTTCTGAGCGCACTGTTCGAAGAAAATTGAAAGAATTGGATTTTAAGGCCTGTCGCCCCGCCAGGAAGCCCAAGTTAACAGCTGCAATGAAAGCAAAGCGCCTGAAGTGGGCCAAACAATGGCAAGACAAAGATGTGGACTTCTGGAGATCGGTAAGATACAGCAATTTAATCAATAATTGATACTTTATTATCATTTTCAGTTAAATAAAGCAAATAAACATGGAAGTTTATATATTTTTCCTATTTTTGACAGGTCTGCTTCAGTGACGAAAGCACATTCGAAATTTTGCAGAATAAAGCTCAGTATATGCGTCGTCGTCATGGAGAAAAGTTTCATCCTGATTGTGTCGTCCCGACGGTTAAACATCCCACCAAAGTGATGATTTGGTCAGTCATCAGCGGCAAGGGCACTGGACGTCTGTACGTCGTCAAAGGAATAATGAGGCAAGATTAGTACAAAGAAGTATTACAAAATCGGTTGATTCCGCAGCTCAGAGAATGGTTTCCAAATGGGGAACCATTCACTTTCATGCAAGATGGAGCTCCCTGCCACACTGCTCGGTCTGTTAAAGCTTTTTTGGCAGAAAAAAATATCCCTCTGTTGGATTGGCCGGGTAATAGCCCCCATTGAAAATGTGTGGGAGCTGATGAAAAGAGAAGTGGCTAAAGATGTGATTACCAACAAAACCCAGCTCCTAGAAAAGATTATTCATGTGTGGAATCATCATCCTCAAATGCAGGAGACAGTACAATCTTGCATTGATAGCATGCCGCGCAGAATTAAAGCTTTGATAGCGGCTAAAGGTGGCTCAACTAAATATTGACTTTTACTAACATTAATTTCACTTTTCTTTAAAACTTAATAAACTTATGCTTTTCTAAATTAATGCTGTTTTATTTATGTCAAATAAATAGGTAATTGATTGGATAATATAAAAATAAAAAACAAATCAATTTAAAATAATAAAACGGTACAATATCACTCGGTAATTAATATTTTACATGAAATCTTGCAGTGCGTCTAATAATTTGGCCAGAGACTGTAGGATTGTGACTCTGACGCTAAGAAAGCGAGTAAGGTTAGTTCTTGGTTATGGCCATATTCTCCTAATATTTTTATTAATTTTATGTTCTCCCTGTCACCGAAGGCGACTAAAAGAACACACCAGATTGTAGCTGCCTAGATCGCAACAGGCATCGCCCGGTGTGATAAATCGCATCCGATTAGGCTTCGTGAAGTTGGTAAACGTTTCGTGGCTGTACCGATATTCACGGATTTGGCTGATAAAGCTCCCATATATATATATATATATATATATATATATATATATATATATATATATATATATATATATATATATATATATATATATATATATATATATATATATATATATATATATATATATATATATATATATATATACATATATATATATATATATATATATATATATATATATATATATATATATATATATATATATATATATATATATATATATATATATATATATATATATCAACATGCACAGATCGTAATTTTAAAGTAGATTTTTGTGGTAAACGAAATTTGAACTCGAATATAAATTTATTGCACCAACACCTGCACTCAAATAAGCCTAATGCACTCGCTTTCTGCGAAACTAAGGTTAGTTCATTTTTCAGCACAGTTTAATCTTAACCACATTCACTGATTTATTTATTCAAATACGACCGACAAACAAGGCCGTGAAGCTGAATTATTCTCAATTAGTTGTGGCTTTACTTAGCTTATCGATTCCTGATCCTTTCAGCTAGACTTCAGAGCGCTAGCTATCTTGTTGTTGTCTTCCGGTTCAAGTGACCGCCGACAAACAACGTGCCAACTTTTTGGACAGTCTTGCAAGGCCGGCTTCAGATATCCATCCTAGTAGTGTGTGGTGAGGCGGGGGGTGTGGGAAGAAAGAGGCGATGCCTTCATTTTCAATGTTTTATGGTTCAAGAGGTGTCTCAGGAACAACATGCCCAGTTTTCCGTCGGGATCAATTCTTAGTCCTCCAAGATCGACCTCAGATAACTGTCCCACACGAAGAGGGGCGAAATGTCTTCATAGTCATCCTTTCAAGGTCCCAGTGGATTTTCATCAAAGGCATGTGTTTTACAGCGATGTTTGAATGTAATTTAGTCAAACATACTTGAGTTAATAAGTATGCTAATCTGCTGCCGTCGAACACGATACTCTGGATACGGTAATTGGAACTCTACTAAAGAATCGGAGCTGCCAAAGTGTAAAGCATACTTAAAAGGTACTCGTTATTATTCTCCGATTTCTTTAGATCCTCTGCGTTTAACCAATATAACAAATCCGAAAGCAGTCCATTTGAGTAATATTACAGCAGTTTTTGAAGATAAGTAGAAATTTTTAGAGTTTAGTGTTATCAGAGTTGAGAAAAGGGCTGAAACATATATATGTATTTCACAGTTCAAAAAGTTCTGCGGTCGGGTCTTCGTGATAGTCCAAACTAGAATCTTTTATGTTTTTTGCAGATAATAGTAGACAATTTGAAACCCAGCCCTTTTCAGCATGCAAAATGGTTATTCGTTTACCTTTATTTGAAGGTGCGTTAGTCTGACATTTTGTACTGCTGTCAACCCACCCTTTTTGCATAGTGTCATGGGTATCGAACTATGTTTCGTCAAGGTGAATTATTGGCCAATTCTCTAATCGATACTTTTTAATTTCTTGTAAATAAGTATGTCGCAAGATTCGTAATCTTTGTGACTCTATCACTACTTGCCTTTTGTTGATTTTTCGGAACGTGAATCCCATTCTTAAGAGAATTCTGTGAAGGGTTGATCGACTACAATGTATTTTGGTCCCGTCCTGCACCAGTCTTAATTTTATTTTGTCTAGTGTCGGCACCAACTGTTCTTCATACACAGAATATATTTTTCTCCTGATAACGTCGTTTTCACAATCGTCTACATGATGCATTTGAAAATCTTTCCGTTTTTTTTCTGTTCCTAAGTGATGGTTTTCCTACAATACCCTTAATCGTAGAAATTGTGTTTTTTTTTAGTTCACTGGTTTCTTGCAAAGGACTTTGTTTATTCAAATTTCTTTTTACCAAATTGTCGTAAATATTTTTCACTATTTGTTTAGCAAGTGATAAATGTTTTCTCTTGCGATAGCCACTATTGCAATTTTAGCACGAACGCCACATAATTAAAATAGAACCGTTACGTTGTAAGGTGTAAGAAAAACTAAAAATAAAAATAATAAAAAGTATCTTTTGAATCTTAATGGGGACCGGAGATCATTAGGCCTATATTATTTAATAATGGCTCCAAACCGGGTTGCCAGGTAGTAAATATATAGGCAAAAATAGATCCAATATGATTGCAGGTGTAAGTGAGGGAAGTATACAAAGCAGGCAAAATAAAAATACATTTATCGTATTACTTGGCAACTATGCATAAAACCGTAATGGGGGTCGTTTATTGCCCCATTGAAAAAGCAAAAAGGCAGGATCTTATATCTTGGGATTTACTTTACCGTAAGCCGGAAGTAAGCCACGGAGCTAGAGCCTGTCATAACAATGAATATGTTACACACTAATAACCACAAAGTGTCAAAAAGTACAATTAACAATTCCATAGTAGTGAAATTTTTAAGTACGTAACTTAAAATTTTGCGGTTTCTGTTAAACTCTTTTTATTTTGCAAATGGGTCAAAATCAGTAAAACGGGCAACCTGAAGTTTTTTTCTCATATTTCAAAGATGAATGATGTTTTTCGATAGAAGTACAAGTACCTTTTCACCCCCTAAATTTTTTTGTAATATTTATTTTGCGAATAATCGCTAGTTGAATATTTATGTATAGAACTTTTCATTTATTCATATTTCGGAAACGAATAGAGATAATTGAGTTATTTTTTTTTTAAATGAAGCTAAATGTTTATACTTTTCAGTTGAATTCATGCGATTGTTGTAAAAATTTAATTTGTTAATGTTATAAACAATTTTTTTAAACAATTTTCTCGGTTTCACTCGAAGATGAAATCGCGCTCTTTTAATGCATAAAACACCAAGACTAAATTAAAAAAAAAGTTAGTAACCTCATATATTAAAGAAGTTATTAATATTTTTCTGATGGCGTGCGGCCTTCAATGCGCTCGTGGACTCTAACGCGCGAGCCGTTAACGCTGACGCCCCGCAAAATAATTGAAGTATTGTAGAAAAAAAATTAGAGTGTAAAAAGGTATTTGTCCCTCTATCAAAAAACATAATTATCTTTGAAATTTGAGAAAAAATAATTTCGGGTTAGATTCCACTTATTTTGAGCCAAATAGACTTTAATTATACCTTATTTTGTGAATTACCATGAATGAGTAATAATCGGTTTTTAATAAACTTCTATACCGACTTAAGCCTTTTACTTCTATTATCATCTATAATATATATAAAATGCAACGTCTCTCTGTCTGTCCGTTAGTGCGTCTATCACTGAAGAACCACTTATCCGATTTACGTACTTTTTTTTTAAAACATACATATGTTCTCTGGCCAGGTTATAGGCTATATTTTATTACGATAGGTAGCATAAGGAATGAGCAGTGACGTAAAATAGTGAATGATGTCGGAAATAAGTTTGCCGCTAGCGCGTGCCTTTGCAATACACAGCCTAAACCATTAAATATGGAACAATATTATGTAGCAAAGAATATCTGTAATCTATAATCTATAATATATATATATAATGCAATGTCTCTCTGTCTGTCCATTAGTGGGTTTATCACGCGGGAACCACTTATCCGATTTAACTGTCTTTTTTTAAAT
>CM032452.1:63350725-63488225 GCA_019049505.1 Pachyrhynchus sulphureomaculatus | reverse complement strand
TCAGTTAAATAAAGCAAATAAACATGGAAGTTTTATATATTTTTCCTATTTTTGACAGGTCTGCTTCAGTGACGAAAGCACATTCGAAATTTTGCAGAATAAAGCTCAGTATGTGCGTCGTCGTCATGGAGAAAAGTTTCATCCTGATTGTGTCGTCCCGACGGTTAAAACATCCCACCAAAGTGATGATTTGGTCAGTCATCAGCGGCAAGGGCACTGGACGTCTGTACGTCGTCAAAGGAATAATGAGGCAAGATCAGTACAAAGAAGTATTACAAAATCGGTTGATTCCGCAGCTCAGAGAATGGTTTCCAAATGGGGAACCATGCTCCCTGCCACACTGCTCGGTCTGTTAAAGCTTTTTTTTGGCAGAAAAAAATATCCCTCTGTTGGATTGGCCGGGTAATAGCCCTGATATGAACCCCATTGAAAATGTGTGGGAGCTGATGAAAAGAGAAGTGGCTAAAGATGTGATTACCAACAAAACCCAGTTCCTAGAAAAGATTATTCATGTGTGGAATCATCATCCTCAAATGCAGGAGACAGTACAATCTTGCATTGATAGCATGCCGCGCAGAATTAAAGCTTTGATAGCGGCTAAAGGTGGCTCAACTAAATATTGACTTTTACTAACATTAATTTCACTTTTCTTTAAAACTTAATAAACTTATCCTTTTCTAAATTAATGCTGTTTTATTTAAGTCAAATAAATAGGTAATTGATTGGATAATATAAAAATAAAAAACAAATCAATTTAAAATAATAAAACGGTACAATATCACTCGGTAATTAATATTTTACATGAAATCTTGCAGTGCGTCTAATAATTTGGCCAGGGACTGTATATATATATATATATATATATATATATATATATATATATATATATATATATATATAAATATATATATATATATATATATATATATATATATATATATATATATATATATATATATATATATAAATATAAATATAAAATATAATATATATATATATATATATATATATATATATATATATAAATATAAATATATATATATATATATATATATATATATATATATATATATATATATATATATATATATATATATATTAGATTGACCGGATCTCATAGACGGGGAAAAAAAATGTCGGAATCTTGTTCGTCTGGACCCCCACAAAACGATTCCCCTTGCCAGATATTGAGATAGCCGAAATTTGAGCTCGATTAAACGACGTTAACCCGTGCCGCTCGTCGCTCAAAGTTTGAAAAAATCCAAATTTTTGGCCAAAAAGCTGACATATGGAGCCATAACTCCAGAACGGTAAATAATAGAAACACGCTTAATATCTCAAAAGAAAGCTAATGTTGTTCTTCAAAATTTATATTCTATACATAATTGTTGTTATTTTAAGTCAATCCGAGTTACAACAGCCTTTAGCCCCAAAAACGTGACCTGGTAGTGATAAATTTTGCTTTTTTTTGGTATATTTTTGAGTTTAAAGTAGAAATATAATGAAAAAACAAGTAATACTGATAAGTCTAATGACATTTTTTATTTTAAAATATAAAAATTAGGTATATAATACATACAAAACAGACACAGAAAAGATACAGACGTAGTACCTACATGAGTTGATAATTTTACATAGTTATCTAATCTATTCTAGAGCTTTTGTTAAAGTAGTTTTTGAAACGTCAGGATATAATGCTCGGCATTTACTTACAACTTGCAGGACATATTGCTTTTGGTCTTCATCTTTTGTCAGAAGGTCGTTAAAGTCGGTTATTAATTTAACACCACGCTCAGCAATATCATTAACTACTTTTAATGTTTTGACAATTTTCAATCCTTCTTGGAAGTCATTATTTTGAGGCCAGGTGTTTGGATGTTGTCTTAGGAAATCTGTTTTTATATTAAATTGGTCAAAGAATGTAAACGTTTCTTTGGTAAGTAAATTTACCAATCCTCCATCAACTACCTCTTTTAAGTTTTCTTTCCTAACTTTTGGATTTACAACCCTAGCGTGCTGTGATGCTTCATCTGTGCTACTGAGCAATTTATTAGCCATTAACAACTTTTCATCGTCTGTAATGGTGGGATCAAAAAACGATAATCCCACCAACTTTGCATTCAAATACCACAAATGGTTCGAAAATTTGGTCAGGGCTATTTCTGCAATGTCGTTGTCACATTCTTTGTAGTCTAACAGACTATGCAAAATACCTAAATCTTGCTTTGGTGCAAGATGAGCTTTTAGAGCATTGAACCAAGCTTTACAATAAATTTTAACTAGGAAAACAGAAATGGCACGCACAGAACTTTCTTCTTCTTTAGACATCTTAAATTGACGACGAAAAATGAACATTTTTAAGCAGTAAATAGCCTTTGCCATCCACCTAGCGTGATGAATGGCTCCTGGAGTTCTAAAACCCACAACATTGCCGTCTAGTGATCCAACAAATACGAGAACCAACTGCAATAGCTCCTTGTAGTCATCTCTGGGGTGGCTCTCAGTTAATTTGGTCTCGAATTCAGCAGTAACATTTGCAATTACTTCTGGAGTTAGCTGCTTTTGTATTAGATTGTCACTGATACCTGTGTCGTATTTTCCTTTGTCTATCTTGGGCCACGCAGTGAGGAATCTCTTGAAAATATCTGGATGAGGTCCAGTGGTTGATCCCATTTTTGTGTCGAATACGCCTCTTAACAGAATTTCCAAGATATGGTGACGACAAGCTAGGTATAACAATTCTCTTCCTAACATTTGCTCCAATATGACGCATGCTCCTTTGAGTCTTCCCGTGTTGGATGCTGTAGTGTCGAAGCACATCGCCTTGACGGTGTTGAGAAGATCCCATTCATGTAGGCATTCATATACAGCTACGGCTTGCTCCTCTCCAGAGCTGTTTGCTATTACAGGAACTCCCAGCAGCTGTTTCTTTTCGCCATATGAAATAGCTATAGCTATTCGCTCACATTGTTCATTTTTTAAAACAACCGGTAAAAGTTTACCGTCCCAATGGACAACCACGGGCTCTTTTTCAGGAATGTTTACTTTATCAAAATTTTTTTTATTATATTGTTCTCTGAACATTTGCCTTCTATCATGTAATAAAGTTTTCGAGACTTTGTACTCAAGAGGGTCAAGGTTTAGTGCTTCTAGAGTAGCTATTAAAATTCTCGTGGCATTTCTGTCGGATACCTTATATCGATCTAATAAAATGGACAATTTCATGTTTAAAATCTCTTTAACGCCCTTGCAAATGAAACTTTCATCCTCTTGCTCTCAGATGGTCCTGGATCTTCTGCAGCTTCTTCAGGGATGTCCATTTCCTCCAAGCTCTCAAGTTCCTGGTAGATGCTGTCCTCTTCTTCGAACTTGTCTTCATCATCCGTCTCTAAGAAGCAACAAAAGAAAGAGAAAAAAAAAGACAATAAAAACTTGTCGTTTTAGCAGAATAGTAATAATACATAGGTACTAAATTACCTACTTCTAATTATCAAAAGGTATTATTTAAAAAATATAAACTCAATCATAAAGATGCCAAATCATGCTCTCATGTACAATTTTCTTTCAATTATAATGAAACTATTTACTTATTTGTTTTATCTATTTTTTAGAATACTAATAATAAAAAAAAAACTCACCAATATTAAAAGTTGCTTCTTGGATTTGTCGGTTCATTTTTGCAAGTTCCTTTTGCACCTTGATTTCTTCACCTCGAGACAACTTGAGATCCACTCCAGTCATGGAACCTGGGCGGCCCTTCTGCCTCTGTTTCACGAGAAACGCCTTATCTTCTTCCGATTTCATCAGAGCCAAGGCATCTTGTTGAGCAATATCAAAGAGATCATCCAACTTTTCAACAAACTGTTTAAATTTGTTCTTGGCCGTTTTCGATGTTTTCTTCCGGTCTTTTTGAAGAGTTCTCCACTCGGCGTGAAGTTTTTCCAGCTTAGTAATTGCATCTTGCTCATGTTTAGTCGGGAATCGAGCTTTCTCCCAAAAAATGAACACTTCTGGTATTGTAAGTTTTGCTGATTCTCTTACAGTTAATTTCACAGTACGTAAATTATAAAATAAAGCACACAAAACTTGACGATTTGAGGGTAGTTTACAACCGGTGATCTGGTGAATGGGATAGCCCACAAGAAATATTTTATCCTTGGTCCGGCTTTGTACACCTGATGTGGATGCCATTTCAGAGGCCAATAGGTAAATAACAGTTAACTTGGAAAATGAAACAAAATATATTGCAAATTTTAATTTCAATAAAATGTTTTCAAATGTCTTTTAAAATAATACTATAATAATTATAAAAACAATAACACACACACTTGGAAAATTAAAAAAAAAAAAAACGTTAAAATATCTTCACTAGATAATTGTTCGATCTAACCAGCTCAAAGGCACTTTAGAAACTAAACTGAATAAATAAAAGGTCGGTTGTACGCTGAAGTAAAATCACCATCCCTAAAATAGAAATTAAATTCACCCTCCTTTTTACCTGTCAAACGGGTCTTTCTTTGGTAAACTAGTCAGGTAATCCCCATATAATAAAAGATTAAATTTGAACAAAAGGCTCTTTATGTTTAAAAATTGAGTTCCAAAATACTTTTTAACAAAAAAATGTTAATTCCTAAACACATTATGTAAAAACCCGTAAAATTCTTAGAATACTCCCAAACTGGCTCCTACTGGTACCAGGTCACGTTTTTGGGGCTAAAGGCTGTTGTAACTCAGTTTGACTTAAAATAACAACAATTATGTATAGAATATAAATTTTGAAGAACAACATTAGCTTTCTTTTGAGATACTAAGCGTGTTTCTATTATTTACCGTTCTGGAGTTATGGCTCCATATGTCAGCTTTTTGGCCAAAAATTTGGATTTTTTCAAACTTTGAGCGACGAGCGGCACGGGTTAACGTCGTTTAATCGAGCTCAAATTTCGGCTATCTCAATATCTGGAAAGGGGAATCGTTTTGTGGGGTCCAGACGAAGAAAATTCCGACATCGATTTTTTGCGGTCACCCTAATATATATATATATATATATATATATATATATATATATATATATATACAAATATATATATATATATATATATATATATATATATATATATATATATACACATATACACTGCTGAGCAAAATGATCGACTCAAACGATTTCTTCATTTAACACCGATCCTTGAATTTAAATTTCAAACAGTGGTATTATTTTTGGTATCATTAGAATGCTGATCTTCTACTCCTTCCAATAATACCAAAAACAATTATAATTCCAAAAAGTTTTACTGATTAAAACGGTTTTATTCAATAGAACCGTTGTTGCTCGCTCAGCAACGTACTCGTTGGGCGCTATTCATCCCTATAAGAACACATGCAACTACATTTTCCTACCATGTACCTGTATCTGAACTAATCAGCTGTCTCCAGAGTCTACAGATGTTACCAAGAGACTAGCGCCTTTACACGAAGACCAAGATCATGAAGAAGGTGTACCTCGGAGCGAGACGATCGCTTCATTGTCAACACACCTTGAGAAATCGTCACTTGACCGGCGTTGAGGTCCAGCAGGACCTCCAACAAGTTCGTGGTTGGGCTGTCAGTCACTGGACAGTCAGAAGAAGGCTTAAGGAAGCTAACCTAACTCCGAAAAGACCAGCTAACGGTTTCAAATTGACAGCAGCCCATCGACAAGCGTGGCTCAGGTCTGCCCGAGAACATGTCGAGTGGACTTTATTGCAAAGCGAAAAAGCTCACCCGCTCCATGAAAAATCGGCTAAAAGCAGTAATAAGGGCTAGGGAGGGTAATACAAAATATTGATTTTGATTTTTTATCAATAAATTTAATTGTTAAACTTAAAATTTATTTAATTTTTCCTTTCTCTTACACCATCTTCAATCCTTGTTCTCCTTGTTTCCCCTTTCAATCATTTTAATCAGTAAAAAGCATGAGGTATGCTATGGAATTTGATATCATTAGAAAGATAATAGAATGGGCTTTCAAATAATACTAAAATCCTTAAAAATATATGAACACTAAATTCTAGAATCCATGTTAAATGAAGCCAAATAGTTTGAGTCGATTTTTTTTGCTAACCAGTAACAGGAAATTTTATGCCATTTAAGGTTTAAAGAAGATATCGCTCCAATGGCCGCCGGGGCTTTTTTGCAGACACGAATCCGCTTACACCAATTTTCCATGACTCGGGCCAGCATTTCCGGCCTTACGCCGGCTATGGCACGACGAATGTTGACTTCAAGTGCATCAAGAGTTGCTGGTTTGTTGCGGTAAACTTGTGATTTAACATGGCCCCAAAGAAAATAGTCCAAAGGCGTTAAATCGCACGATCTCGGCGGCCATGCGGTAGGGCCATTTCGTGAAATTAATGACTCACCGAACTTGGCGAGCAATAAAGCCATGTTTGGGCCGGAAATATTAGGTGATGCGCCATCCTGTTGGAAATAAAAGTCGTATGCGTCCATTTCGTCAAATTCTGGGAAGAAATACTCCTGCAGCATCGAGTTATTTTGGAGTAATCGAGGAATTTTGGACAATTTCCAAGCGTTCTTTTAACGTGAAATAATTTTTGATTGAATGGCAAATCTTACTAAACACAACTGACATCAGATATCAAACATCTGCCAACCGACATGGCCGCTATTAGCTGTCAAAAGTCGGACATGCCTAATGGAAAACCCATATATATATATATATATATATATATATATATATATATATATATATATATATATATATATATATATATATATATATATATATATATATATATATATATATATATATATATTTATTCACTTGATTTCATCACTTAATACCTTTAGCTATGACAGGATTTTAAGTGAACTTTAAGCGCTTTACTAAGAGTATAGCACTTTCCACAAAAACTGCAGGTAAATGGTTTTTGACCGGTATGGGTTAGAATATGACTTTTCAGGTTTTTCAGAGAGGGGAATTTTTTCGTGCATATCATGCATTCAAATTTTCGATCCGTGTTGTGACTTTTCATGTGATCCTAAAAAAATAAATATATAAATAAATAAAAGTCAAAAATCGTGATTCTTGGGATTAGACCATGTCAATTTGGTCTCTATATTTCGACCTTAGAACACTAAGTGAGTTTGAAGAAGAAGATGTAAGGCAAAACTGCATTATCTAATGGTGAATCTTTATTACTATCTTGTCGAGTTTTAAAAGCGGTTAAATGAACGGTTAATATTATCAGTGGTCTAATTATTACTTTTTAAAGCACTGGTCAGTCCATCTGTTTCTGATCTCACAAGCCTTTTCACAACAAAAACTAGTTCATCATTAAACATCTTCATGTTCATTAATTGTAGTTGATATTGGCAACTGAATGATTGAAAGCTACAGTCGCAATCATAAAAATTGCATGACCAATTATTGGGTGGTTGCAAAAGTTCGTATCCGATTAGACACCAAACTAAATACAACACATTTTCATGAAAAATAGTATTTATTAAAGAGTTGATTGATTGGTCCGTTACTTTGGAACAATACATTTTAACAATAAAATTACTTAATTACTTTGTTAACTGACACTAAATATATTTTTGTAAAGATTTACAAATGCGTTATCGCGATTTCGTAGTACATTATTTTCAAACGCTTAACTAAGACTAAAACAAATTTTTTGGCATTTATGTTTATATAATGAAAAGATGTGGGTATATTAGGTGCTATAAAAGTTGGTATAGGATGGTATTTTCGACGTCTACTTGACTATTCAGTAAATTTATATTATGGTTCTTTGAATGTCTGTAGATTCTAAAAAATTAAGTTTTGACTCTTTAGGTGCCGAATGGAGTATTGATAAACAATTAATATTGGAAAATGGATGGCCTGTTTCTAAAAAATGCTTAGCAAAGCGTCTTTTAACCTACAAGATGCACTATGTTCCGCATTGTTTTGAAATTACCTCCTGTTTGACCTACGTAACAGCTATTGCACTCTTAACAATTAAGTTTATAAAGTCCTGATTTATTACGTTTATTAGTTTTATCTTTCGCATTGAAAAATATATCGGATAATTTTTGAGTGGTTTTTAAAGTTATTCTTGTTTTTTCGGCTGCGAGAATTTGAGATATTTTATTCGAGATGGGACCAAAATATATCAGAGGTATGAATGTTTTTCTTTATTGGTTTCCTATGGGATAAATTAAGCTGAAGGTTATTTGCTTTTATTTACAAATTATTAGGGTATTAATTATTTTAGGTTGGAAGCCGTTATTGAGTGTTACATTTTTGATTATGTCCAGTTCTATTTATAAATTATTTTTACTAAAAGGGATATTAAAGGCTCTATGGATGATAGATCTATAAGCTGTCCAGCAGCACACGTGCTACAGGGAAGTCCCTAAAGCGCTACAGGAGCGACACGTGTGCGGAGAAAGCGATTCACGTTGTTTTTGAATCGCTGTAAATTGTACTCGGTGGGAAACAGAGTCCTGGACAAATTATTTCAAAGGGATCTTGTTCTCCGTATAAAAGACTGCTTGAAAAGAGTTATACGAGGAGTAACAAGCTGAACCTCATACTGATGTGAAGAATTAGCGCGATGTGTACTTCTAACATGCACCGCTCTGGGAGGAATTAAGCGGGCCACATCTTTCGAACACTTTCCATGAAAGTACTTGTAGAATAGGCTCAAGTCGCCAACCGTTCTTCGATATTCCAGCGAGTCAAGGCCGTCGGTCAGTTCCGGGTTTCCAAACAGACGAACAGCTCTTTTCTGGATAGAATCCAACAAATGTAGTGTATGCTTGGGAGCGGAGCAGTATTCCATAGTTGGTCGAATTTGAGTTTTGTAAAAAATTAACAGTTGTTGTGGAGTGTAAAGCTTTCTGGTTCGAAATAATATTCCCAACTTTTGAGAAGCTCTCCTTGCTATACCTGCAACATGTTCATGCAAGGACATATTTGCTCCCAAATTAACGCCCAACAAATTGAGTGACGATGTTAGAGGAATGGAGTGCCTCGACATAACTATGTCGGGTTCAGCAACGTTAACTTTTTTAGAAAAAACTGCCGCCTGGGTTTTTGTAGAGTTAAATTCCACTTGGTCACTGTCACCCCAAGATAGAATTTCTTCCAGGTCTTTGTTAATTTGAATGACTTCCTGCTGTCTGCGGATATTCGTCTGAGTAGCCGATGTCCGAGCGTTCAAAGTGAATGAAGAGATAAGTGTACTGTCATCTGCAAAGCTGGGATGATGACATCTCAAAAGGTTGATTTACGGAAAATATCGAATTCTAATCTATTTCCCTTCTTTGAAATTGTAACATCTAAGAAACTTATTTTATTATCTGTTTCCTTTTCCAATGTGAATTTTATGTTGGGGTGTATATTATTTAGATAATTTAAAGTAGAATTTAGTTTAATATCATTTCCATGGAAACATACTAAGATGTCGTCCACATATCTAAACCAAAAGAGAATATTTGTTGCGTGTTGAGTTTTTAGAAAATTATTTTCCAGTTCTGACCTAAAAATGTCTGCTAGCAAAGGACTAAGTGGAGAACCTATGGAAAGGCCATCTCTTTGTTTGAAAAATTGATTATTGAACTGGAAATAATTTCCGGTTATACAAAATTTGAAAAGTTTCAATATATCTTGTTGTATTGTTATAATGATGTTGTTTTTTTGTACCATAGTTTCAATAATTTCTAAACAATCTTTATTTAGTATACTGGAGAACATAGGGCCTCTAATATTCCTCTTAGTAAAAATAATTTAAGAACTGGAAATAATCAAAAATATAGCACTCAATAACGGCTTCCAACCTAAAATAATTAATACCCTAATAATTTGTAAATAAAAGCAAATCATTTTCAACTTAATTTACCCCATAAAAGAATACCAAGAAAGAAAAACATTCATACCTCCGACATATTTTGGTCCCATCTCGGATAAAATATCTCAAGTTCTCACAGCCGAAAAAAACAAGAATAGCTTTAAAACCCGCTCAAAAATTATCCAATATATTTTTCAATGCCAAAAATAAAACTAATAAACGTAATAAATCAAGAGTTTATAAACTTAATTTTCAAGAGTGTAATAGCTGTTACGTAGGTCAAACAGGAGGGAATTTCAAAACAATGCGGAACATAGTGCATCTTATAGGTTAAGAATCGAAAAATCACACTTTGCTAAGCATTTTTTAGAAACAGGCCATCCATTTCCCAATATTCTATACGGCACCATAAGGGTCTGTAAATTTCTTAGAATCTATAGAAATTTACAGACATTCAGAGAACCATAATATAAATTTACTAAAGTTAAGTAGAGAGTAGTTAAGTAGACGTCGGAAATTCCGTCCTATACCAACTTTTATAGCACCTAATATACTCACATCTCTTCATTATATAATCAGTCTTAACTAAGAGTTTGAAAATGTAGTTGTACTATGAAATCGCGATAACGCATTTGTAAATATTTACAAAAATATATTTAATGTCAGTTAACAAAGTAATTAAGTAATTTTATTGGTAGTATTTATTAATCAATTATGCACTCTCCATCATTTTCTATAATTGTCTCCCATCGTTTTACAAGTTTTTGAATTCCTTCTTTGTAGAAACTACGTGATTTCTCTTCAAATAAAGTCGTAAGGTAGTTTTTGATTTCTTCCATAGAATCAAATTTTTAGCCACTCAAATTATTTTGCAGAAAACGAAACATGAATATTTGAAGGCGCAAGGTCAGGGGAACACGGCGGGTGGTGGAGGATTTCCTATTTTAACTCCCTAAGTTTTTGCAGTGTCTGTAAAGCGACATGTGGTCTAGCGTTGTCATGGTGAAAGATGATGCCTCTTCGATTGACCAGATTTGGACGTTTTGATTGGATTTCAACACTGAGTTGGGTGAGTTGCTCACAGTACTTCTCCGCAGTTATTTTTTGGTCACGTGAAAAAAGCTTGTAAAAAATTATTGCTCTGTAATCCCACCAGATACATAACAACACACTCATAGGATGTAATTCACACCTTTGCCATAGATACTGCTCTTTCACTTCCATGCTTCCAGCTTCTTTTTCTTATTATGTTCTTATACAAAACCCATTTTTCATCTCCACTAATGACTTGATCCAAGAAAGGTTCGTTTTGTTTACGTGCGCCGTGAGAAATGGCTGCGGAAACACGGTTTAGTTTGTTCCGTTCTGTCAAAACGTGCCATATATCGAGTTTCGAAGTGTATCCAAGTTGCTTTAGATGACGAAATACAGTCGAACTGTCAACATTTAGTCTCTCAGCAATCTTTTCAGTAGTAATCCGTGGATTATTATTCACTAAGTCGCGGATAAAGTCATTATCAATGCTGGGAGATCGTCCAGAGCGAAGTTTATAGTTTAGATTGAAGTCACCATTTCGACAAAACAAGGGCAGGAGCACGATCCAAATAAACGACTCGAATATTTTTTGTTGCAGTTCCAACACTCATTCCCTTTTTAAATTCATATAACATAACATGACGAAAATGTAACTTTTCGTGTTCCATTTTGAATATTAACCTTGCACACAAATTAATTTAAATAGTACATTATTGACTTAAGTTGGGAATATGGAATCTTTGACACAATGACACCACTCAGTATATATCACCACTACACCAAACACTTTATTTTTGCACTCGACGCGCGTTTCGCTAACCATGTTAGTTTAATCAGGAGCGATGATTGATTAAAGCTAAACTACAAACCTACCCTATTTATATTTAGCCTAACCCTTGAATTACTCAGGCGGAACTAATGGCATAGGCAAGGCCATTAGTTCCGGTCAAGTAACCAGTAGAGGGGACTATAAGGAATCGGCCCTCTGTCTTTATTTAAACTACTTTCACATTTTATAATTTCCATACCCTTCTAGAGATAATTTACCAGAAATAGTTGCTCACACTGAAAGTTTTATTAGTACACTTCCAGAAAATAGTAAATTATTTGTTAGGGAAGTGTGTCGCACTTAAGTATAGAAAAACATGGTTAACAACACAAATTCTAATTTACAAAAAAACATAAAAGTAGTTAAAGGATTCAGAAAGAAAGCAATGCGACCCATTGTTTCATCGGTCGGATCACCCACATATTTAATATCCAAATGGTTATCAAAAGAACTTGAGAATTGACCATTAAATACTTTCGCAGTGAAGAATTCTTTAGAATTCATTAATAAAACAAAAAAAAATCTAGTTCTTACTGAGGGTGAAATCTTAATTTCTTTTGATGTCAGTTCTTTTTTCCCAGAGTGTGCCCATACCACAAACTTTACAATATCTCGAAGAATTACTTAGGATGAATAACTTTGAGGACGAAATTATTTCCAATATAACAGTCAATTTTATGTTCAGAAAGAACAGCTATGGGCAATTGCTTATCACCTGTCATAGCCAATTTATTCTTGAGTAAGTTTGAAACCGAAGCCAGTCAAGAATTTGAATATTTCCCAGGGGTATGGTATAAGTATGTGGATGATATTTTCGCGATTTCTGATACAAAGAAAGCAAATATTGATGATTTTGTTTCCAAATTAAATAGCCGGTATGATTCCATTAAATTCACTTACGAAGTTGAGAACAAAGGACAACTGCCTTTTCTAGATATTTGAATTATTAAAAATAATAATAGATTAGAATTTGATTTCTATAGGAAGGACACAGTAACAGATAGATTCCTAATGATTCCTAATGATTCATTTCATCGCAAACAACACAAATTAGCCTCATTACATTTTTTAGTTCATTTAGTCACTTTTCCTCTGAATAGAGTAAACTTTAATAACGAAAGGAATCGTATTAGAAATATAACTAGAGTTAATGGTTATGACGATGACTTAGTAAACAAGCTAATAAATAGACATAAGTTCAGGTTAAATATTAAGAATTCCACCTTTTTTACACGCGAAGAAAATAACACCAAGTATGTCTCCATACCATATAATCCGAAATATAGCAAGGGACTCAATAAGGTATTTAATAATGTAGGCCTTACCTTAGTCTATAAGTCATCAGACAATCTGAGGAAGATCTTAGGAAATTCCAAAGATAAGATTCCCAATTGTGAGAAAAGTCGAATTTGTGAAATTAGTTGTAATGATTGTGACAAAAAGTATATTGGGAAAAGTAAAAGGTCAATTAAAATAAGATATAAAGAATATTTAGCACACTTAAAATACAGTAGAACAGAAAAGTCTAGCACTGCCGAACATGTCCTTGAAGCTGATCAAATTGTAACATTAGATAATCTAAGATTAATAAAAAATGTATCTGATAGGAGATTGTTGAACGTATACGAAAGTATGGAAATTATAAAATGTAAAAATAGTTTAAATAAAGACAGAGGGCCTATTCCTTATAGTCCCCTCTAGTGGTTACTTGACCGGAACTGATGGCCTTGCCTATGCCATTAGTTCCGCCTGAGTAATTCAAGGGTTAGGCTAAGTATAAATAGGGTAGATTTGCAGTTTAGCTTTAGTCAATCATCGCTCCTGATGAAGCTAACATGGTTAGCGAAACGTGCGTCGAGTGCAAAAATAAAGTGTTTGGTGTAGTGGTGATATATACTGAGTAGTACATTATTGATTAATAAATATTATTTTTCATGAAAATGTGTTGTATTTTGGTTTCTAATCGGACACGAACTTTTGTAATCACCCAATAATAGGTGATGCAATTTCTATGACCGCGACTGTAAGTTTTAATCATTCAATTGCCAACAGATAAACTGGCCAGTACTTTAAAAAGTAAGGAATATAGTGATAATAAAAGCGCTTTAAAAACCTTGCTCCTGTAAAAGGCAGCAATAAAGATCCTCCAGTAAATAGTGTAGTTTTATCTTAGCTACAAGGTACTACCGACAAAATAGCCAAATTAATTCAAAGATCCAACATTAGCACAATCTTCACTTGTACGAAAATAAGACAATGCTCACTAAAAAAAATAAAATGTTTACAAACAGGAGGTGTCTATGAAATTCCATGTCGTGTAATACGACGTATGTACGATAAACAGGAAAAATCAATATCAACTAGAATTAAGGAACATGAAAGATGTGTAAAAAAGAAATAAATTGTACAGAGACATTTTTTAAAGTGTCTCCACTAATTCACTATTTTCCTATTCTACGTACCAAAAAAATTCTTTCGGTACTAAAGTTTTTTATGGGGAAGTCAAAAATGATAATAAAAAAATTGTCATTTGTCAAATTTGAGAGATTGCAAAGTTAACTAGGACTTTTTTTAAGAGACGACTTCCAGAGACCTACAGCCAGGAGTGGATGAGAACAGGCTGAAAAGAAGAAAAGGTGGTCTTCGCAGGCAAAGCCGCGGGAACATGCTTACTGTAGTAGTCAATTTCAACTCCCGATTCTAAAATTATAATGGTTTCTAAACTTTCTAGAAAATAAGATGGCAAGGGGTTATCATAACATCTTATACAGGAAGACGTAAAAAATACGTAGTTCGGTCCAAAAGTTTCCAGAATTACCCTATACAGCAAGAACTCGAAATAATGTCGACTCGGGCCGATAGTTGGCTGTAGGTACATTCCGAACAAAGCTGCGTGACAAGTTTCAACTTGCTACCTCGTTCAGTTTGTTTTGTATGCACGTTTGCGTCAAGGTCCCTCTGTGATTTTTTATAATTAATGCGAAAAAAGAATAGTCCGCGTGTTTGAAATTTTGTTTTAAATTCGGGAAAAGGGGTACAAAAACGTATGAAATTATTTGGAAAATATTTCGAGACGAAGTCCTGAGCAGTACTCAAATTTTCGTGCGATTTTCGCGCCTGCCGAACTTCAGCGGAAGGCGCCGAGCGTTCCGGAACACCTTTTACTGCTACCACGCTTGAAATCATTGCCAAAGGACGCAAAATCATTTATGAGCACGGTCGTCGGACAATTCAGAGGATCTCTGACGAACTTTCCATTGCTTCGAAAGCAGCCGACGCTTTAGAGCGAGGAGAGTTTCCTCCTGCAACACGACAATGTACTCGCCCACAGTTTGTTATGTATGTAACAGTTATTGGCAAAAAATTCTATGATCCCTCACAGCCCACATGCGCCCGATTTGGCACCCTGTGACTTCCGGCGGCTCCGCATCTAAAGATTGTCACTTTGAGATGGCAGAGGGGATGCAACGCGAATTGCAGGAGGTGCTGGATATAATGACAGCATCGACATTCCATTAGAAAAAACGGTGAGACCGGTACATTCGGGTGTAGCAGAACTACTCTGAAAGTGACGGGAATCACGAAGCCTACAGGTAATTACTTCAGATTTTAAAGCGTTAGTCGGGGAACTTTTGGATGGTACCACATATTAACGTTTAATGTCTTAAATACCTCGAATTATACGTACTCTTAAATGTGAAGCTGCAATATATTTCTTATCGCAAATTTTGCAAGCAAACGGTCTCTCCCCAGTATGATATCTAGCATGTGTGTCCCTTGTTTCTTTTCTTCGAAATGACTGGCCGCAAATAAAACAAGAATAAGGTTTTTCACCGGTGTGGACCATCATGTGTTTTTTCAACTGAGTACTTGCTGAAAACATAATATCGTAATATTGTTATAATATTTTTGACTTAAATAGATAAAACTGAAAAAAAAGCGTTAGCGTTATATTTATAACCCTTGTTACATTATATTTAGGATTATCAGCGCAGCAAGTTAATTTGTATGTTATAATATGTGAGGGCCACTTTTAGTAAACTTACAAAATGAAGTTTTTTACATGAAGTTCTTCACATTATTTTAAAGTTTATGTATACAGTCTGTCAAATAAGAACGTGACTCGTATTCTTGAAAAAATGTGTTTCGAGAATGTAAATGTAGATTGATTTTAATAACCAGCCATTTCTCAACTGCAATTTGTAGGTTACGTGGAGATTAGATGCATGACAAAATAAGAATAAATCATTATGCAATCCAAGAGCACGATTGTATCCCTAGAATCTTTATCAAAATAATTCATTGATTATGAGTACTTTATTGACATGAAGACAAGATTTTGGGGGTAAATAATATGCACAGTTCCTCATCTAGTGCAAAAATAGGAAAAACAACTGTTGGACCTCAAAATATTACAACGTTTGGTAATGCTGAATGTACTTTTCATACATCTAAGAATATTGGATAAGTTTGACTATTGTAGAGGAGAATCTCGATACTTTCTCTTTACAAGGAACCAAACGTTGTCAATAGGGTTAGCGTCCGGCGGTTGTGAGGGCCACTCCTAGTATCTTATCGTGGGACCAAGCGAGCCGCTTCACCACGTGATTTTCGTCCAGCAAAGGTCTCTTCAACGTGCTTCGGAATTTGACATCATGAGCACGAAAATGTTGTCGAATGGTGTCATGGGACACATTCAAACCCGACTTTCTTAATTTTGCAGCTCCATTACGCAGCGTCAATTTCGGGTCTCATGAAAACAAAGACACAATTCGTTTTTCGAATTTCTGAGTGACTTTGCCTACCGAGCCACGTTTTGGCAAGTCGTTGACATTTTTCGTCTCGTTAAAATGATTTACCCACTTCTTCATAAACGACACCGACTTTTTAATATATTTAGCAACCGTCGAATATGTAATTTTAGGCCCCTTTGGATGGGAACAAAAAAAGACTGCCTCGAACCGACGCGCAAACAAGTGGTTCATTTGGGATTTTGCATGATTTCGACGAAAGTTTTGAATCGACTGATTATATATAGATCGGTTCAAAATGTTCTTCGTCTTCCAATTCCCAATCTCCACTTCTCTCTGCTCATCCTTCCTTCTTCCAGTTCTTTCTCCCGTATTTCCTTATCTATCCTTTCTCTCCAACTTTTTCTCGGTCTTCCGTTGTCTTGTTTTGGTAGTCTTTCTTCGGCCATCCGTTGTACATGACCGTACCATATTAATTGTTTCATTCGTATATCTTCTATAATCGTGTGGTTAATCTCCATGATTTAGCGAATTCGTTCATTTCTGATTCTGGCTCTTCTCGATTTCCCAGCTGCTCGTCTCCAAAAATCCATCTCCGTTGCCATTAACATTTTCTCAGCCCGTTCTTTCAGTTGCCACACCTCTGAGCTGCACGTTGCTATTATGAAATTATAAATTAATTTTTTATTATTTTTAGATATGTTTTTATCCCATAGGATGTTGTTTAATTGGGAGATAGCTTGTCGGACCTGCACATTCCTGTGTCTAATAGCTTCGTCTAATGTGCCCTCTCTTGTTAATTGTAATCCTAGATATTTGTATTCACTGGTGTGCTTGATTTGTTGTTCATCTTCTAACACTAGGTCTTGTTGTAACAACCTATACACATGTACTCCGTTTTCTTTGTATTAACTTCCAACCCCCATTTGCCGTACTCCTCCACTAATTTGCGTGTCATGTATTCCAAGTCTTCGTAATCTTGCGCCAGTACAATCTGGTCATCAGCAAAACATAACGTGTATATGATGTTATCGTTTATGGGAATACCCATATTTCTACATTTTTTTCCTGTTTTTAGAACTTGCTCTAGATATATTTTAAAAAGCGTTAGTGGGAGGCAACACCCTTGTTTCGGTCCTTTGGCAACTCTAAACTATTCTGTAAATTTTCTTCCTACTTTCACTCGAGCTTCTGTGTTGTCATATAGTTTTTGTACTGCTTTAATTAGTCCTACATTGATGTTTGTTTTGTAAAGAGATTCCCAGAGTTTCATCTGCGGAATCGACTGATACTTTTACTAAAATGCGTCGTAGATAAAGATTCCCTCTACCGATGTTTTGTTGAATCGCTAGAAACGCATCTACCAGGCGTACAAGTATGAAATGCGGATTTCAGACAACAGATGGTGCACCAATGCAGTTTTTGCTATAAAGATTTGGCATTGCGCCATTTTGTTGCGTCATCAACAAGTGTCAGACGCACACGAGTGATAAATTGGAAAAATGTGTGCATAGTGTTGTGTTGTGTTGAATATATCGGAATTTATACCGAACAAAGAGCATTCGCAGACAGCATTAATTTTTTGTTTTCATTTCAAGAAAGCTGCTGTTGAATCATACCGATTACTTCGAGAAGCTTATGGTGAACATGCTCCATCTCAAGATACGTGTGAACGATGGTTTCGGCGTTTCAAAAGTGGTGACTTCGATGTTGCAGATAAGGAACGTGGAAAACCGCCAAGAAAATACGAAGATGTGGAATTGCAAGCATTGTTGGACGAAGATGATTCGCAAACACAAAAACAACTCGCCGAGCAATTGGGCGTTAGTCAACAAGCTGTTTCCAATCGGCTACGAGAGATGGGAAAGATTCAGAAGCCGGTAGATGGGTACCATATGAGTTGAATGACAGACAAATGGAAAAGCGCAAAAACACGTGTGACATTTTGCTCGCTAGGTACAAAAGGAAGTCGTTTTTGCATCGTATAGGTATAGGGGATGAAAAGTGGATTTATTTTGAGAATCCCAAGCGCAAAAATCATGGGCAGACCCAAGCGCACCATCCACATCGACCGCAAGACCGAATCGCTTTGGCAGAAAGACGATGCTCTGTGTTTGGTGGGACCAGAGGGGCGTGGTCTATTATGAGCTGTTAAAACCTGAGGAAACGGTTAATACTAAACGTTACCAACAACAATTGACCGATTTGAACCATTCGCTGCTTGAAAAAAGACCAGAATACCGAAAGACGCAACACAAAGTCATTTTTCTTTATGACAATGCTCCATCACATACGGCAAAACCAGTTCGCGACACGTTGGAAGCACTCAGCTGGGAAGTTCTACCCCATGCCGCTTACTCACCAGACTTGGCTCCTTCCTATTACCATTTGTTTGCATCGATGGATCACGCACTTGCTGAGCAGCGCTTTGGTTCGTACGAAGATGTGAAAAAAATGGCTCAATGAATGGTTCGCAGCAAAAGTGGAAGATTTTTACTGGCGTGGTATTCACAAATTGCCCGAAAGATGGGCAAAATGTATAATAAGCGATGGAGCATACTTTGAATAAAGCACTTTTTATCATTCATCCGAATTTAACATGTTTTTTTAGAAAAAAAATCCGCATTTCATACTGGTACACCTGGTACAATAAACGAACTATCGCGGACATGTTTTTACTTGACAAACTGTAAATCCCGATCTGATTCGCTTATTGCGCATACGCCACGGGCAGGGAGATAAGATGGGGGTACTAGTGTAGTACCACTCTTTGAAAAATGAGTTGCTATGGGATGTGCCCTTTTTTGTGCAACCACGTAAATAAGTGACTGGAGTCCGACCAATCTAAATTCAAGCATCAAAATCCTTTCGATTTTCCTGGAGTTACAGCTTGGACCGTAATGTCGGTACTTGGAATAATCGGACCGTACTTCTATGAAAGTGTTAAAATATTGAAAACATTTATTAGGAAAAGGTGTTATGAATTGCATTTTGCGGAAATGTGCAAAATTCTAGATCGATTGGACAAAAACCCTATTTTGTCAGTTTCTGGCCGATAAAAATATGATAGCAAGGAGATTTGTATTTCTTGTCACCCCGTCTCCGTTTGATAAATCTGAATTTCAAGATAGTAATGTGAGTGGTTGTTGCACTGAGAACCTCAATCCGTCTTTAAATGCATTCTGCAAACTCTAAGTTTTATAAAAAACTACTAAAATCTTCAGCTTACATATAAAAGCTTTATCGCAGAAAGTGCACACAAACGGCTTGACTCCAGTATGTATTCTTTTGTGGATTTCTAAGTTGGTGTTCGTAGAAAATTTTTTGCCACACGTTGTACAAATATGAGGTTTTTTCGCCTAAAAAATAACAAAAAATGGAAATATTCGTTAAACTTTTTTTTATTTTCCAAGTTAAGGTCAAATTTGTGAGATCCTATCCTGTCAAGTCTATCAAAAGTCCCTAAAAATTGGAACATATTAAAATTTAATTTTGTCAGTTAAAAGAAGAATTTGCAAAGCTTATTTTGGCACGCTGCTGTCCTTATCTTTATTTGAAGCATACGCAATAGTAAAGGCAAAAAATTAAATATAACGACTCAGCTGTTATCGTTATTTGAAGCATGCGCCCACAGTTTAGAGCTTGCGCAGTATCGAAACAAAATAAAAGAAACGTTTATTAAGGATAACGATTTCCCTTATTTAGTTTAGTTATTTGAAGTTTGTTATTCTTATCTCTATCATAGTAGGACCTGTATTTTTTCCTACTTAGGTATACAAACTATAAAAAATACAATAAAACTGAAATTATAATCTCTTATTGCAAATAACACCGGCAACAGTTAATTAGTGTTCAGATTATGTTGAGATTTTGCAATCTTTGGCACAAAGACATTACAGAATAGTTATCACCACTACAACAAACACTTTATTTTTGCGCCTGATACGCGTTTCTCGAACCATGTAAGCACCATCACGAGTGAAACTAACTGTCGACTTACTAATCGCTCCTGATGATGCTAACATGGCTAGTGTAACACGTGTCGAGTGAATAATAAAGTGTTGGTGAGATGATGATAACTGTTTCGTAGTGCCAATTTCAAATAAAATTTTATTTATCGCACATTCGTATTTATCATCATCATCATCATCATCATATAGGTATCAACCCTTAGTGTCCACTGCTGGACATATGTAGGCTTTCTTTAATCTTCTCCAGTTAAACCGCTCTTGGGCTTTTTGGATCCAGTTCCCCGCTACTCTTCTTAGATCATCTGTCCATCTGGTGGGAGGTCTTCCTATATTCCTACATGCTTCTTGTCTAAGTCGCCATTCCAACACCTAGTCCATCTGTTATCTTGCGTTCTGGCTAGATGACCGGTCCAATTCCATTTCAAAGATAGAACTTTCTCAACTGCATCTATCACTCTCGTTGGGTTCCTAATTTCTTTATTTGGGACTTTATCTCGAGGGGACAAACCCGACATTGATCGCTCCATTGCCGCTTAAGTTACCCTTATCTTATTTATTGACTTCTTTGTCGAAGTAATCGTGTATCGCTACTTTGGCGGCTCGTGGCTCCGTGGCGTACTATTTGCTTGCGCTGCAGAAGGTTTCGGGTTGGAATCCCGGCAGGTCGATATACTTATTTATTATTATACTTATTTAAGTATATACAGCCTTGGCCAAAAGTATTAGGCACCTCTAATAAACACGTGAAACTCATAAAATATTTAAAAAAAAAGTTTTAACAATACTATAGGCGGCGCTGTCAAAAGCTAGCTTAAACAATAGACAATCTCTTTTACAGATCCATAAAACACCTGGCCCACAAAACTGCGATAATGAGGTTTTTTGAAAAATATTTTTAATGTTTTATCAGTTTCTTTTTACTACTTGTAATGTCAAGAAGCCTCCGTGTGTGTTTTATTTATGAACTGGACATTCTTATATTTGAGAAATGCCTAAGAAAAGTGAGCTTGGTATCGAAAAACTAATTAAAATTCAAACCCTACATGAACAAGGCAAGTCCCAATTAGAAATAGCCAAGTTAGTAAAATGTTCTCGGTACGCAGTGCAATGTGCTATTAAAAGGTTTGTGGAGACCGGCTCCCATGCCAACAAAATGAGAACGGGCAGAAAACGTAAGACTAATGAGCGACAGGACAGAAAACTCATCCGCGTGTCTATTAAAAATCGAAAAAAAAAACATCATCTGAGCTCGCTGCAACTCTGTCGGAAGAGACTGGGATGCCGATTAGTTCTCGAACGGCAAGGAGAAGACTGACAGAAGCTGGATTAAGAGGGTGCAAAGCTAGAAAGAAGTCTTGGCTTTCACAGATCAATAGGAAGAATCGCTTAGGGTGGCTCTGAAGCACCAACATTTAGCGAAGAGGATTTAATGTTGTATGGTCCGACGAATCCAACTTTGAGGTAAGTTTTTATATGATTTATTTTAACAAATAACTACATACAATTATTTGGGTTTTAATCCGTTTTAGTCAAAATAATAACTAATTTTTTAATTAAGTATTTTTACTATTCTTACAGCTATTCGGAACGTCAGGTGTGACATTCGTGAGGCGGCGTGTCGGCGATGAATACCATCCAGATTTCATGGTACCTACTGCAAAACACGGAGGAGGCAGCATTATGATCTGGGGCTGCATGGCTGCTAAAGGTATCGGCGAAATGTTCGTTTGTAAAGGCCGCATGAACAGCCAAAAGTACATAAATGTACTAGAAACTGTACTGATGCCTTCGCTAACGCGCATTTTTGGCGACACTAATTTAGACGACATCAAATTCCAGCAAGATAATGCAGCTTGTCATAAATCAGCGGCTACGATGCGCTGGTTTAGAGACGATAACATTGTCTTGTTGGATTGGCCAGCGCAGTCTCCAGATCTAAACCCTATAGAGCATCTTTGGGGTATTCTGAAGCGCAAGATACGGGAGCATACTATAACATCAAAAGCAGCGTTAAAAAGCGCTTTGATGGTACAACTGAACGTACTAGGTTTGTACGCAGCACGCCCCAAAGAATTGCTGCTGTAATTAAAGCTAAGGGCGGACATACCATATATTAATTTATTTCATAATTTTACCTCAATATATGATTTTATAAAACATACGAATTTAATTTTTTACCCTGAAACACAAGAAATGAAGTAAATTGTAGGGTGCCTAATACTTTTGGCCAAGGTTGTATAGCCAGGCCACATACACAGGTAGTAGTTTGGACAACGTTAGCGGGTATTATGACATCCTCGCCGGTATCCTCAGGATATGAAAAATTGTAAAAATTCCTACTCAGACAGAGAAATGAACGAAAAAAAAAAAAAACTTCCGCATACAGGCCGCTCTTGTGATTTAACGGTTTCTCTGCAGCGCGTGTGATATATGCACTAAATTAGGGAAAAAATCACTAACAACTACATAAACCGAAGAGTAACTTCTTACCAGAATGTACTAAAATATGAGAATTCAAATTAGATTGCTGGTTAAACTTCTTCCTGCATATATTGCACTCATACTGCCTCTCTTTATGAATCTTTTTATGTTTTTGTAGACTACTGGGTAGAGCAAAAGTGCGGGAGCAAATTTCACATCTCAAAGGTCGCTCCCCTGTATGAGTACGCATATGAATGTTCAACACATTCTTGGATTTATATCTGAAAATTTAACACAACATCTGAGCTATTTTGTTACTGACTTGTTTAAAGAAAATTAAAATCATAATTGAGAGTTTACAAGATCTGTGAAAAAAAACCAATACATATCTAGAGATGTAATGGGTAGTACTTTTCAGGATTCAGCAAAACCAGGTTCCCGGGCGGGTAGAATCCGGCAATATTATGTTAAGCTTATTCTTTTACGTTTTATTAACATTTTCTGCCAATACTGCCAATACGGCACAATGCCAAGTGATACTAACTTTAGAACACTTTTCGCTTCACTTGCAGACACCATCGATCATTTACAAATTAACTATCCAAATGCTGAAATTGCCATCCTAGGCGACTTCAATGTCCACAACATCAACTGGCTTAAATATTCAAATACTACCGACGAACACGGTCGTGAAGCCGAATCATTTTCAATCAGTTCTGGCCTTACTCAGCTTATTGGCGAACCAACACGGATCCCTGATCGAGAAGGGGAGTTCGCCAGTCTTCTTGATCTGTTTTTAACCACCAATCCGGAGATTTACACGGTCAGCGTAAATCCGCCGTTAGGTTCTTCCGACCATAAACTACTTTCGACATCGACTATTCTACCAATCAGCGACAAAGAGGCATATAAACCGCGTAAGATTTGGCACTACAAATATGCTAAATGGGAAGATTTCATGGAATATTTTCGAACTTTCTCTTGGTTAAACTGTTGTTTTCGATCCGACGACCCATCTCACTGCACCAGGGAGGTTTCCGATGTTATCTTAGCTGGTATGGAAACTAACATTCCATTTTCGAAGAAATGTCCTTCTAACGGCAAGCCTTGGTTTGACCGAAAATGCAAAGAAGCTGTTGCTTCTAAACATCTTGCCTACCGACAATGGCGTGAAAATCCTAACACCATAAATCGTAACGCTTTTGTTCGTGCCAGGAACAGCTGCAAAGAAATTATCGGCGAAACCAAGGAAGCACACAATTAACAGATTAGAAACAAACTTCTCGCTTGTCCCAACAATTCCAGGTCCTTTTGGTCAGTCGCTAAGGCGGTTAGTCACAATTTCACCAAATCCACCAAACCACCACTCACACGGCCAGATTTCTTTTGCAACGACACCTGTTGAAAAAGCGAACTTGTTGGCTGAACTCTTTGCTTCACATTCTACTGTCGATTTCCAAGGAAAAATACCACCTACTATTCCCATAGTACAGTCAAGGATGCCCGATATTGTCTTCAGACACCGTATCATAAAACGTATTTTGATGAAGATAGACACCAAAAAGGCTTCTGGCGCTGACGGAATACCTGCCATAGTTCTCAAAAACTGTGCGAGGAAACTAACACCAGTTTTCTGTAGACTTTTCAACCTATCCTACAGAAAGAGAATCTTTCCTTCCTTCTGGAAATGTGCCACAGTTCAGCCGATACCTAAAAAAGGCAAGAAGACCTTGCCAAATAACTACCCACCAATCGCACTGCTTCCAATAATATCGAAAGTCATGGAAACGGCTATCAATCAGCATCTTCTAAAATATGAGGATTTAACATTATTAGCGATCACCTATATGGCTTTTGTAAAAATAGATATTCTGGCTTATGTAACACATGTCTGGAACAACGCAATTGAACACTTTGGAGAATGTCGAGAGGTTTCTCTCGACATATCCAAGGCATTCGACCGTGTTTGGCACGATGGGCTGTTGGCTAAGCTACGTTCTTATATGGCTCTCATGTGTCCTCAGAGACCGTCTTTTACGAGTGGCAGTCGACGGATTCCTTTCTAACACCTTCACTATCAACGCCGGTGTATGCCAAGGCTCCATACTGTCTCCTACTCTCTTTCTCATTTATATTAACGATCTGCTGGAAAAGACCGAGAATCCCATCTACAGCTTTGCAGATGACCGTACATTTATCTCTTCATTCACTTTGAACGCTTGGACATCGACTACTCAGACGAATATCCGCAGACAGCAGGAAGTCATTCAACTTAACAAAGACCTGGAAGAAATTCTATCTTGGGGTGACAGTAACCCAGTGTAATTTAACGCTACAAAAACCCAGGAGGCAGTTTTTTCTAAAAAAGTTAACGTTGCTAAACCCGACATAGTTATGTCGGGGGCACTCCATTCCTCTAGTCACTCAATTTGTTGGGCGTTAATTTGGGAGCAAACATGTCCTGGCATGAACATGTTGCAGGCATAGCAAGGAGAGCCTCTCAAAAGTTGGGAATATAATTTCGAACCAGAAAGCTTTACGCTCCACAACAACTGTTAATTCTTTACAAAGCTCAAATTCGACCAACTATGGAATACTGCTACCATGTTTGGGGCTTCGCTCCCAAACATACACTGCATTTGTTGGATTCTATTCAGAGAAACGCTGTTCGTCTGATTGGAGACCCGGAACTGACCGGCGGCCTTGATTCGCTGGAACATCGAAGAACGGTTGGCGATTTGAGCTTGTTCTACAAGTATTTTCATGGAAAATGTTCGAGGGATCTGGCCCGCTTAATTCCTCCCAGAGCGGTGCATGTTAGAAGTACACATCGCGCTAATACTTCACATCCGTATGAGGTTCAGCTTGTTACTCCTCGTACAACGCTTTTCAAGCAGTCTTTTATATGGAGAACATCATCCCTTTGGAATGATTTGCCCAGGACTGTGTTTCCCACCGAGTACAATCTGTAGCACGTGTGCTAGACCCATAAAAAAGAAAAAAAAAATACCGCCCACTTTAGGGAATTTCTTACCATTTGGCAATATTATTACGACGTGATAAATTAGTGCTTAGGCAACTACGCGTCTTGTTGCTTAGTGTGAAACCCCATGTTTAGCGGTAATATGATGAATCCCCGAGCGAAATAACAATCTTATGCCGATATTTTCTACGGTGGAAGGCCTTTTTAACGATTGTTGAGTTTGAAAAATAAACAAAATCTGAAACTACTTTTTTACTTGATGAGGAAGATGAATGAAAAGCAGTATGTGGGTTGTGTAGCGTAAAAATCACACGATGTTTGGGAAAAAAACCAGTACTTCATTTTTATGAGAACATTTAAAATTTAAACATCCCGCTAGTTTAGGCAATGAAAACAGGGACGACGCAGGACTATCAGCCACTTCTGGGAATTTTGAACAAGTTAATATTACAGAATATTTTAGGACAACAGTGCAATATACGAGGCTGGTTTGAAAAGTCCGTGCAAAAATAAAAACTACTTATCTGTTTGGGGTAAACCTTTTTTATTTTTCGACATAGTCTCCTTTTAGGCTTATACACTTCGTCCAACGATGTTCTAGTTTGTTGATCGCTTCCGAATAATAGGATTTGTCCAAGTCTGCAAAATATCCATTAGTGTCTGCAATCACCTCCTCGTTTGAATAAAATCTTTGTCCCGCCAGCCATTTCTTCAAATTGGGGAACAAATAGTAGTCAGAGGGAGCCAAGTCTGGAGAATTGGGGGGATGTGAAACGAGTTGGAATTCTATTTCCATTAATTTTGCGACCACAACTGCTGAGGTGTGTGCTGGTGCGTTGTCGTGATGGAAAAGGACTTTCTTGTGGGCCAATCGCGGGCGTTTTTCTTGCAGCTCGGTTCTCAAACGGTCCAATAACGATGAATAATATTCACCTGTAATAGTTTTTTTACCCTTTTCCAGATAATCGATGAGGATTATCCCTTGCGAATCCCAAAAGACAGTCGCCATAACCTTTCCGGCCGAAGGAACGGTCTTCGCCTTTTTTGGTGCAGATTCCCCCTTGGTAACCCATTGTTTAGATTGTTGTTTGGTCTCAGGAGTATAGTAATGTATCCATGTTTCATCCACAGTGACGAAACGACGCTTAGAGTCCTCCGGATTCTTCTGGAACAGCTGCAAACCACCTTGCAACACTTCACACGATTCCGTTTTTGGTCAAGCGTGAGCAATCGCGGCACCCATCTTGCGGATAGCTTTCTCATGTCCAAATGTTTATGCAAAATATTATGTACCCGTTCAGTCGAGATGCCCACAGCACTAGCAATCTCACGCACCTTAACTCTTCTGTCATCCATCACCATATCATGGATTTGATCAATGATTTCTGGAGTCGTAACCTCCACAGGCCGTCCAGAACGTTCAGCGTCACTTGTGCCCATATGGCCAGTCCGAAAATTTTGAAACCATTTTTAAACTGTTCTAATCGAAGGTGCAGAGTCACGATAATGTTTATCAAGCTTCTCTTTAGTCTCCTGAGGCGTTTGCCTTTCATAAAGTAATGTTTAATCACCACACGAAATTCTTTTTCGTCCATTTCTTGAAAATCACTCGACTTCCTTGATTCACACGAATGCCAAACACAAAGAAATAGACCAATATGGCTGAAACTTGGTGTGCGTTCATTCAAGAGATGCTACTAACTAAACATGATCTCGATACGCGCCGGTGGTGCCATCTCTCGGACTTTGCACGGACTTTTCAAACCAGCCTCGTACATGAGTTTAAAGCAACATTTGTGCACACACAGATGATAGCCTTGAACAATCAGCCTTTTTCGTTTGTAGAAAATATAGGTAAGCGTAAAAATGAAATATTATTATATTGAGATTATTGTTGGTATTTACTTTTGTACAGGGTGAGTCAACGATAGAATAAAGTTCATTATCTCATTTGTTTCGGGAATGGCGAAAAAAATGTTAAATACAATAGTTTTAGGGAATGCTAAGGTGCACAGTTTAAAATTATTTTTGAGTATACAGGGTACTTCAAAAAAGTGTGGCCGATATAACTATGTTTTTTTTAAATGAAACATCCTATTTTCTAATTTATTTTTAAATTCTAACTTTGTTTTAGTAATGTTATATACCTAAACCTAGTAGTTTTTCAAATCTTTCAATTTTTTTAAAAAAATACTAGTTTTCAGTTTTGTAAAAAATTGCCAGTATTTTGGTTTTTTATATTGTATTATTATATTGGTTCTGAAAATATAGGGTGTTTTTTATAGAGGTTTAGAACTTTGAAATGGAATAAAACAAAGATGAATTTTTTAAATTGACATGAAATTTACTTTATTCGAAAGATAATCTTCTGGAATTATAATTTAAATATGACTTCTGGCATATGACCGCCACGGCTGGCTCGGACGTAGTCTAATCTGGAGGTCCAATTTTCGATGACTTTTTCCAACATTTGTGGCCGTATATCGGCAATAACGCGGCGAATGTTGTCCTCCAAGTGGTCAATCGTTTCGGGCTTATCGGCGTAGACTAGCGACGTCACATATCCCCCCAGAAAATAGTCTAGCGGCGTTAAATCGCACGATCTTGGAGGCCAATTCACGGGTCCGAAACGTGAAACTATGCGGTTACCAAACGTTTCCTTCAATAAATCAATTGTGGCACGAGCTGTGTGACATGTTGCGCCGTCTTGTTGAAACCACAGCTCCTGCACATCATGGTTATTCAATTGATGAACGAAAAAGTCAGTATTCATGGCTCTATAGCGGTCACCATTGACTGTAACGTTCTGACCAGCATCGTTTTTAAAGAAGTACGGACCAATGATTCCACCAGCCCATAAAGCACACCAAACAGTCAATTTTTCTGGATGTAACGGTGTCTCAACATACACTTGAGGATTATCATCACTCCAAATACGGCAGTTTTGTTTATTGACGTATCCATTCAAACAAAAGTGAGCTTCATCGCTAAACAAAATTCGCTTATGAAAATCGGGATCAACGGCAATCTTGTTTTGGGCCCATCCACCGAACCTACGCCTTGCTAGGTGATCGTGTGGCTTCAATTGTTGCACGAGTTGGATTTTGTAAGCACGCAAACCAAGATCTTTCCGCAAAATCTTCCATAAAGTGGACGGACACATATCCAATTCCTGTGCACGATGGCGGATAGACTGATTCGGGTCGTCCTCTACGCTACGTTCTACAGCAGCAATGACTTCTTCTGTACGCACTGTGGATGCGTATTATCATTTAGAGTAAACGTGGTGCGAGAACGTTCCATAGTTAATCGAATTAATTGCTCTGATGGACGATTATGTTGACCGTAAAATGGACGTAGTGCGCGATACGTATTTCGAACAGAACCATGATTTTCAAAATAAATTTGCACAATTTGGAAGCGTTGTTCAGGCGTCAGTCTATTCATGTTGAAATGCCAAACCAAACTAAACATAAATCACTTGACAGCTAACAAAATGGCCGCCAGTTAAAAAAGTGTTGCCAACTTAAAGTTTTATACCTCTGTAAAAAACACCCTTTAGAATACTCATAATTGGTACGAGTGTTCTATAGAGATGAAAAAAAGATATATGTAAAGAAATCTGAGTTAGATGCTATAGGGTGTGCAAAATAAATTTACGCATTTTGACTATTTTAAATTGAAAAATCTCAAATTTTTTAAATGGCACACCCAATATATTATTATTTTTTCTGATAGATTTTGCAAAACCCTCCAACTTTTATAAAGTATGTCATAAACCTATTTCTAATAGTTTTCCATTTATTTTCAATTTTTCAATTTTTACCCTTGTTTTTAATACACTTATGTTATTGTGAAAACATAAACAAATAGTTAATAATAATTTTAATATAGTTTAATTTATCTAATGATTAATTATTATGACGTAATTAATGTTCAAAAATATGTCCGTCTATTTGAAAACACATGTTTAGTCGTTTTATTATGTTTTCCTTCATCTTCCTTAGCATAAAGGGCGTTATTGTCCTGCACGCATCCCGTATCCCATTTTTCATATCTACTGGTGTTGTAGGGGGATTCACATAAACACGATCTTTAATGTAGCCCCACGAAAAGAAGTCTAAAGGTGTTAAGTCACATGATCGAGGGGGCCACTGAATGAATCCATTCCTACCGATCCATTTTTGTGGGTAACGATCGTTTAAAAATTCTCGAACTCCCCGGTTGTAATGAGCAGGAGCTCCGTCTTGTTGAATCCACATTTGCTCCCTTTCAAAGTTATCAACTTCTTCGAGAAGCTGAGGGAATTCGTTCTGCAAAAAATTTAGATATCTAGGCCCGTTAAGCGGTTCGCGGAAAAAATATTGACCAATAATTCGAAAATTTAATATTCCACATCATATGGTACATTAAGCGACCAATGATTTTGGTTTTGAACTTCCCGGACTCAAAATGGATTAACTGTTGAATAATAATGCATGTTATGGCTGATAACTGCTCCATTACTGCGAAAAGTAGCTTCATCAAAAACCTTTATTTTGGATAAAAAATTTGGATCGGCCTCTATTGCTCCATTCATGGTGGTACAAAAGTTTACTCGTCGTTCAAAATCATGGTCTTGAAGTTCTTGGTGTAGTTCCATATGAAAGGGATGATACTTGTATTTTCTCGTGGTGCGATTAGCCGTAGATTGGGATGCGTCAGATAAGTCAGCTAGTTGACGGCTGCTGACCTGGGGATTATCTTCAACATGAAGTAAAGTCTCCATTTCTTTTTCCTCATCGGTAGCATTCTGGTTTACTACTTTCCGTTTCGTATACTCAACGCTACCACTACCATCAGACCGTTCCATTAAGCACTGAAAAGATTTTCTAGATGGTATACGTCTATTACAGTACTTCGCTCCGTAAAGCCTTAGTGCCAAAAGACAATTTTTTCCCGCCTCGCCCAGTATATAAACCATATCAATTAATTCATTTTTAGGAAAATCCATAACTATTACCTTTATACATTTATCATTTACAACAAATTAAACTATTTTTACTTGCTTTTAATAGACATGTCAAAATCTGACAATGCCTACATTTTTGTATTGTCTTGGCAACTATGATGTTATAGCGTAAGTGTATTAAAAACAAGGGTAAAAATTGAAAAATTCAAAATAAATCGAAAACTATTAGAAATAGGTATATAACATACTTAATAAAAGTTGGAGGGTTTTGTAAAATCTATCAGAAAAATAATAATATACAGGGTGTTCATTTAAAAAATTTGAGATTTTTCAATTTAAAATAGTCGAAATGCATAAATTTATTTTGAATACCTTGTAGCATCTAACTCAAATTTCTCTACATATATCTTTTTTTCATCTCTACGGAACGCTCGTACCAATTATGAGTATTCCACCTTCAGAAAACTGTACACCTTAACATACCCTAAAACTATTGTATTTAACATAATGAACTTTACTCTATTGTTGACCCACCCTGTACATACATACAAGTTTATTGTGTGATACAAATTTGTTAAACCATAAACAAACAACAACAAATGCAAAGTAACCAAAATACTAAGGTTGGTTTAAGGGATTTCTTACCTTTTACCACACAAGGTACAAATATGCTTTTTCTCATCCTGTACACATGTTGTATCAATAAAATGTATATCTTTCAAGTGTTTTTTCAGATACTTTTGATCAGTAAATGTTCTATCACAGATCTAAAAGAGAATTCATTTTGTATCATTAAATGAGAAAAACACAATTATATAGTTCGGCTCATTCGTTTCGAACCAAATTAAGAAAATTCAGCATCAAATTAAAAAATCCCATTTTAAAACTTTATTCAAATTCCCCGGGTGTAGTCCGGTAGTTTTATGAAATCACTAATGTATGTTAGTTTGTAAAAGTGATATTGGTGCTAACGTGTATATTTATCGCATTGTTGAGAGTTATTGTTTGAATTTTGGGTCAAAATTATTCTACTTTCTTAACAGGAAAAAATGTTACTTTGCCGAGACTATACCGGAAGTTCCTCCTTTTGGATTTTATCGCCTAGTGACGAATGAATTATCAGTAAAGCAAAGTATATATATGTACGTATTTAAAAAATCTTACATCACAGAGTAAATTTTGATTCGTAGGTTCAATATTTTCAAACATAAAATTGTCCTTTGAATTTGTATCAAAACTGTATTCCAACAACATACTCTTGGTCAACTCATTGGTTATATTTGTACTAAAATATTTTTCTTGACAAACTTGGCTTTTAGTGTGTTCGTCGAGTGACCAACCATCTAAAAAGTGTATTTATAATTTAGTAAGCTAGGTTAGAGTACTAAGCAGAGTTTATAAACATAATAATAACCAAATTGTCTAAAACAAACACACAAACACAGTTCAGCCGATACCTAAAAAAGGCAAGAAGACCTTGCCAAATAACTACCGACCAGTCGCACTGCTTTCAATAGTACCGAAAGTTATGGAAAAGGTTAACAATCAGCATCTTCTAAAATATCTTGAACGATTCAATATTATTAGCGATCACCAATATGGCTTTCGTAAACATAGATCATCAGGAGATCTTCTGAGTTATGTAACACATGTTTGGAAAACGCAATTGAACACTTCGGAGAATCTCGAGCGGTTGCTCTTGACATATCCAAGGCATTCGACCGTGTTTGGCACGATGGACTGTTGGCTAAGCTACGCTCTTGTGGTATGTCTGAAAAATTCTATTTGTGGCTGTCATGTTTCCTAAGAGAGCGTTCTTTACGAGTGGCGGTACACGGATTTCTTTCTAACACCTTCACTATCAACGCCGGTGTGCCCCAAGGCGCCTTACTATCTCCTACTCTCTTTCTCATTTACATTAACGATCTGCTGGAAAAGACCGGGAATCCAATTTACAGCTGTGCAGATGACGCTTGTCTCTTCATTCACTTTGAACGCTCGGACATGGGCTGCTCAGGCGAATATCTGCAAACAGCAGGAGGTCGTTTAACTTAACAAAGACCTGGAAGAAATTATATCTTGGGGTGACAGTAACCAAGTGGAATTTAACGCTACAAAAACTCAGGTGGCAGTTTTTTCTAAAAAAGTTAACGTTGCTAAACCCGACATAGTTATGTCGGGGCACTCCATTCCCCTAACATCGTCCCTCAATTTGTTGGGCGTTAATTTGGGAGCAAATATGTCCTAGCATGAACATGTTGCAGGCATAGCAAGGAGAGGGAATATTATTTCGAACCAGAAAGCTTTACACTCTACAACTGTTAATTCTTTACAAAGGTCAAATTCGACCAACTATGGAATACTGCTCCCATGTTTGGGCTTCCGCTCCCAAACATATACTACATTTGTTGGATTCTGTTCAGAGAAGAGCTGTTCATCTGATGGGAGACCCGGAACTGACCGGCGGCCTTGATTCGCTGGAACATCGAAGAACGGTTGGCGACTTGAGTCTGTTCTACAAATATTTTCATGGAAAGTGTTCGAAGGATGTAGCCCGCTTAATTCCCCCCAGAGCGGTGCATGTTAGAAATACAAGTCGCGCTAATACTTTACATCCGTATGAGGTTCAGCTTGTTACTCCGCGTACAACGCTTTTCAAACAGTCTTTTATATGGAGAACATCATCCCTTTGGAATAATCTGCCAGGGCTTTGTTTCCTACCGAGTACAATTTACAGCGATTCAAGAACAACGTGAATCGCTTTTTCCGTTTTCCTCTCTACTTTTTAGTAGCCTATATAAATATAATATAAAAAGATAAATATTTTTAAATTTTAGCATATTTTTATATTTTATACGTCTTTTAATTGATCATAACTTAACTTTACTTGGTCACTCATGTCGGCACGTGGTCTAAATTTGTTCATAAATATCAGTCCTGTATATCTACGCAATTTATACCTCAAAAAAAATAAGGTGAGCAACAAAAAGTAACCATTAAAATATAAAATTTGACCTATTTTGTGCATTTCATACATCTTTAAACTGCTCATAACTAAAGTTTACGTGGTCGAGCAGGATCTTATATGATCTAAGATTGTTTAAAATTGATAGTCCTAAATATCTATGCAATTTTTACGTCAAAAAATTAGGTGCACAACAAAAAGTAACCATTAAATATAAAATTTTGCTTATTTTTGAATTTTATTGGTCTCTTAATTGCTCATAACTTGACTTTACTTGGTAATCCATAGTTACACGTGCTCTGAATTTATTCATAATTGTCAGTCCTGAATATCTATGGGTGCTAGATCCATAAAAAAATTCTTATTATTATTTTTTTTTGAATAATTCTTAGAAGTATAGAGAATAAATATTCGTAAAAAAATCAAATTTTCGAAAATTCGAAGTGTATGTAACCCCTTAAAATGTTATTATAAGTATAATTTAAGTTTGTCGTAAATGTTGACAGTAAATATGAGAAGAATGTCTAAGGATACTAGTGATATTTTAATGATTAACCTTGGCGACATTAATAATTCATGCAAACAAACTGTAACGGTATTTAGGTGGTTTTAAATAAGATACAATAATACCGAACAGACATTATATTAACAAAAAAATCAAATAACCCCATATAAAGTACATTTCTAATTATTAAATCTGGATAATTTTAGTTTAATACACATTTTAGAAAACTAAATTACATCATCTATTAGTTTCATAGAATCCAATGTTCTTTAAGTTTTCAATAAAGTAATTTAAAAATAACCGGCCAAGTGTAAGTCGGACTTGCGCAATCAGTGTTCCGTACGTTGATCACTTTTAAAATAAAAATTTTTGATAAGGAGGTATAAAATGATCAATGACTTCACAAAACACCCGAAATCAGTTTTTAATAAAATTTGTTTCCGATCTTCCTCGATTTATTTTTTTTTATATATACTAGATAAATTATTAAAGGTGTGATCATTTTCGTTCAATTTACACCCTGTGGAGAATATTATAGAATTTTTTCAAAATTTTTTGATCAGTACTTTTCGAGATGAGGAGGGAACAGCGATTTTTGGCAATTTTTTAAAAATAATACGAAGAAAAGTGTGCGCAAGTATTACATTATATATATTTTTGAACTCGTGTTTTCACAAGCTTTCATTTAACACCCCACTCGATGACCTGTTTTTTTTTTCACTTCCGATTTCACCCCCTAAAACTAACCCTTTAAGTAGGAATAAAAAATTTAAACAACTGTTTAAGATCACCACTTATATTTATTATATTATTGCTGATAATTGTTTCGACACACTGTGTCTTCTTCTGGAGCACGATGTAAATTAACTAACAAAGTAGGTTACAGAATATATAGTTTACCTAATTATAAATAAATAAATGGCCTGGAAACACCCCTCTTGGGGTAGGGCCACCCTTTGGGTTCTCTAGATCTAGTTTATGGGTCGATCAGACCCCTTTTCCTTGTTGTTATATTTCTCTGCTTAGATGTCTTCTCCTTCCAGTTCGTAATCCCTGCCACCTCCATGTCTTCCTTGACTTGCTGCAGCCATCCTATTCTCGGCCTGCCTCTCCTTCTACGTCCCGGTTCCCATTGAAGTATTTCATATATTGGTGCTCCTGGGCCTGCTCTTCATGTGTGCCCTAGCCAATTAAATCTCTTCTGTTTTATTTTTTTGACTATATCCTCCTCCACTTCTTCCAAAATTTCTTGATTAGTCCTCCTTCTGTAGACTCCTTTACATATTCTTATCGGCCCTAGGATCGCTCTTAATATCTGTCGTTCAATTCTTCTCTTGTCTTCCTCTTGTTTCTTTGTCATGCTCATAACTTCGGTAGCATACATTAGTTTTGGGAGTATTAGTGTCTTGTATATCCTCATTTTACTGTGTCTTCCTATTATCTTACTACTTAACAATTTCTTATTGCTATGGAAACACTTATTTGCTATTAATCTTTCTTTTACTTCCATTTCCTTGTTCCCATCCCAATACAGCGTCACTCCCAAATATTTTATCTTCTCTACTCTTTCGAAGGTATATTCGTTTATTCTAATCCTTTCCATTTCCTGAACATTTTGTTTTCAGTTGTTCATTATTTTGGTTTTCTCTTCATTTATCTTCAACCCCCTTCTACGCTTATTTCTCTCACCATTTCCTTCATTATTTTCTGGTTCTTTGCAATAATTACTACATCGTCCGCATATGCCACTACCTGGCTGCCTCTTGTTCGTATTGAACCCTGATTTATATTCCTTAGTACATATTGTAGTGTTAGGTTGAATAACGTGGCCGATAATGCATCTCCCTGTCTAACTCCTTTGTTAATTTCGAAATCTTTTGTTTTTCCTTTCTGTGTTTTGACATTGGCGAATGTCTCTTTCAGCGTCATCATACATAGTCGTCTTATGTTGCTCGGTACTCCCCGTTCTTTTAGCACTATATTTAATCCAGTTCTCTTAACCGAGTCAAATGCTTGCTTAAAGTCAAAGAACAACAATTCCAAGTTTAGTGCATGTTGTTGTGCTCTTTCCAATGCTTGTTTGACCACATGTATTGCAATTACCGTAGATTTTCCTTGTGTAAATCCACATTGGTATTGTCTCATTACATTTTTTATTACATATTTTAGTTTTTCGTGTATCATCGTTGTCAAAATCTTGTAGGCGGTGTTGAGCAGGGTAATTCCTTGATAATTTTCGCATACTTGTTGGTCGCCTTTCTTGTATATTATTACAATTTCACCTCCTTTCCAATCATGTGGCATGCGTTCTTCTTTCCATATCTGTTTAATTAGTACGTACATGCTTTCACAGAGTTCTTCTCCGTAGTATTTGAACAATTCCATGTTTATCCCGTCTTTGCCTGGCTTTTTTCCGTTCTTACTTCTTAGTATTATTTCTTTTATTTCATCTCTTGTTGGTTCTAGAATCATTTCCATTTCATTTTCTTCTTGCTCCTTTTCTTCGGTTATGTATTCTTCCTGTATTTGTTCATTTAAGAGGTGCTAAAAAGGTTCCTCCCATATAATAATATACTGTTTTACTTCTTCTATTATTTTTCCCTCTCTGTCTTTCACTCCTCTGACTTTTCCTTTATAAGTTCTGTTCTGTATTTTAATCTTATTGTAAAACTGTTTTGTGTTAACATTCCGACCTTCTGTTTCTATTTCCCCAATTTGTTCATCTATCCATTCTCTTTTTGTTCTTCTAATTACTTTATTACATTCCTTTCTAATGCTTTCATATTTCCGTCTGTCCTCAATATTATTTGTTTCCAACCATTTCATCCTGGCATTTATTTTTTTGTATGTCATTCTTTTACATGTTTCATTAAACCACTCTTTCAATTTGTGGTTTCTTTCTATTCCTGTGCTTTCTTGCGTTGCGTTTATCTAATTACAAGTACTAAATTCATTAACAATATTTACCTTAATACCTAGAACAAGTTCAATAAAGGAGACCCTTCCCCATCTAATTGATCGTTGAGTAGTAAACCTTTAATTTCTACCTGTTCTAAACAATTCAGTGATTTTCCTTTCTTTCCATTATGCAAAATTTTGAAATCTTCATTGAACGTATGATTTTCATCTGTTAAATGTTTAGCGTAATGAGATTTGTTATTTTTCATTCTATAGCTTTGTTTATGTTCCTTTATTCTTTTATAAAAATTTTATTAGTCAATTTTCCGGTATAAGTGAGTGTATGAAATTTTTCTTTGTTTAGTTGTTTGTACGGGTACACCAGTCCTATTGCTTTTTTAAATTGTTTTTTCATTAAAATATTATCTACGAAATCGCTCCTGTACCCCTTGTTTATACTAATTTGTTTTATAATATTTAATTCTTTCTGAAAATTTTCTTCCGTTAATGGTGTATTTATTAGTCTATGGATGAAACTATTATAATCCGAGATTTTATGTGTGAACGGGTGGTTAGAATTAGCGTGTATAGTTATATCTGAGTATGTTGGTTTATGGAAGATTTCAAAATCGGGTTTATTCATTTTGTTTGATATTTTTAAATCTAGGAAATTAATCGATTTATTTGTTTCTAGTTCTGTTGTAAAAGTAATATTATTATGAAGTTGGTTATTATAATCTAGAAATAGTTTTAATTGTTGATTAACCATTTAAGTCAAAATTTACTTTTCAAAACTATACGGCTTTGATGGGGCCGTCAATTTCAACTCTCTATGTCAAATAGACAGACGCAGAGACAGACAGACAGACAGACAGGCGGACAGACACCGAAGTTATAAGTGTTCCGTGTGAAACCTAAAAAACACACCAAATCTACTACAAGAACTCTGTAAAGGATATATAATACGACATATGCTAAGTAACACCTAGAACCTCTTTTTATACCTCGTTAACCTCTTACATGTTTGATCAATTGCAAATCATGAAAAAGCAAACGGACGTATAACATAATATACTCGAAGCAACCCCCTATCCTACCTTATTAACCCCATATTCGGTCGATCGATTGAAAATAGTAAAAAAATAACATACTTTTTAAATTCCTTGACTTCGAGAACCCTGAAAAGGACTTATAACAAAATATATTCGAAACAACCTCTAGCCTTACCTCAATAGCTCCCGTACATATTCTATTAAAAATAATGAAACAGTAACATTTTCAGAATTATTGAAACCTTAAAAAGGACGTGTTTTTTTTTTATGGGTCTAGCACATCTGTGACATGATATATTCGAAACATCCTCTCTAACGCTCTCTCTCACCCCGATTTTCGATTACATGTTTGATTATAAATAATTATATCCAATATTTGTTCATTACACCAACAAAAAAACATAAAGAAACAAAAATCTCGGATTGTGATTTTTTCACGAATGCAATACTACGTAATAATACAGTTTTCAGATTCATCGACTCTAGAAACCTTCACCAGTTCAATTTACACCCTGTGGAGAATATTCCAGAATTTTTTCAAAATTTTTTGATCAGTATTTTTCGAGATAAGAGGGGGACGCAGCGATCTTTAGCAATTTTCTAAAAATACTACAAAGAAAAATGTGCGCAAGTATTACATTATATAAATTTTTAAACTTGAGTTTTCACAAGCTTTCATTTGGCAACCCACTCGATGACCTGGTAAATTTTTTTTATTATTTCCAATTTCATCCCCAAAACTAATCCTTTAAGTCAAAATTTAACTATAAAAAACTACACGGCTCTGATGGGTTCATCAATTCCTATATTAGTGTAAAATTTCAACTTTCTATGTCAAATAGTTTCGGAGAAAATCGGGTGTGACAGACAGACGGACAAACGAACACCGAAGTGATCTTATAAGTATTCCGTACGAAACACTAAAAAAAAGAATAATATCCATATTGGTACCCTGGATATAGTCACTCGTTTCTTAGGAAAAACATAAACATAAACACAATGATTGGGACACCGCCGGTACTTTTCTGAGTTTGCAGTATAAAACAACTACTGACTCTAACCTCAGCGAAATTAGTTAAATATCTATTGCAGTACTTTACACTATAAATTATACTTCCTCATGTACTTCCCACTCGTATTACTAATAAAATTATCGTTAATTTTTATGAACAAATAAAAGACGGTTTTTACCCAATCGCGATACGTTTAGTCAATAAATACTACGAAAATATAATATATTTGCAGCAGAATTACAGTATTTCGAAAGTTTAACGTTTTTTTATATAGCTCAATGACAATTAAAGACTTAACATACACCAATAATACGCCATGATGGTGGATATAGGATAATGGTGGGATTCATTGTCATAACAGGGGAACATTGATACCTAGTAAATGGTGGGGCTATGTTTATCTTGCCATAATGAAAAACATATAAACAAAAAACGGTTTATTTGTCATAAAGAGCAAACTCTCATAAGCAATATCTTATTTCAGTCGAGAGTTATCGTTACCAACAGACAAATAGCGTGCAATACAATGCATGTACATTAAAACCGTTAAATACTGGATTTAGAGACTTCGACCTAACATTTATAATTAAAGCAGCCTCCGCTACAGTAGCCACAGAAACTGGAAAATAAAAGGACAAAATAGGTGACAACACAAAACAACTCATGGAAAGAAGAGAAAATATGAACAGAGATAAACACAAGGTAGAGTGAGCTTAACAAGTTGGTCAGATCAGAAAAGATATAAGAACGAACGAGCATAAAGTGATTTTGAAAACCATTTAAGGAAATAAAGGCCCGAAAGTAAGAAGGAAAAAATTGAATAAGTGAAGAAAAGATTATTAAATTGCAATATAGTGAAGGACAACTAATAACAAGCAGGGACAAAATAATTTCAGAAATACACACCTACTATAAGAGCAAAGAAAACAGACTGCAAAGAAAATACAAAATATAGGTTCTGAAGAACTAATAGAAGTGTAGAGGAGGTCACCAACGCACAGAAGGAAATGAAGCGTAACAAACCAGCAGGCCCTGATGGTATTCTATCGAAACTGGTACTGGAAACAGGAGACGACTTAAAACAAGAATTGGCCAAGCTTTTCAACATATGTCTACAAACTGACAAAATACCAACATTATGCTATATATCAGAAGTAATACTTCTACACAAAAAGGGAGATCTCAGAAGGTTAGACAATTATCGCCCTATATGTTTACTGTCACACCTTTATAAACTGTGAACTAAAATTAACGCTAATAGATTAAAAAATAAGCTATGCTCCTTCTAGCCATGCAAACAGGCTAATTCTAGATCCGGCTATAGCACATGTGGCTACTTACAGACAATGAGAAATACCCTAGAGAAGAGTAATGAATCCAAATTTGAACTCTACATAGCCTTAATAGACTATAAGAAGGCGTTTAATTCTGTCGAAACGTGGGCAAACATCAACGGCTTGAACAACTCTAGAATTGACTCCAGATATACTACCCTAATCAAAAATATACATGAAAACTCAAAGATGTACATAAAACCTAGTACAGAACAAATATCTACATAAAGGTGTAAGTAAGGGAGATACAATCTCTCCAAAGCTAGTTACGAGTATTACGGCTCTAGAACTAGATGAGACAAAGAAGGACCTTAAGGTAGATGGTCTGTATCTGAGTCATTTAGGATTCGCAGACGATATCGTAGTCATCAGAGGGAATCCACATGAGTGGCAATGATAAATAAGTTAAATTACCACTCAAACACAATTGGTCTTAAATGAAAAAAAATAAGACAAAAATATTAACCAATATTAATAACAACGAAGTTCTAAATTTGGAAGGAACAGCTCTCGAAATTGCTGAGAAGTATATGTATCAGACCAAAAAATACTACGATGGATGAAATTTCAAGAAGAATTAGGAAAATTAAGTTATCCAGTCAAAGATTAAAACATCTCAAATACGTTTAATGTCAAAGATAATCACGGAATCCTACCCGTGATTACGTAGGGCGCTGAGACTTGAACACACGAAAGACGGATGATCGGGATAAAACTTAAAGGTAGAAAAAGAAAGAAGTGGATACGTGAACAAACGAAGGTAAAGGATCTTATAGGGCATGTAGTAGAAAAAAAAGAGGTAATGGGTTGAACATGTGGCACACACAATTAAGCGATGGATCAAGCGAATAATAGAATGGAGACCACGGTAACAGAAGACGAGCGAAGGACGTTCCAAAATAAGATGATGGGACGATATACAGAGGGTTACGGGTATTGGAGGACAACAGCTGCAAATAGATTAAGATGGAAGTTCAAGAGGAAGTCCTACATCCAGCACTGGGTAGAACTAGGCTTATACTAGTATAGTAGTAGTTCTATTCAATGATTTACCATATACTATTTTGTCTCGACCAATAATCTTCATACTTATTCCCTAAATAGGCACAAATTATTAAAAATGATGCGTTAAAAATGAATTTCGTACCTTTAAAAGTTTCCCCACAAAACTGACATTTGTATACATGATCAATTAAAGGGAAATGATTGGATGTTTCTTCACTATTTATTGGACACATTTGATTATCGTTTTCCCAGGATTCTGGTAAACATTGCTCTGCAATGGTCTGTAGACTTTGCATGGTCTCAGCTAAGTCTGATACAACTAAAATATCAAATATACAGAATCATATTAATTTACTTATTATATAGCTTCACCATGTTTCTTTCTTGAAAGCTTTAAAACAAATCTAGTTGTGATCAAACACTTACTTTCGCTGTATTACATTAGTTTAAAAGTATCGCAAGATATCCTAAATAATTATGTTTTATATAAACTCTACTAAAAAGAATAGAAAGTAGTTGAAATTCTTTTAAAAAATTTAAAAACAGCAAAATTTTATTATGCTATCTCTACCAAATACCTCAATACCAAAGCTTTACTAAACTTAGTAGAACTGATGTTCATGGATACTTTCGACATAATAAACCCAATATAGTAGCGAAACTGAGGGGTAACCGTATAAGAAAATCAGGTCTCAGTTTTTAAGAGGTCACGTGGCAGTTCGCCATATTAAAAAGGGGACCAACGGGACATTTTAGGTAGAAATAATGTTACTGGGCAAAGTTTTATCATTCAAAATCATAGATATTATACCAATTCTTTATTTAATAAAATGTCAAGTTAATGCAGCATAAGTATAGCTTGTCCCAAAATATAAGATCCTGATTTTTGCCGTTTTAAGTAGGCAATATAAAAATTCTGACCTTTTGTTTATGATAGGTTGCACTGATAGACTTAAGAATTTTATTCATTAATGCAAATAAATAAAATTATAAGTGTTTTTGGAGATGTTTATTTATAGATGCATGTAAAAACAAATGGATAAGAAGTACAAATATACAGTTTGAACGAATGGGATTTACAAGAGGGGACATACTGTATAAATAAAAATATATTTTAACTTAAGCCTAATTCGGTTTCGCTACCACTGTCATCAGCTGAGGTAATTATTAGTGGTTTTATATTATTTATATAAATATATGAATCTTCTACTTTAACAACGTGCTGAATGGAATTCTTCCAGCTTTTACAAGATATATCATTTATAACTTTTTTTTACTAATTCAACTACTGACACGCTTAAAGTAGGAGAAACATTTTGTGCCCTTATTTTTGATTTAACTTGATGCCAGATATGTTCAATTGGATTAAACACACAATAATACGGAAGAAGCCGCAAAACAGTGTGTCCCCTTTTCTCAGCCATACTACCACAAACATATTTCTTTTTCAATTTATAGTCTTTCAAAACTTCCAAAAGATCACTTTTTTATAACTAAAGTCAAAATAAATGTCATTTTCTAACATATATTCCTGTATTTTCGATTTCGTGTTGGCTGCATTAGGACCCTTATTTAGTAGGCGACTATGGTAACTCGCATTGTCCATAACTATAACACTCTTTTCGGGAACATTTGGCAAAAAGAAATTTGGAAACCAATTATCAAAAAGTTCGGCGGCCGTGTTTTCATGATAGTCCAAACTAGAATCTTTTATGTTTTTTGCAGATAATAGTAGACAATGAATGAAACCCAGCCCTTTTCAGATCCAGCATGCAAAATACTTATTCGTTTACCTTTATTTGAAGGTGTGTTAGTCTGACATTTTGTACTGTTGTCAACCCACCCTTTTTGCACAGTGTCATGGGTATCGAACCATGTTTCGTCAAGGTAAATTACTAGCCAATTCTCTGATCGATACTTTTTAATTTCTTGCAAATAAGTATGTCGCAAGATTCGTAATCTTCGTGACTCCATCACTACTTGCCTGTTGTTGATTTTTCGGAACGTGAATCCCATTCTTAAGAGAATTCTGTGAAGGGTTGATCGGCCACAATGTATATTGTTCCCGTCCTGCACCAGTCTTAATTTTATTTTGTCTAGTGTCAGCACCAACTGCTCTTCATACATAGAATATATTTTTCTCCTAATGACGTCTTTTTCACAATCGTCTACATGATGCATTTAAAAATCTTTCCGTTTTTTCCTGTTCCTGAGTGATGATTTTCCTACAATACCCTTAATCGTAGAAATTGGGGTTTTTATTAGTTCACTGGTTTCTTGCTTATTCAAATTTCTTTTTACCAAACTGTCGTAAACATTTTTCACTATTTGTTTAGCGTCAAGTGATAAATGTTTTCTCTTGCGATAGCCACTATTGCAATTTTCCCACGGACGCCACATAATTAAAATAGAATCGTTACGTTGTCAGTTGCAAGTAAAACTAAAAACAAAAGTAATAAAAAGTATCTTTCGAATCCTAATGGAGACCTGTGGTCATTAGTTAGGCCTATACTATCAAATACTTAAAGGGCTCCAAACCAGGTTGCCAAGTAGTAAATATACAGGTAAAAATAGATCCAATATGATTGCAGGTGCAAGTGAGGGCGGTATACAAAGCAGATAAAATAAAAATACGTTTATCGTAATACCTGGCAACTATGCACAAAACCCTAATAGGGTCGTTTATTGCCCCATTGAAAAAGTAGAAAGACAGGATCTTATATCTTGGGATTTACTATAATATAAAAAAAAAAATTGTTTTTTTATATTACTTTGTTAGAAAAGACATGAATATAAGCGAAAAACTTGACAGGAAGGCATTTTCAGGAAATATGTTTAGTATTTTCTCCAGGGAACTGAATAGGCATATCAGATTTTGGACCCAACGGTTTGTTAGGATTCTATAAGGCCCAAAAATGAAAACTGAAACCCGAATTTTTAAATACATATTTGATTTCAGCAAGGAATTTTATGTCCGAATACAAATTGAATCTTTCTGGGCCGGATTGGGCCTCATTGTAACTACAATAGAATCTGACGCTATAAGGATCATTAGCTGTGTTATTACCCTTTGACAGACGGAGTATTTTTTTTTCACAGGTAGAATTATATTCAAGCTAAGCCCGACCAATTTTAAAAAAAAAAATTTTGATCGGTCTAATAAATATGCCTTGAAATGTGACTTTATTAGTGCGATTTAAATACCCTTTCAAATCTAGAAGCCTATGTAATGTACACATTTTAGATAAAAATATGTTTGATTTAAAATTTACACAAATAGTTTTAAATAAAAAGTAACTGAATACTCCTAGTTTATACAAAAATAAATCTTTCTAAAAACCAGAATTTGGAGGATTGTTTATTAATCATAAAAAAAATTACACAGGCACACAAAAAATACAGTTTTGCACTACTGAACAGACCGCTATACCTATGGTATTTTTAAATAGTTTCTCAGAATTATTCAATTATTTTTACAATTGTCAACGGCACAATATCCTCCTTTCTCCATGGTTATATAAATTGTTTGTCAACCTTTTCGATTCTCTTTACTTACAAACGTTTTTAATTCTCTTTTTATACAAACTCTTTCTTCCTTCTGTCTTCTAATTCATATAAAGTGCAGTCAGATCAAGAAACGATAGACAACACATTTCAAAAGACGCATCCTGAGACCAGATGTTATCATTGAGCTGCCATTTTAAAAGAGGGATCCGTCGACGCATGCGCCGGTTAAATTTCGTCACCAACTTGGAGCTCACTTTCGCTACTGTATTGAATTTACTGTGCTTGAGTTCTTCCAATAAAGGACAAACAACTCTACCTTAATACTTTTAAACAGAAATGTTATTGAATGAAATTCTCTATGTTTCTGAAGGCTGTCATAATTAAACTGCTGTAATAATAATGCATTCTCTATCCCCTATGTTGCTTTTGAAGAAGGAATATTCATAAAATATATATTCACTACATCTCTTACCTGTATTGGCTGGGTTATTAGCAAAATTATCAACCAGAGACTGGTTTGATGGATCACTGAAAATATCTTGGAAAAAAGAACTTTGTTGTAATACCTCATTATTACTAAATAGATCATTTCTTACTTCATTTATACTGTTTATAACATTGCTGTCTATATCAATTAGGTTATTTTGGTTTATCGTATTATTTTCCAGTGCATCTAAAGATGTATTAATGGCATTAGCTAAGGCACCCATCTCGGTACCTATAGAGGAACCCATATTGTTGATACTAGACATCATATTCATACTATTGCCGGGGATTAGGTTATTATTTGCCATAACACTACAACTATTCATAAAATTTTCACCATTACAATTTGAAATAATATTATCTATGGGCATAATATTGTTGCTGTTGGTCATTTGTGATGATATATCACATATTTGGCTAATTTCCGTGTTAAAGTTAATGTTGTCAATGTAATTTCGTAATGTTGCATCGGATCTTTCACAGGTTTGTTTAAAGGAATATGCTTTGTTCACGTCTCTGATACACTGTGTGCAGATCTGCTGAGGTAAGCCATCACCTTCTACAATCTGAAATTAAATTAAATTATTATTACGGTTTTTTTATAGACGTAGCACACGGACTGCAGGAACATTCTTAAGATGCTACTGTAGCGACGCGTATGCGGCAAAAGCATTGAATCGCTGTTTTACTCGATGGGAAACACAGTCCTGAGTAAATTATTCCAAAGGGATGATGTTCTCCCTATAAAGGATTGCTTGAAAAGTTTTGTACGAGGAGTAACAAGCTGATACGGATGTGATGTACTAGCGCGACGTGTATTAATAGCACGCGCACTCTAGGAGAAATTCAGCGGGTTGCATCCATCTAACACTTTTCATGACAAACCTACTATTGCTTACCCATTTAGCAATTTTAACAAATTATTTATTTTAACTCCAATAATACTCTCTAAATCGTCATGGGCTCATGCCTTAAGTGTAGCACGTCCGACCTATTCTTATTTAATAATTATATTATCAAACAATTATCTATTTATTTATAACTGAGCCCAATACACAGTAATTAATAGGGCCGTATAAAGCAATAGGTATATACTTAACAATGTAGCTAAAAACCGCACAACAAACACACGTGCATTTGGCCCTTGCGCTCGAAACAAGGCAGTGTAAGTTCATAAAACTATAACGAATCCGCGACGTCACGAACGGATTATTTAGAGAGTACACCAAGATCATATTGATGTGCTATTCGTTTATAAACTGAACATATTTTGTACACGGGTGATCCTAACATAATTTTTGGGAGCTCTCGGCAGATAGAAATAGGGCCTTAATCTACTAGGACCTCTAGGTACAACAAACTTGAGTTGTTCCAACAAAGAAGGACAAACAACACTACCATTAACGCTTTTAAACAGAAATGTTATTGAATGAAATTCTCTGTGTTTCTGAAGGGTGTCATAATTAAACCGCTGCAATCTGCATTCTCTATCCCCCCCTGTGGGTACAGTCCATCCTCTATTACAGAAAGGTATCTTTAAAAAAATTTACATTTGCTCCAATGTTAATATATATTTATTATAAATTGGTAACCATATCAAGGTATAGGTTTTGTATTACTAAACGACTTACAGTTTCTCAAGATAAATCCCAATTATGTTTCTGCTATTATTTTGTCTATGTGAGTACTAAAACTTAGCTTAGAGTCAAATAGAATCCCTAAATCACGTGACATAGATCCATCAGCACAATAATCATACAGCAAAGGACACAATTTTTTAGTAAATGATATTACTGAAGACTTACTAGCGTTCACCCTTAGTTTATTGATAGTACACTAATTCACATGAACTCTGTTGAGAACATTTTGTAATATTTTGCAATCCTCAAGTCTCTCCACCGCACATAGGGGTATTTCAGCATTTTAGGCGGCTATAAATTGATTTGCTAAAACTAGTCCTAGGTAGAAAAAATTTGCTACCTAACAATGTTGAATAGGCATAAAACAATAGGCGACTCCTCCCGCTACTCGTTTGAGAGCGCGCGCGCCGGAGCCTCAGTCAGAATTTGATTGTCGCTCTGAATGTTCGTTTCTCTTCTTGGCATTCGTTACAAAACAGTTATTTAAAAAAGTGATTTTTCTTTCTTGAAGAAAACTGTGATGGATTTAAATATTACACGTGATTTTGTTGGTTTTAACAGAAAAAAGGGTATTTGCACTAATTAAATATATTAATATTAGCCGTGATTTCCCGTAAAATCGAGGTTTTCATGGTCTTTAAATCTCACGTTGAAAACCACGTGATATTTTGTATTTATTAATTTACTTTTAATTTAAACAGTTTTTTTTTTTTCTAGGCTTCAAGGGTACTTCAGGTGCTCGGGTAGTAACGCGTAGACTACTTTTTGACAAAATCCAAGAACAAAACTTGCCAAACTTGCAAACTTATATATCTTCAGAGTTATATTTTATCGCAAGATGAATATTGTGATGAGCAAAGAAGGAAAGTGAAGCATAAGTTCGTCTATTTGAAGTCACAATTCAAGAAGAAGTGGACAGAAGCGCATAAAAAAGCAGAAGTTTTTCTTAAAGAGAATGACGAATGGTTATATGGAACATTTGAAATACCTAGGGTAAAAGGCCGTTCTTCTGGTCGACCACCAAAGTCATTTGAAGAATCAAGTGAGAGGAACAAACGTAGGAAAACAGAGGAAGTACGCAGTGCTGTAGTTAAATAAGTAATAATGCGTGCTGCTCAAACATCCCTTCAAAGTTCTGGAGAGAGAATTGCGTCCACTATTCTAAAAGACGTAACTACTCTCCCCAGACTGCCCCAGCATGCCAAAAAGCATACAAAATGTCAAACCAGCATGAAAAACAGTCACAACTAAATTTAATAGCCGCCCTCTCAATGTTTGTAGAAGCTGACCTCTCAAGGAGATAGTATGACATAATAAGAAATAGTAATAAGTATTATCCGAGTTAAACCGTGTTATAGCAAACAAAAAGGACTTGTTATTCGGCGAAAGAGGCTTATCGCGTAACTCAAACATGTGCTGAAATTAAACTTACGACATTTATTGGCCACATATTTGGAGGATGTACTAAAATAATTAGATCTAGAAGAGCGTCAATCATTGCCATTCATTTCGAAATGGGGATGTGACGGATCGCAATAAACACAATATAAGCAAAAAATCTAAGAAGATGCAATTGACAAAAACATTTTTCAAAGATGCTTTGTTCTACTACAATTGATTTGTGGGACAAACAAGAAAGTTATTTGGCAGACTCTAACTCCCTCTTCGACACGATGCTATCGGCCAATGAGGATTAGATTTTTAAAGAAACAGTGCGTATGTTATATAGACAAACAACAAATTATGTTAGAGTGAGACATGAAAAGTCAAAGAGTTTCGAAACATCTAAAAGCGTTAGACAGAGGTGTATACTGAGTCCACTGCTGTTCTCAGTAGTAATAGACGAGGCAATAAAAACAGCAAAAAGACAAACAAAGAAATACCGGGTAGGGTTCCGGAACATGGAGAGAGTTGGAATAACAGAGATAACATACGCTGACGATACGGTACTGAACGCAAAAAAAACGAGAAAAATTTGAACGAAAGCCTAAAGGTGTATAATGAAAGCTTGGAACGCATGAATATGAGCATAACCGTGAAAAACACGAGGACAATGATCATAAGCATGGAGAACAAAACGCATGAAATGTATCTAAGAGAAGAAAAGATACAGCAGATGAAGAGTTTTAAATATTTGGGTGCAATGGTGACGAGGGATGGAGGGCTAGATGAGGAGATTAGGGCGAGGACAGAGGCAACGGGGAAACTCTTTAATAGCATCAAGAACACATTCCTACCAAAATCAACAAAACTACAAATCTTCAAAAAGGTGGCGACACCAATAATTGCATATGGATCCGAAGTGTGGACAACAACACAAAGTCACAGAACTAAGATAGAAAGCATCGAAATGAAATTTCTCAGAAAGATTGAAGGAAAGACAAGACTGGATAGGAAAAGAAACGTTAATATACGGGAAACACTGGAGATAAAGCCGATACATGAGAAAATAAAAGAAAATCAGTTGAGGTGGTTTGGATATATGCAAAGAACGGGACAGGAAAAACTGGTAAGAAGAGTACGAGGCTGGTTTGAAAAGTCCGTGCAAAAATAAAAACTACTTATGTGTTTGGCGTAAACCTTTTTATTTTTCGGCATAGTCTCCTTTTAGGCTTATACACTTCGTCCAACGATGTTCTAGTTTGTTGATCCCTTCCGAATAATAGGATTTGTCCAAGTCTGCAAAATATCCATTAGTGTCTGCAATCACCTCCTCGTTTGAATAAAATCTTTGTCCCGCCAGCCATTTCTACAAATTGGGGAACAAATAGTAGTCCGAGGGAGCGAAGTCTGGAGAATAGGGGGAATGTGAAACGAGTTGAAATCCTATTTCCATTAATTTTGCGACTACAACTGCTGAGGTGTGTGCTGGTGCGTTGTCGTGATGGAAAAGGACTTTTTTGTGGGCCAATCGCGGGCGTTTTTCTTGCAGCTCGGTTTTCAAACGGTCCAATAACGATGAATAATATTCACCTGTAATAGTTTTACCCTTTTCCAGATAGTCAATGAGGATTATCCCTTGCGAATCCCAAAAAACAGTCGCCATAACCTTTCCGGCCGAAGGAACGGTCTTCGCCTTTTTTGGTGCAGATTCCCCCTTGGTAACTCATTGTTTAGATTGTTGTTTGGTCTCAGCAGTATAGTAATGTATCCATGTTTCATCCACAGTGACGAAACGACGCTTAAAGTCCTCCGGATTCTTCTGGAACAGCTGCAAACCATCCTTGCAACACTTCACACGATTCCGTTTTTGGTCAAGCGTGAGCAATCGCGGCACCCATCTTGCGGATAGCTTTCTCATGTCCGAATGTTTATGCAAAATATTTTGTACTCGTTCAGTCGAGATGCCCACAGCACTAGCAATCTCACGCACCTTAACTCTTCTGTCATCCATCACCATATCATGGATTTGATCAATGATTTCTGGAGTCGTAACCTCCACAGGCCGTCCAGAACGTTCAGCGTCACTTGTGCCCATATGGCCAGACTGAAAATTTTGAAACCACTTATAAACTGTTCTAATCGAAGGTGCAGAGTCACCATAATTGTTATCAAGCTTCTCTTTAGTCTCCTGAGGCGTTTTGCCTTTCATAAAGTAATGTTTAATCACCATACGAAATTCTTTTTCGTCCATTTCTTGAAAATCACTCGACCTCCTTGATTCACACGAATGCCAAACACAAAGAAATAGACCAATATGGCTGAAACTTGGTGTGCGTTCATTCAAGAGATGCTACTAACTAAACATGACCTCGATACGCGCCGGTGGTGCCATCTCTCGGACTTTGCATTGACTTTTCAAACCAGCCTCGTATATGAAGCAAGAGAGGATACAAAACGAAGTCGAGGAAGACCACGAAGAACACGGAGAGAGGAAGTAAGGACTAGCTCGGAACAGAGAAGGTTGGAGAGAAATATGGAAGACATCTCTGTTTCCATGAAATATATAATGACGCTAACTATGGTCGATGCAAAAGTGTGCAATGCTGCTACTTTAACTACTTCAACGATGAGATGCTACATTTATGGTGTTTGTTCAAAGCAGTTTAACGGCCTCAATGTAAAAAATAACGTCGACACAGATGCATTACAGTTTGGCCAGTCTGTATTGCATGCTAGGATCCGATTATTTGAAAGTATTCTGCATTTGTCATACAAGCTTCCTGTGCAAAAGTGGACAAAAAATCGGTTAGTGACAAAAAAATTGTCAAACAAAAAAAAGCACAAATACAGGTAAAATTCAGAGAGCAAACGAGCTTAATCATAGATGTGCCAAAAGCTGGATTTGGTAACCCCAATGATGGCAATACAAGTAGGAGATTGTTTGCCAATCCAAAGGTGGCCGCTGAGATTAACGGTGTCCACTTCAACCTCATAAATCACTTGAAAGTAATTTTGGAAGTAATATCGAGTGGTCATAGAGTCGACTTGAAAAAATTTACAGACTATGGATACGAGGCCGCCAAAATTGATGTGGAGTTATATTCCTGGCATCCCATGACTCCTGCCGTGTACAAAATATTATTTCAGGGTGAAAAATAATGGAAAAGCCACTTTTTACCCATTGGATTACTGTGCGAAGAAGCAGCAGAGGCGCGAAACATGCACTTTCGCCTGTACCGGCAAAATTTTGCTAGAAAATTCTTAAGAGAAAAATGCAAGTTAGATGTCCTCAACAGATTATTGCTCAGCTCAGATCCCTTAATATCTAGTATAAGGCCAAAACCCCAAAAAAATCTCTGACGTTTAGTAAAGAAACAATACAAATGCTTGTTTCTGCTGAATCCAATATTAACGACGAAGGTTACAAACAAGAAGAAGAGAAATCCGCGGAATCTGCCGAGGAATGGAGCTCGAGCGGGGACGAAGAGAAATAGGATTAATAATTATTTTTGTAATTTTTGTTTAAGTCTGGATGTTTTTTTCTTAATATACTGTTTTTTTTAATATATTAAAACGTATTTATTATTTAAAAATAAAACCCGATTTCAAATAGCTAAAAACAAAAAAATAATTTTGGCCGCGTAAAACGCTGAAATATAAATATTTGATAATCGACATCTATAACTTCAGAGATATCCTTCATAAATAATAAAAAGAAGTAAAGGCCCTAGGTTGGAACCCTGGAACATGCCAGATGAGACGCCAAAAGAATTCATTATAATGAACATATTGAGATCGATGAATTAGATACGACTGGAACTAATGCATAAATCTGTCAAACAAACGCTATAAGCTTGACTAGAATGATTTTGTGATCTACTTTGTCGAAGGTTTTAAAGAAATCTGTAAAAACCACATCAACTTGGCTATTATTATCAACAATTCTTGATAAAAATTGAGCAAAACAAGCTAGATTGGTCGTACTTGACCGTCCTCTCAAAAAACCGTGTCGTTTTAAAGTAAGAAGAGGTTCAATTCTACTTATTTAGTAGTCATAAAGGGTGTCTCAAAATGACCTGACATTTTAAATTGTGCGCCATAGAGTACTAATCTTTGACAACTGACATCAGGAGCTATTGAGGCTGAGTTATGGAGAATTACACGATCGAGCGACGCAAAGAAATTGAGAAATGATGAAAATTTTACAGAGACTGTTCGAAAAGTTCGCACGACTTTTGGTCATCATAACGTACCATCTCGCAACACTATGGTGCAGTTAATAAAAATTGAGGTTAGTGGTTCAATTCTGACCGCGAAAAGAATGAATTCTTATACCGGCCGGTCGAATGAAAAGCTAGCCGCAGTGAGTGCGAGTGTTAACAAATGTCCTTCCACCACGTGCTCAGCAAATGAACATTTCAAGATGCTCTGTGCAGCGAATTTTGACGAAAGATCTACATTTGCCAATTGGATATTCAAGCATCAACAAATCGATGGTGATTTTTCGAAGAAAATTATCTTCAACGATGAGTCGCATTTTCAACTTAGTGGCTACGTAAATAAACGAAACTGTCGAATTTGGGGGACTGAAAATCCACAAGTGATCCAACAGCCCCCCATGCATCCACCACGAGTCACTGTTTAGTGCGGATTTTATAATAGCATCTTAAAAATTTTGGAAAAACCACAAATTAACATAACAGGTCTATAATTACCTATGACAGGCTTATCCCCCTTTTTAATTATTAGATATATTTTACTAATCTTCTCACACTTCTCATTCAATGATAAGTCAAAAATTTTTGCTGAAGGTTCGGCCAGAAGCCTCTGTAAATTCCAATAAGTTGATTAGATTGTTATTAACATTTTTTATATCCAAATGTTCAGTGCCGAATAAAACAGATCTGTCAATTTATTGAACTAATAGCAGCTGTTTAATATTGACATGTCGTTGACTTTTTTAAAATGGAAAAAATTAAAGATAGAGCAGTGATTAAATTCTTTGTTTTGGATTGTTTAACACCAACAGAAATTCATACGAAATTGTTAAAAGTGTATAAGGATCTTCACTTTCCACTGTGAAAAAATGGGGTGCTCTTTTTAAATCTAGTTGTACACGCCTCGAAGAACACCCACGCGAATGTCGTTCAAAAAGGGCTACACGTACAACACCACAAATCATTCAACAAGTCCATGATATGGTGTTAGATGATCAATGAGTGAAAGTGCATGAAATAGCTGAGGCCATAAGCATCTCAAAAGAAGGAATTGGAAATATTTTGTATGAAGAATTACGTATGAAAAAGCTTTGTGTAAGATGGGTGGGAATTGACGAAAAACGCACTGGAATGCGTATTTCTCAAGCGTGTTTGGATCGTTTTAAGCAAAATAAAATGGATTTCAAGCGTCGTTTCATAACTCTTGATGAAACTTAGATTCACCACTGTACACCAGAGCGAAAAGAATAGTCGAAACAGTGGATTGAAGCCAGTGGAAGTGCACCAAAGAAGGCAAAGACGATTCCATCAGCAAGGAAGGTTATGGCAACAGTTTTTTGAGATTATAAATGTGTCTTATTGTAACCTTTGGGAATAGTTGGATGCAAAAATTCGTGAGAAAAGACCTACTTTAAAGAAGAAAGGAATCATTTTTAATCAAGACAATGCACGTGTTCACACAAGTGTTTTGTCGAGGGCAAAATTCAAAGAATTAAAGTACAAATTGCTTGACCATCTAGCGTATTCACCAGATTTTGCTCCCTCTGACTATTATCTGTTTCTAAATCTGAAAAAATTCCTGACCGAAAAGCGCTTTACATCAAATGATGAAGCTATTGCAGCTGTAGATGGATATTTTGCAGATGTCCCGGAATTACACTTTAATGATGGTATTGAATTATTGGAAAAAGGTTATAATAAGCAATCTCAATCATTACAATCGCCTCCTTTCTTAATTCCTTAAATCTATTTAGATAAGCGACTGCCAGACCTCTGCCATTTTTAGACGCTATTAGATATATTTCTCGTGCATACTATCATTTTTTAAAACAGAAAACTCTAACTGTATTTAGTTTTATTTGTGTTGAAAACGGTGTGCCTCACACATCACAAAAATTATAAAGTTACCATTACTTAAACATTTATTACCATTTCCTATAATAGGAGCACGGCAGAGTTCTGTTTGTATACAATTTTACTGAGATTGTTAAAAAATAAACTAAATAATATTACAAATGAAAAAATCTTTAGATTAAGATGGCGTTCTGCTCCCAATTAAAATGACAAGAAGAACTTGTACCATGTTGTTTATCATTAAAACTTTTAGCTATGGTCACATAGTTTCTGTCATTACTGTCATTTCTGAGTATGTCTATTAGTTGCTTCCATAAAAATGCTATTACATCCAACTTCTCAATTACTTCTATTTACCAGTTAAGACAGACTAAGCATAAAAAACTATTAAAAATTCCTCAAAGTTTATTAAGTGACATTAAAATTAGAGCCATAAAAGTTTAGCTAAAAACACATTGCCTCAGGGCACTCTGGTGAGCTCCAAGGGCTCTGAATCCCTTTTGGGAGTTCCTTGCAATATAGGTAGTTCAGCAATCATAGATCTGCTGAATGATAAGTTCATATAAGACTGAAACGGGGCCCCAAGAATGGGACAGACTAAGAATCTCATAAGGGGCCAAGTCTCTGTTGAATTTATACAGGAAAGACCTGAAGACAGTGGTAGAAATTCGTACAGAACACTGCCACCTGAATAAGTAGCTAACTCGCAGGGTCAAGGATGATCTATACTTCAGATGGTGCTTGAAGAAAAAGGAAGAGACACTTCTTCATTTAATTAGGTCATACCTGGTAATCACACGAGCAAAGAGTCACCTAGTATTGTCAATAATTTTTGGACCAGGAGTGTACTTAGAATATTCAAGTACCCTATAAGCCAGATCTATCTTTCTAGCACAATGCCTACATCTCTATTTATTCATGGGCATATATGATCCTATTTATTTCTGAGTCCCTTAGTGGCACTGTGTTTATGAGCACTGTACTCTAGAGCTCCACTAAAAGCCATATAAATACTACCAGTTCAGTTTAAAGCTATAAAATATAATAAAAAATTCAGGAAAGAGTTTAAAAAGGTGTCTGTATAAGACATATTATTAAAGGTGTCTTATTTCCAATAAGAATTTGTAACTCTGTGTTTTTAGATAACCAGATAGAGGGAAGCATGAGGTTCGCCAGAATAGGATCAGACCACAGAAGTGACGCTTAGATTAGGACGTACCCCGAATCTCAGTAGTATGTAAATTTCCAGAATATGTGTTAAAGTGATGTTTAAATTTCTTTTGTATTTTAGGTTTTTTTAATTCTAGTTGGGTACCATGTATTTGGGTTTTAAGTCTATATCAGTTTATGCATCTATGGTATTAATTACTGGATGAATTTTTGATGATACATACTAAATATATTCTTATTTAAATGGTCCTAGAGTAATATTTAATATAACCAGTATAATTTAATATTTTTCCTATTTCTTTTTAAGTACTAACAATTTTAATTTAATCTTTACACATTTTAAAGGCTTTTACATATTTATCTCTGTTCCTTAGTTATATTTATATTGTCTATTGAATGATTCTTAGTTTTCCATATTTACTATTATGTTTTTTATCTGATGATGCAACAATGTACTAATAAAAATATTTTCGGAATGCTCGAGATTAAAAATACTTTGTAGGTGATAACAATAAACATGCTTCTTAAAACAATTATTTAAAATTATATCAAAGAATTCAGAATGTGGTGAATTTAATTGGATAAAGAGACATAAAAAATACTTCCGCATCTTCTTAGTTGTCATGTGCTTAGGAAAAAGCATATATACAAACTGGCACAACTTATAAATCTATTTTGGCCACACATATCATAATATGTGATGAATTTTATATTGATTTAGACTGAAACTTAGTATCGTTAGATAAAGGCTTATAGATAAAATCAACACAATGGAATATATAGGTATTCAAATTTGCAGTTTTCATTATTTTTTTAGTGGATTTTGGTATATTTGATAGCTTCAATTTTGTGTTAAAAATTTAATAATCTTGGAATTGTTGCTAGTGAAAGTCACTCAGAGTTTTGAGCCCTGCCATTGACATAGATTAACAAATGGGAGACATTACTGTGTCCTACTCTATATCTTATTTTAAGGTCTATTTTAAGTAATATTCTATTTTTATGGGACTTATTACATCTCCCAATACATTAAAAATGATGTTGTTACCTACATAACCAAGTTTAACTGCTTAGAAATTATAATGAGAAGGGAATAAACTATGAGAAATTAGAGCTATTTTATATGAGAGACTTTACACCTCCTCTTCATTATAACAAGGTAACCTTTGTGTACATTTTATGTAAAGAATTTATACAAACCATTGTATTGATTAAATTTCTTGTTTTGTTAGTAAACTTCTTTTTAGGCTCTTTCTATTGCTCTTATTTTCAAATTAAAAAAAAAAAAAAAATTCTTAAAAAAATCCGATGAAATACTCACTTGTACAGAAGCGAAAGACATGATCATATTAGGAACGCAAGCATCAAATAGTGGTTTTAAGTTTGCCTTCTCAAACAAGCAAGTCCTACATATCTTATTTAGTTTCATTATAGCCTTTTTTTACTAGAACATTAAAAATATACTTAAAAATTCCTCATAGCACACAGAGCATTGCTTATTTTGACATGTTTACAAACACTGAAAAGTTGGGTTATGTATATTAATATCAAATTCTTTTCTTCCAAGGCGTTAACGTGAGGGTGACTCCAGATAAGAAATGGAAGATTACTTATTATTTTTATTGACCAACTAGCTAATTTCTAGGGTATTATACAGTGATTTGATTAGAACAAAATTTACAATTTGGGTATTAAGATATATTCATGACAGTGACTTAACTAACTTAGCCTAAGTAAGGAGTTTATATAAATATATTGAGAGAACTTCAGATATTTCAACTTAAGATATTTCATGAACAGAACACTTAATATTAATTAACATTATCTTAATCTAATTGGGTAGTAGGGAGGCGCTAGGTCTTAGGAAACGGCGGCGGGCTTGGCATGGAGGGGGACGGTAGGTGGTCCTGACTGTAAGGTTGGGATGGTGAGTGGCTTTGTTCAGGGATTTGGGCTGGGCACAGCTGATGAGGGCATCTGGAGATGTCTGTGAAGCTGAGTATTGCGGACGAACCATAAGGCGATGATGCAGAAGGCCTTATTCGAGGAGTTAGTTTGCTTTCTAGGCGGAGGCGGTAACCTTCCATACTAGCGGCTTGTCGTAGGAGAAACCTAGGTACGTGATGCCATTCGACCATTGGAGTCTGGTACTTTAGAGGGTGAGGCTTACCGGCGTGGAGATGCGAACCTTGGTGAACGTGGTGGCTTGGGTCTTCGTTGGGTTGATCTGGATTCGCCAATATGCAAACCAGGGGACTAGCATGTTAAGATGGCGTTAAAGGTGGCTGTTGATGATCCTGGTCGACTTGGTGGTGGTGGTGATGGCGGTATCATTAGCTTACATGAAAAGGAAAGTTTAGTCTGACTTGGGATTATCGGCTGTGTAGATGGTAAATAAATGCGGGGAAGAGGATGGAGCCTTGGGGGATTTTGACTCGAATGGGCCTGATCGACTCGAATCTGGAATGTACGGTCCGAGAGGAAGGAGAGGGCCAGTCGCGTGATATTTTTGGGATAGCCGTGACGGATAAACTTCAGGATAAGTTCTTCGTGCCAGACTCGGTCGAAGGCTTTAGAAACGTCGAAGCATACAGCTTCAACCTGTTGTTTGCGATTAAAGCTATCGATGAAGTGTAGGGAAAGAGCCGTGATACAGTGGACGGTACTGTGAGAGGGTCAAAACCCAAACTCTTCGTTTGGGATGACTCTGAGCTCTAGAGTTTTAGCTCGGATGATTTCGAGGATAACTTTCTCCGCCACTTTGCCTAGACATGGGAGTAGGCTAATTGGCCGATGGCCCTCGTGAGAGGCTGTGCCGGGTTTCCTAATTAGGATGATCTCGGCGAAATGAAAGAGACATAAAGCACATCTTCACCCTGTGTAACACCCCATCGTACTAAATTGGTTTTCACGGGGGCTACGGTGGTTCTAATTCAATTGAGCGTCCTCCAGGTTTTCCAGTCTAGATGGATTCTCGCAGGTGGTTCTTGCTTTAGAGGGAAGTTAACTGGTGGTTGAACGTTTGCGGTGTCCAAGAAACCTCGGCGGAACTTCAGTCGACTTTGTGGCGTTTTTACTTCATAGAGAGGATGTCTATGGTCGAAGGACTAACGGAATTTTTTTGTATACTCAAATTGTCTATATGTCTTGTTGAATTCTAACTAATCATAATTATGCAAGTATACTTTTTGTAATTGTGACACTGACGGCCAGTAGATTGTTTCAATTTTAGTCATATCGAAAATCAGATAAGCATAATTCTCAGAGTAAATAAAAACTTGTTCTCTGTAATGTTTGTCGCGGCCCATGGCTCAGTGACATAGTACCTTGGCTACTGTCTACTACTAGGTCGAGAGTTCAATCCCGCAAGTCGATATACTTATTTATTAATTTATTTAAGTATATTTGGCCTGGCCACGTACATAGGTAGTAGTTGTTTGCAGAAATGCAAATAACTTCGTGGCAGCACTACCACGTTGTCTAAAAGGTGCAAGGAAGTACAGAAATGTATGTTTCAGCACTTGGACAACATTGGCGGGTATTACGACCTTATGATATGGAAAAAGGGTAAAGTCTCCCTACTCAGGCGGGGAGGTGAACGATAAAAAAAAACATTAATTGTCATATATACCTAATGAAATAGACCTGCCTTTTCTTATGTTCCTCTCAATTCAACTTAAAATACTAGTATACCGTAATTCTGAACCACCCTTAGAAAATGCATCGTGGTAATGCTATTCCCAATAATTTTTCGAGTCATTTTTATTTATAGTGAGTACTTCCCTCGCAAACACTCAGTTCTAACATAAGTACTGAATTTGACTTTCTTAGGATCAAGAAATACGATTTATGATAGGTCCTTTAAGGAGGGATATTAATCAGAAAAGAAGGTTAAACAGGGAAAGAGATTCTGTTCTTTTGTTTGAAATAATGACAATATGGCGTAATTATCAGCTGGGCTGGGCTGAAGCAATCCTGTGAAGGACGTATAACAGGGTATATATACGGAACCACTTCCGAAATACTCTCCCCCAACTCCTTTGACTACAACTATAAACAATTATGCTTAAAATTTGTTCATTATAACAACCAAAAACCAGGACAAATTTTTATTATGGGATAGAAACGACACAAAATATATCGCTCCTCCTTTCTGTAAAGCGATATTGCTGAAAAACTATAGATCACTTTTCTACTGAAAGTTCTTTATATGCACTTAATATAAAATCGATATCTTATTTCGTTCAAGAGTTATCGTGCCAAACAGCAGACAGACTAACAAACAGACAGGCCAACGGAAATCTAAAACTATGTTTTTCGTCATTTAATAGTAGAGATCACAAAACGTGAAGAAATCTTGGAAGGTGATTTTTAACGAATGCTTCGCTAAACAAGGGAAATAAAAAAAATGTTTTGCTACAATTTGTAACAATTTAATGTTAATCGTCTTAAAATATACTTGTTACGAAATAATGTGGAATCCGGTAGGGAGTGTTTAGTGAGTTTAGTTGTTGCCCCGATCTAACTCGTCTCGTTCATGCAATTCACTCAACAAAGAAATTTAATTAGTTTCTAACATGAGGTCGAAGCTTTTACGATCGGCCTTAGACAACAAATTGTAGTTTTTGAGATTAGACCATGCCAATTGAGAGTAATTTTATGATTTTTCGTTTACGATTTCCTGAGGCGTCTTCAATGATCTTTACGTTTCGAAATTATAATAATATATTAGTCTGAAGAAGTACAAATTAAGTATCTATATGACTGAGGTTCACCCAACATTAGCCTTGTGTAAGGATCGTTTTTTACGTGTGATGCAAAGAGTTAAGTCGAATCGCTATTAATGTTAGGGTGTTCGTAAATTTCTGTTGATTCCCTAAGCTTTATTGAAATTCAAGAGAGAAGCAAGAACTTTGGTTACTTTTGCATTGATTGTATGACTTGTAGTGTTGATGTTCATCTATACAATTTGTTTATTTTCGATAAATCTTTCATTTTCTGTATTTCTAGGGGATATTGATCTTTCAGTTTCTCCAATTTTCTTACAAGTGATATTGAAGATTGCACGAATGAAGTCCCCTAAGTAATTTTGCTACTTTATCTGTAGTATCACGTATGTACCTGGTGGATCTTTATTATTGTATTGTTTTCGATGAGATAGAATGTCCAAAAAAATCTATCACCAGAATCCCTCGAAATTAGAGACAAGACCCTAGAACAGGTCTCCTCATTTAAAAATTTGGAAATCAATATAAATGACAAGTGGACCCAAGAAAGGAAATATATCCCCGACTTAAACAGGCCTGAATAACATACATGAATACTAATAAATTTTTCCATCGCACAAGTCTCAGTATCAAACTCCGAATAAGAATGATGAGAGCGTATGCATTCTCCGTGCTACTGTATGGATGTGAGTGCTGGATCCTTGACCCTGGCTCAGAGAAACTATTGGACTCTTTTGAAATGTACATTTATAGATGCCTTCTTCGCATCTCCTGGGTACAGAAAATAAAAAACACAGAAGTACTGAAAAGAATGAACAAAATGAAGGAATTACTAACAACCATAAAAATAAGAAAAACTCAGTACTTTGGACATATAATGAAGGCGAATTGCTACGTCTAATTTTTGAAGGCAAAATAAAGGACAAACAATCGATCGGAAGACGACAGAATTATCAGCTGAAGGACACGAGAAGGTGGTTTGGATGTGATTCGAGTAATATTTTTCGAGCAGCAGTTTCTAAAGTTCATCTAGTTATATGGATCGCCAACCTTCGTGAGAAGATGGTGTCGTAAGAAGAAGAAGAATATCCATCACATATTAATTAAGCTTTAAACTTTAGTGAGTTGATAACTGATGGATTTTAAGAAGGAGGATTATGTAAATCATCAGTCAAAAATCTATTATTATGAGTAGGCTTTCTGTAGATCTTTTCCATTGTACCCGTACATTTAGAAAAGGAAAGGGAACCATGTGATTCAGTTTTTGTTGTAAATTTTATATTTGAATGTTATTGATTGAGGTAATTCAAAAAGGCCTTCGGACTTTCTTCACCATCTGGTAAGTGGTCAGCATACCTGCACCAAAACTTTGGTTTTAGAGGAGCTGAGCTCAAGCCACTTTGTTCAAAGGATTCCAAAAAAAAAATCGCCATTACACGAGATAGGGGATAACCTATGGCTGCTTCTGTAGTTTGTTTATAAAATGTTTCTTGGAAAATAAGATATGTAGACGACAGACATGTTTCTATTAAATCTATCAAAGATGAATCAAGACTATATAAAATATGTCTAATACTATAAAAAGTGAATCGTTAATTGGAACATTTGTACATAGTGATCTAAAATCAAATCTAACTAGAATATCTTCAGGGTTCAACTATACAATTTTCAACCTGCTAATGAAATGCGAATTTTCAATAAATGATAAATATAAACCTATTTTATATACTAGAGACCCCATGGCACTAAGAATTGAACGTAAATTGGCATTATGAATTTTTTGAAGTGCTATAAAATAAAAGAATCTTCGATTTGTACGGCTTGAAAAATTTTTTTCTTCAGAAGTAAAACTAGAGGAGTTATTTATGATTGTATCTTATCTTCCGATTTTACCAGTTGGGTACATTTGAATCATCCAAGACAGTAATAGGGATTCACCTGTAAATACTGCAGTTTAACTTAACTTAACATACACGATATTTTTTACGGACGTAGCACGTGTGCTGCAGGGAAATACCTAAAGTGCTGCAGGAGCGATGCGTGTGCGGAAAAAGCGATTCATGTTGGCTTTGAATCGCTGTAAGTTATAATCGAAAAACACAGTCCTGGGCAAATTATTCCAAAGGGATGAGATTCTCCATATAAAGGACTGCTTGAAAAATGTTATACCAGGAGTAACAAGCTGAACCTCATACGAATGTGATGTATTAGCGCGACCTGTTTTAATAGCTTGCCCCGCTCTGGGGGGAATTAAGCGGGCTACACCCATGGAACACTTTCTATGAAAATACTTGGAGAATATACTCAAGACACGAACCGTTCTTTGATATTCCAAGATATCAAGTGTTGGGTCTCCAATCAGGCGAACAGGTCTCTTCTGATTAAAATCTAATAAATACAGTGTACATTTGGAACTAGTTGTTGTGGAGTATAAAGCTTTCTAGTTCAAAACAGTAGGGGGACAAGAATTCAGAAGAGTTACCGGAGATAATACTGGTAGAAGTAAGGCTTTCTCTTAAAGAAATGAAAAATAATAAAGCTCCCGGAGAAGATCAGGTCGTAATTGAAGCTGTAAAAATGGGTGACGAAGGCTTGTTGAGAGTTGTAGTTTCTTTTTTTCATCTCTACTTGAAAAATAACATAATTCCAAGCAAATGGAATAACTTAGTGACGGTCCTCAAAAGGAGACATAACCTATCTTGAAAATTATAGGCCGATCAGTTTGCTCTCTCATTTGCATAAGTTGTTCACCAAAATCAGAACAAAACACCTACAGCGAAAACTAGATTTTTATCAACCACGCGAATTGGCTGGCTTTAGATGTGGATACGGTGCTAACGATCCTTTACATACAATCAAAATCCTTATAAAGAAATCTATAAAATACAACAAATTACTCGTATTAGTATTTGTGGATTTGAAAAAAAAAATTGACACTATGGAGTTGCCGGCAATACTGTCTGCCCTGCTACAAATGAGAATACACTACAGATATGCTCGGCTAATTAAATTCATTTATAATAACGCAACAGCAAGTGTAAGACTCCATGAATCCACAAATTAATACCGAGTGGAACGTGGAATCAGATAAGGTAATACGATCTCTTCTAAACTTTTTACGGCGGTGTTTGAATATACTTTTGAGGAACTTAATTGGGATGGAAAAGACATAAATATCAATGGCGAATACACAAATCACCTGCGCTTTGCTGATGATGTTGTCCTAATAGCCGACAATCTAGATGATGCCCAACAAATGTTTACTGAATTGTAAAATACGAACAGTATTATGAAATTTATCGAAAGCGAAGTGGAGCCTGTCTAAAATTTCAAGTATTTGGGCCATAAATTACAAGATGACAAAGACAACAAAACTCGTGAGATATACCGTCGTGTGGGTTCTGGGGAGCTGAGAGATATGCTGCAAGGTAATTTGCGAATGTGCTTAAAACACAGTCAGCTAACAAACTGAGAGTATCGCAACGTGGAATGGAGAGAGCTATGCTGGGTATCACAAGGAAGGATAGAATAACAAGCATAAGAATCAGAAAACGAACAAAAGTAAAAGATATTATCCAAAAAATCCAATCTAAATGGAGATGGGCGGGCCATATGGCCCGAAAGGGTGATAACCGATGAGGCAGAAGACTAATAGAATGAAAACCCAGACAAAATAAAAGGAGCAGAGGTAGACCACCAACAAGCTAGAGCGATGACATCAAAAAAGTGGCAGGAATTGGATTGACACCGCTCAGGACAAAAATCAGTGGAAGTTCTTAGAGGAGGCCTATATTCAGCAGTGGATGAGGACGGCTGATGGATGATGATGATGAGCTGATGTTCGAGAGTTCAAAGTGAATAAAGAAATAAGCGAACTGTCTCTGCAAAGTTGTAGATTCGATTTCTGGTCCTTTCCAGCAGATCGTTAATGTAAGTGAAAAAGAGAGTAGGAAACAGTATGGAGCCTTGAAGCACACCGGCGTTCACAGCGAAGATATTAGACAGAACCGTTCGAGAATTTCCAAAATGTTCAATTGCGTTGTTCCAAACATGTATTACATAACTTAAAAGATCTCCTGTTGTTCTTTGCTTACAAAGGCCATATTGATGATCGTTAATAAATTTAAAGCCTTCTAGATATTTTAAAAGATGCCTTTACCATAACTTTCGATATTATTGAAAGCCGCGCGACAGGTCGGTAGTTTTTTGGCAAGGTCTTTTTACCTTTTTTGAGCATCGGCGCCATAAGCTTTTTTGGTGTCTAGCTTCATTAATATACGTTTTATGATACGCTATCTGAAGACGATATCGGGCATCTTTGACTGGACTATGAGAAGAGTAGTAGTAGATTTGGTGAAATTTTGACTAATGGCCTAGAATTGTTGGAGCAGGCAAGAAGTTTGGTTCTAGTTTGTTCCGGGCATGAATAAAGATGTTACGATTTATGACGTTATGATTTTCACGACATTGTCAGTGGCCAACATGTTTAGAAGCAACAGCTTCTTTGCAGTTATGGTCGAACCAGGGCTTGCGGTTGGAGGGCATTTCTTCGAAAAAGAGATGTAAATTTCCATACCGGCCAAAACGACACCGGAATCTTCTTTAGCGCAGTCAGATGTGTCATAGGATCTAGAGCAAACGTCTATCCAAGGGAAAAATATTCCATTTAGCAGATTTGTAGCGCCAAATCTTGTGCGGTTTAGATGCTTCTCTGTCACTAATCAGTAGGATACTCGGTGTCGAAAGCAGTTTGTGGTCGGAAGAACCTAACGACGGATTTACAGTTGGCAGTTAAAAATAGATCAGAAGACTGGAGATACAACAGATAAAATAATCAAATTATTTAAGAGTACAATTTTGGACATTTGTAAGAAAATTGGATAATGCTTTAGACACAATTCGTTTACAAACAGAAGGTGTCCACAAAAATCCCAGATCGGTATCAACTAGAATTAAGGATCATGAAAGAAAAACCTATCAAAAAGAAATAAATTGTAAAATAAGCTGTAGTTGGACATCAATACTCACATGTCAATGTAAGAGGCACTACAGCTCTTGCTTCTGTCTCCAGTTTGTACAAACGCAAGTTTACGCAATTAATCGAGATTTATAAACACTCTAACAACATTAATAGAGACTCGGGCTATGGTCTGCATAGCACGTGTGAAAGGATGATTTCACTGGGTCACGCTTCGGACAGATATGCATACTTAACTAGTGCTTCTTCGAGTTCTTTCAGTATTCTAATTCTATAATTTTAGTCTCACTTAAAGATGTCTAGTGCAATCGTAGGCGAACGTCAGAAAGTTACTCCGAATGGACACGGTCTAATGCCGAGAACCACGATTTCTAATTTAATTAGTTCAGGTTTTTTGTAAAATAATAAAAAACAATCGAATAATAAGATCTAATTATTTATTTCCAGCTTCTCCTATTTTTACAGAATTTACTATTTTTATGACTTTCTAACTTATCTTTTCTATTAAAACACTTATCACAATGTTGACATCTAAAAGGCCTATCGCCACTGTGAATTCTTTGATGTCTATGTAAATTTGATGTATGCGAAAACGTTTTCTCGCAAAACGCGCATTTATAAGGCTTCTCTTTAGTATGTTTTCGTAAATGTTTGTTGAAATCGCCTTTGTGAGTAAAATTTTTATTACAATGTTCACAAGTTAAAACTCTTTTAGATTTACTTTCTTCTGGGGAATGACCTTGTTCTTGTATTCCGCTAGAAGTTGAAGGTTGACTTGCTAACTCGGCTTCATATTTATCTTCCAGTTCTTTGAGTAGCGTTGGAAAATGTTCCTTTTGCACATTCTCAACTGGCTCCGGTATGCTACCTACGTTCATATGGGAACTGTAATATTGAGACGGTCCTTGAAAACTGGCGTCAAATTGACTTTGATCTTGAATGTTCAGTCTCTGCTCACTAAAATCGCCTTCGGTTTGACCTAAGTATAATTCAGTCTTATTTGGTCCTTGGTAATTTACTTCTATATGACTTGGTGTCATTTGAAAATGACTATAGTCTTGATAAGGTACTGATACTTGAGGCTGGATATCTGATTCATACTTAATGGGAAATTGTTGATAATTGACTAGTTCTGGATCTTGACATGTTGTAGGAACACTAACTGGTGGTTGAAAATCTGCTAAAGTTTGTGTTTGAGGTATGTTAACTACGTTATGTTCAGGTTGATACCTAACTTCTGTATGACTACTTTGAATTGTACTTATATGTTGTTCAAGTTGAAAATCAACTTGCACTTGACTACTCTGCATCTTGTTTTGTTCTTCTATACCTTTAAGTAGAACAGGTAGGGATCCGTATTGATTTTGACAGGTCAAACATTGACAATGATATCCGTGAGATGTCCGGTCCATGATCTGCTCGGTTTCTTGTTTTATTTTCCTTTGAGTGTATCTGTGCTTATGGCGGTTGTAGAAAAGGATGATTTTTTTTGAAGCAACGACCGCAAGATTGTTCGGGAATCTTTGTTGGGAAAATCTGAAATAGACAAAATTAAATATTAATCTATTAAAATAAAAGATTTTCAAATATTAATAGATATATTTTTTTCACGGATTGTGGAATGTAATACATTAAAATCCCGGGTTTCAATCCGTTCGTTTAACAATGAATTCGCACGACGTTTCACCAAAATCTCATTTGGCATTTTCAAGTGCTCTTGCTGCTGCTGCTACTCGATATTGTGATCTTGCTGCTGCTGCCGCTCGAAGCTAACTCAGAATTTTAATGTATTATATATATGTATATATATATATATATATATATATATATATATATATATATACATATATATATATATATATATATATATATATATATATATATATATATATATACATATATATATATATATATATATATATATATACATATATATATATATATATATATATATATATATATATATATATAAATATATATATATATATATATATATATATATATATATATATATATATATATATATATATACATATATATATATATATATATATATATATATATATATATATATATATATATATATATATATATATATATGTATATATATATATATATATATATATATATATATATATATATATATATATATATATAAATATATATATATATATATATATATATATATATATATATATATATATATATATATATATATATATATATATATATATATATATATATATATATATATTTGAAAAATATTATGTTAAGCAACAGTGCACGTTCACATAAAGTGGCACCCTTTGTTTATAGTTAAAAACCTTAGTATTTTTTAGTCAATTTTAATAACATTTTGATATAGTTGTTACGTAAACAAAACCATTATGAAAACTGTAAAAGTATTTATATTTTTTATTACTATCTGCTTTCCAACGCTCTTTTTAGTTTGCACTTATGTCGCATTTTTTTTGATATTAAAATCGAGTTATTTCAATACTAGTATTTTCCCACATAAGAAGATAACGTATTTCCATGTCAATGTATTGGATTGTCGAAAACGTATTGAACGTTTTTTTGATTGGATAGCTTTAACGCCACAAATCCCAGGTAATATCAGTCGCTTCTGGCTATATTTAGGCTCAGGAAGGTTCAGGTCACCACTTCCACCACCGAAGCCTATCAGCTCCTCGGGAAGCTGTACCCTCTTCTAAACAAGTCCAGTAAATTAGCAACAGGCAAAAAGTTTAGAATTTATAAAAGGATCATCAGATCCAGCCTCACCTATTTCAGTCTAGCATTGTGTCAAATATCACGCACATACTGATCCACCCTCCAGTTCGTTCAAAACAAGGCCCTCCGAATAATTGCTAAAGCCCCAACATTCGTCCATACCATCGCAACTCATAAACACCTCCAAATGCCCACAACCCAGAAATTCATGAGCAACGCTCAGCTCAAATGTCTGGATAAAGCCACTCACCACCCCAACGCCAGGCGTCACTACTCAAGACTTTCCGACCCCCTGCTCCAGAATTAGCTTTAAGTTAATCTTAAATTAATTTTAGGTTTAATTTTAAGTTTATTCTCATGAAATATCTTAAGTTACGATATCTTAAGTAAAACCATTACCTAGGATAAGTTATTTATACAGATATGTTAAGGCACGAATGAATAATCAGGATTAGTCCACCTCAATGTATAATAGTTATAGGTTTCACCATCTAATTGTCAATAAAGGTTTCTAGATTCTAGACTTAGCCTCAGCTGACAGTACCAGACATGCAAAACTGTTGGAATTCGATTATTCAGACTTAATTTAGAGCGCCTTGAAGATAAGTGAAATTTATGCTATATAGGCACAAATGCTGCGCAGGCCTACGGAGAAATGTGTGCTGTTTATGGTCCAGATACGCTACCAAAAGTAACAGCCAAAAGATGGTTCAGTCGCTTTAGTTCTGGAAACTTCGATGTCAAACATGCTTCTCGCACTGGTCGACTAATGACAGAAAAAGTTGAATTTTGGGAAAAGTTGAGCAAGACCGGCATATAAATAGCCGTACCATCTGCGAGGAACTAAATATCTATCATGAAAGAGTTTTAATCCAATCGGAGAAAGCTGGCTACAAAAAGAAGCTTGATATTTGGCTGGCATACACTAAAACATTTACACGATCGAATTTTCATATGCAAATCTCTACAGAAACGTAACAAAATCGAACCGTTTTTGAAGCAGTTGATCACGGGCTATAAAAACTGGATTAAGTATGACATTAATGTACGAAAAAGATCGAGGATAGCACTCTACAAACGATGTCTAAGCCCGGATTGCCGTCAAAAAAGGTGATGCTATGTGTTTTGGCGGGAACGAGAATTATGAGCTGCTACAACCTAGCCAAACTATTGATTCTGTTCTCTACTGTCAGCAATTGACAAGATTAAACAAGCGATTAAAAAAGTCAACTGGAACTAGTTTATAGAAAGGGTGTCATCTTCCATCGTGTTAAAGCTAGACTGCACCTATTTCTGATTACTCGGGGTACATTGAGAGAGCTTGATTGCGAAGTTATAATGCATCCATCGTATAGCCTAGACCTTGCAATGTTCGACTGCCATTTGTTTCGGTCTTTGCAGAATTTTCTTGTTGTGTTAAGTTAGTTTCAAGAGAGAAACCACAAAAGTTCTACATTAAAGGGTTTATAGTTTGGCTAGAAAAATGGCTGAAGATCATCGAACAAAATGTCACAAGTTCTTTCAAAATATAAAAAAAAAACAATTCTAATTTTGTATTTAAAAGCCTAATACTTTAATAACATCTTGCTGGCCAGTAATATTGATGAACTTTAAGATCTGAAAGGGTGCAAAGGGTTAGCGAAGAGTATGGTCTCCACCTGAATATATCTAAAACCAAATGGACGGTAATAAGCAAATCTCAACAAGCAGTAAGACAGCTTTAGTTAAATAGCTAAATAATCATGCCTGTGGAATCCTATATATACTTACAGATATTGGTTAATGCAAAGTGAGGCCAATCTGTTAAAATAAAGTCAAGGATTGGAAAAGCCCGAGCATTTTTTAATGATATGAGAAGACTATTTACATGCAATGATTTGCCACTCAGACTAAAAGTTAGATCAGCCAAATGCTACATATTTCCTGTTTTAAGGTCTAAAAAAAGTTGAATCCTTTGAGATGTGGGGGGGTACCACCGGATTCTGAAGATTTCGTGGACCGAACATATTACCAACTTAGAAGCTCTGTGCCGAATAGGCAAGGACAAAGAAATTGCATTTAGGGGAAAGCTTGAATATCTTGGCCACGTCATGAGACATAATAAATACGGTCTCGTGCAGCTTGTAATACAGGGAAAGATAGATAGTAAACGAGATCCAGGGGAGAAGAAGACAATGGGACGACTTACGTCTGTTCAGCGCCGTCAATAAGGTCATTATTGCCATGTTAATACCCAACATCCGAAACGGATAGGGCACTGGAAGAAGGGGAATAATACTTTTTCACACCTTATAAGTAATATGTCTCCAGGAATGGATTGAGGAGGGAGAAGTAGAGGGTGCATCCCTAGGCAAAATATAGTGTAGGCAAGGATGTGTATTAATATACTTTCTTGTGATTTTTTTTTGGATTGTTCCTAATTTTGTTATTTTCAAATTCCCAAATGTCTGTAAATTTGTTACTTCGTTAAGTTTTATAGCTACGTTTAGTTTTTCATTTACTATATAGTAATTAAACAATTATATTTGTATTTCTCAGTAGTAAACTAGATTTACCTTTTTTTAATATGTAGCATTTATATCTCTCATCACATATTAGAAGACAAAGAGAAATGTCAAGTTAATACCAATAAATACCAAGATAATAATAGGAAATGTCAATATAAAGTTTGAAAAAATCAAAACCATGCCATTATGCACATAAATATTACTTAAATGATATTGAATTTTTAAATTTTTTTGGACAATTCTTCTTCTTATTAAAGTGCCTATTCGGTTCGAATTCATTCTGGCTAATATTACTTTATTCCCAGCAGCTCTGAAAAGACCGGCAGTATTTCTTGAGCACCAATTTCGCAGACTGTTTATCCAGGAGATATGTTACGTCTGCGTCCTGGTCCCCTTTTTCCAAAAATCTTCCCTTGGAGTATTTGCTGTAGTAATCCATATCTGTGAGAATTTCTCATTATGTGTCCTAAATATTCCAATTTTTCTACTTTAATAGTTTCCATAATTTCCATTTTCTTGTTCATGCGAAGTAATTTTCAAAATTTTGCGGTGTAGCCATAATTCAAATGCTTCAAGTTTCTTAGAAGTGGCTTCAATCAGCATTCAAAATTCCACACCGTAAAGAAGGACACTGAAGACTTAAGATTTTAGGAATCTTATTTTTGTGCTTAATTTTATTGCTGAGCTTTTGAAAAGTGATGTCATTTTGAGGAACACTGCTCTAGCTTTTTCGATACGGCAACGAATTCGTTTATCATGGTATCTAGATATGAATATTGTGGACGTCTTTGTATTTATTGATTGTTAACAATCAACAAGGTAGTAGGAACCGGAGACTTGCTGATTACCATGTACTTTGTTTTACTGAAATTAAGTTCGAGGCCCCATCGATGACTTCATGTATTTGTATTATAAAATGTTGGAGACTCTTTAAGTTAACAGCCATAAACGCCGTATCGTCAGCTTAACGAATATTATGTATTCCCACCCCATTAAGTAGTATTGCTTCATCAGCTTCTTCCAGTGTCTCTCTAAAGATTTGCTCAGAGTATATATTAAACAATAGTGGAGACAAGACACAACCCTGCCTTATTTCACGCTCAATTGATATTGCTCCTGAATGCTTCCCTTCTGCCTTAATAAATGCCATCTGGTTCCAGCAGAGGTTGCTAATAATCCGTAGATTCTTTCTATCTAGTCCAAGGTCTTGCAGAATTCCGACTATTTTTTGATATTTAATAACTAAGATTTTTAAATTTTTAATTTCCTTTTAGCAACTTCCCAGAAGTCACTCTTTGCTCCCCAGGTTAAAAAAAAATACTTTTTGCACAAAATTGTTACTTGTAATGAAAGAAGAAGAGAAGAAGAGAGAAGAGTCATGGGTCTAAGTGAGCCATGCCAGCGCAAAATCGAACATCCTTGCAAGAAAAGTATCACTGTGTATTTGGTGGGAGCCAAGGAGTCTGATCTATTATAAGATTGTCGAATCTAGTAACTTCTGAACTCTACCAATAACAGGTGATCAGTGTGAGTGACACAGTTGAAGAAAAAATATCGTTTAGTGATATTGAAAGAAGGGCGGTGATACTGCTGACAGCTGCAGGATAACGCCCCACTCCACACGTCAAAAATGACCCTGTAAATCTTCTCACATTTGAGCTGGGAAATTTTCTTTCATGGCCTGCTTATTCTTTAAACTTGGCGCCTTACTAGATCCACACCACCAACAGCAATGTTCGTATAAATTCGGACTATAAAGGTCTAAAATTAATTTGTAATACAAAATATAAAATTGTTAGTAGAAATTAGTTTGGCATTCTAAGAACAGCTTGGTGTTGACTTAAATTAAAATTTACCAATAGTAGAGTTAGGCCGCTCCCTGATTTGTCGGTGCGGTATCGTTTTTCTCGGTGTGCTCAGTACCGATTCGAAATGCCGAATGCCTGTATTTCAATGAGGCCCACCTGACTTGCTCCGCACCCACGCATCCCGCGCAAATCAGGCGTACCGAGAAAAACGATTCCGCACCGACAGATCAGGGAGCCGCCTTACTCAAGAAATGAATCTATGTTGTATCTTGAGCCATTCTGCAAGAAAATAAACCGAAATATTTAAAAATAAACCAGCCAAGTACAAGTCGGACTTGCGCAAATAGTGTTCCGTAAGTTGATTGCTTATGAAATAATAATTTTTGTTACGTAGGAATAAAATGATCAGTGACTCCACAAAACACACCACAAATGAGTTTTCAACAAGGTTTTTTTCCGATCTTTACTGAAAACTGATGACCTTGAAATTTTTTTTATATATATCTGATAAATTTTTAAAGGTAATACACTCGTGATAATTTTCGTTCAATCTACATCCTGTGGAGAATATTTTAGAATTTTTCAAAATTTTTTGATCAGTACTTTTCGAGATAACGCGGGAAGAGGGGGGGGGGGGGGGCAACGATTTTACATTATAAATATTTTTGAACTCATATTTTTACAAGGTTTCATTTGACACCTCACTCGATGACCTGCTCAAACATTTTTTTTTACTTCCGATATCACCCCCAAAACTAACCCCTTAAGTCAAAATTTAACTTTCAAAACTATACGGCTCTGATTGGGCCATCAGTTCCTGTATTTGTGTCAAATTTCAACTTTTTATGTTAAATAGTTTCGGAGATAATTAGATGTGACAGATGGACACACGAACAGACGAACATCGAAGTAATCCCATAAGTGTTCCGTACGGTACATTAAAAATGGCTAAGGTAGTCTAATTTTCATTCCCATTATACATCTCGTAATAAATTGTTAGTATAACTGACATGAAGACAAAAATTGTATGTAAATTTAGCAGAAACAGCAAGTAAATGAACTCTATAACATATATTTTTTTTCATTTGTATATATATTTACGTAATTTATCGTAAATTACATTTGTTTCCTAACCATATTTCCCAGAAAAATTTCTTTATTAAACCAATTATTAAATTTAAATAACCACAAATTTTGCGAGTTTCATGGACGGCTACACCAATTTTGATTGACGGTTAACAAAAAATGCGACAATTTTTAAACGGCTGGGTTTTCCAAATACAAGAAGTGATTGGTAAAAATCCAACGAGTCTCACAAAATTTATTAGTCCATCCACTTTTACAAGTCAGTGCTCTAATATATCTTTTGTTTTTTTTTCGCTTGGGATTCCCCGTAATTCCATTTATTTCACTGCCTTAACCTAGCAATTACATAGTAATTTAATAAAAATAATATTGTTCTTTTTTTTAATATTCTAATAATATTGTAGGAAGGAACTAACACTTTCTTTTATATTCTGTCTTTAAAATAAGATAAAAATCGTAAAGTAATTTGTGCAGTATTTCCCTTGCAAACGCGTAGTTCTAAAACAGTTACTAAATCTGACCTTCTAGGGCTAAAGAGTAACTTAATATTTTAAATAATAACGGCATATTGATAAGATATTGAGCACAAAAAAAAAGATAAGGAGAGCGAGGGCCTCAGATATTTGCATAGGAAACTTAACATTTTCCTCTACACATTGTTTCTGTTAAAATTTACAATAATCAGAAAGTAAGGTAAGACCGAAAAGGACCTACAGTACAATATATACGAAAAAACCCCTAGTCTTTTAACCTCCTATGTGTTTGATTTTAAGTAATAATGCTTAAAATTTGTTTATTATTCCAGTTAAAGGCCAAGAGAAATTCGCTTCTTCTAAAATAATATAGCTTAAAAGCTCAAAACTATAGATTCCACTCTTACTTCAAGTGTACGTATACCAAAGAGAGAGAGAGAGAGAGACAACAGATAGACAGACCAACAGGCAGACTTTTAAATGTGAAAAAATCTCGGAGGGTGAATTCTTTTCAAATATAATACTTCACTTTAGCAAGGACGGTAAAAACTACTTAAAAACTTAAACGAAACAGATACGAAAAATAAAAATACAACTTTAGGATTTGTGTCTAGTTAAGTAAAAATGTATGGAATCAGCGATTTTTAGTTCTTTTATAGTTAGGGACAGACCAAATTCGCAGCAGTAACTTCATGGCTTCAGTCATTGGCGACAAATGAGTATCATATCTGCACTGAACAACTTAGTGTTGTTTTGTTTTGATATCTTTTGTTTTTGTTGAGATATACCCAATCGTTTTTTACTTTCTGGACGACCCTCGTATATATATATATATATATATATATATATATATATATATATATATATATATATATATATATATATATATATATATACATATGTATATTGTACTTTATGTCTATATTTAATAAGATATGTTGTAATACCACCAAATCTGTTCTGAGAAACAGAACTATTACAAAAAAATAAATTTTGGGATCTCGTTTACTTATAAATTTATTTTTGAATAAATTTTAACGACATTGACAGTTGTTACAATTATAGCGTTTTCGTTTATTTTATTTATGGACCGATTCTGATCCATTTTGAAGGATAGATGATAGATAAAATCTGTAAAAATTATTATCAAATGAAGTTCAAATATGCATTCTAAAGTTACGAGGGTGGATTGAAAAGTTCGCGGTTTCACCAAAAAAAAATTATAATATTTTTATTATAGTACCCTCAATAAATTCATACTTTCTTTGGTTATCACAGTGTAAAATTTTGTTGCTGTAGAATTTTTTAGGTTAGAACGAGTTTAGTGAGACCAAGTGTAGCGTTTTTGGAAAAATGGAAAAAATTGAACGACGTGAGTCACCAAGTACCTGTTTAAAAAAAGACTAACACCAAAGGAGATCCACGATGATATGAAAACAACACTAGGGGAATCTGCTCCGTCATATATACTACTGTGAAAAAATGAGTTGCAGAATTTAAACGTAGACGAGAGAGCATCGAAGATGACCCTCGCTCCGGCCTACGACTGAAGAAAACATCGGCAAAATCTGTGATCTCATATTGAAAGATCATAGATTAACTATCGGGGAGATTGCAGATATTATAGGCATCTCGTATGAACGAAACCAAAACATCGTTGCCTACGAACTCGGATTTTCCGCTAGGTGGGTCCCCAGATTGTTTTTAGTTAAACAAAAACTAATTCGACTCACGATTTCTCGCGACTGTTTGGAGATGTTTGAGGCTGATCCACAAGATTTTCTTAATAGATTTGTGATAATGGACGAAACCTGGGTTCACCACTATCCTTCAGAGTCCAAATAACAATCCAAGCAGTAGAAAAAAATCTGGCGAATCGACCAAAGGAAGCGAAGCTCAGCTGGAAAAGTGATGGTATCAGTTTTTTGGAATGCTAAAGGTATTATTATGGTGGACTACTTTCCGAAAGGCGAAACAGTAAACTCGACTTACTATTGCACCCTTTTGCGTCGTTTACGTCAAAAAATTAAAGAGAAACGCCCAGGATTAATGAGAAAGAAAGTTTTGTTCCATCAGGACAACGCTCGCGTTCACACGTCTGTTGAGTCTATGGCTCAAATTCGCGATTGTGGTTTCGAATTGCTGCCCCACCAGGCTTACTTTCCTGATTTGGCACCTTCGGACTTTCATCTGTTGCCAAACCTAAAAAAACACCCCGGTGGCCAGAAATTTTCATCAAATGAAGAAGTCGAAGCTGCAGTTAACGAGTATTTTGAAGACCTTGAGGAATCTTTTTTTCAAACAGGTGTGGAAGCTTTGCAAAGTAGGTGGAAGAAGTGCATAGCGGTAGGTAGAGATTACGTCGAAAAATAAAAATATTTTTGTGTGTATTTTATTGTGTTTTTTTGACTAGGCCGCGAACTTATCAATCCATCCTCGTAGTTTGATTATTTTTAGTTACATGTTATCTTAGACAAAGTGGCGGATCGCATTCATCTGCAGTCGAAGATAACATGTAACTGAAAATAATCAAAATAATTGTAGAATGCATATTTGAATTTCATTTAATAATAAATTAATAAACGTAATTTAGATAAAGAACAATATCGAAAAGCGAAGATAATTCGTATAACTGGTTGACAATAATCATATAATAATTCAAGTTTTAGCAATATAAGTCAAGGGAATTTTGTATATTAAATTGTAAGGCAGTAATATTAACATAAATATAATATAAAACATAGACATTTTTATTTATATTATTTATTTATGTGTTGCAGAAAGTTTAATGCTCAGTCAAATCTCTCTTTCTTCTTCCTCAGCCCGCGTTCATCCACTCCTGAATGTAGGCCTCTTCCAAAACCTTCCATGCCCTTCTGTCCATTGCAACTTTTGTTCAGTTCTTTCCTGAAATCTTCTAGATGTTGTTTCCCCATCGCTTTTGTGGTCTTCCCACGCGTCTCTTGGACTCCCTTGGCCTCCATGTTAACAATTTATTAGTCCGTCTATTCGGATCTTGTCTCGCAATGTGGCTCGTTTCCATTTTAGCCGTGCTATTTTTTCCATTGCATCTGGTACTTTTGTTTTTTCTCAGATATCTTGGTTTCTAATTCGGCCTCTAAGACTTATTCCAAGCATGGCTCTTTCCATTGCTCTTTGAGTGGTTTGGAGCTTTTTAGCTGACTTATGAGTTAGTACCGTAGTTTTTAGATCATAAGTGACAACAGGCTTTATGCAACTATTGAAGACTTCCCTTTTAAGATTTATTGAGATAACCGGTGGCTTCGTTATATGTCCAAGTTTACCGAATGCTGCCCATCCAAGGCTTGTTCGTTTAGTGGGTTCCGCATCTTGGTTCCTTTTTCTTAATTAGATCTTGTGTCCCAAATATATGTACGGGGACATACCCATTTTCGAGCAATTGGTCGACAGTCACATCTAACATGTAGGCTCAACAGTTTTTGGTCTAGCTACTTAAAACACATCTTTTTGGCAAAATTCGACCTTATTCATCAACATAGTCTCCCTCAAAAGTGATACAATCAGTCCAACGCTTTTCTAACATTTCTATACCTTTCTTGTAGAAGGATTTGTCTTTGCCTTCAACATAGGCCCAAGTTTAGGCGATAACTTCTTCATTGGAGCCAAATCTCTTTCCTACAAGCATTTTTTGAGATCTACGAATAGATAATAGTCGCTGGGGGCCAAATCTGGAGAGTACGGTGGAGGAGAAGGCAATTCGAATTTCAATTCATGCAATTTTGTCATCGTACCATTGACTTGTGACACGGTGCATTGTCTTGATGAAAGAGCACTTATTTCTTGTTCATTTGGGGCCATTTTTTTACGATTTCTGCCCTCAAATGCACCAATAATCATCACTACGTTGTTGTTCTTGGTCCAATGTGAACAAACGCGGTACCCAGTTCGAACAGAGTTTTCTCGTGCCCAAACGTTTATGCAAAATATGACCAACACGTTCTTTTGATATCTTTAGGGTGTCAGCTATCTTACGCAATTTCACTTTACGGTCATCCAAAACAATTTTGTGGATTTTTTTATGTTTTTCGGTGTAACTACCTCATTTGGGCGTCCAGAGCGTTCAGCATCATTTGTGTCTCTATGACCGTGTTTAAATTCAGCATACCAATAAATGATGAATGATTTTCCAGGGGCAGAGTCCCCGTACCACTTGTCAAGCCATTGCTTGAACGGTATTTTTTCCCAAAACAGTGTTTAATCAATACACGAAATCGATTTTTTCCATTGTTTTGAAAATATCAAGAGTAGAGTCACTAAAACCACTGTAACTTGTAAACTAATCATCGAAATGTCATGACATTTTGACACGTATCGTTTGAAGGTTGGTACTTCCTAAAAATCGTATAGATTTTTTGAAAAGGGCTACATCTATGTGACAGACCAAAAACTTTTCAGCCTACATGCTATGTCTCGAGGACTTATTATTTTGGATTTATTTGCGTTAATTTATAGTCCAACCTTTAAGAAAGCCTAATGAAGTTCTTGCAACATTATTCGGAGTTGCTCTGCTGTCTCGCTTATAATGACAATGTCGTCTGCGAATCTTAAGTGATTGAGTCGTACGCCATCTATGTTAATTCCTTTGTCATGCCAGTTCAGGGTTTTAGCCAGTCAGAATTTTTTGTCATGATGGAGAAACTGGAGAAAACTTTGTTGTGTCACTGTTACTTACAGAATTATTATGATTAAATGTAACGAAAAGATCTAAGAAAGTATAAGGAATAAGGTATTATGACTAACGTTAAAAATCTGGCGGCTATAAAAGTAGTTGGTAAGAGCGGGATAGAAAGATCAAGAAAGGACTGGATAAATTAATAGAGTTAAAAAAGTGGTGTTAGGCAGGGAGTGTTTATGAGGTACAAACATTCAAAACAATAAGTAGCAAGCTGAGTTACAGCAGTTGTAACGTCTTCATAAAGTTTAAAACACAAATGAAACAGAGAGTGAAACGACTGCTATAATTAATAACAGACTAATAAAATAGCAGACTGATTCCCTATCAATTCGTTTTACTTATTTGAACAGTAAACGGTCAGCTGTGTTCTTTAAATCTTGTTAATAATATCAATCGTGTAAAACACGACATTGAAAAAATTAAGAATCCGATACAAGAAGCTCCGAATATTTAAAGTAAACCGCAAAGCTTTTTCCGTGTCTGCATTTTTTTTCAGTTATATAATGAAGTCTCTGCTCGTGAATAGTTATGCTCTTGAATTTGGTTTGGATATAGGTCAGACTAACCAAAAATCGAATTGGAAATTTATATTGTAACATGTAATGATTCTATCAATAATTTTTATTAAACCAAACATGTAATGATTCTATCAATAATTTTTATTAAACCAGAACCATTTTAATAAAGTTTTTGCACGAACAAATTTTTTTTAAATACAAATATTAGTCATAGGAGTATTTGAAGCAATTTCCATATAAGTACGCACAATATTTAATTCTATCTTTTCATTGTTTTCTGTATCAAACCTAAAACTTTTCATTGTTTTCTGTCAGTGCTTGAGTCGTACTGATGTAGAATATACGAAGGTTGTATGATAAGTACCTAACCTTGACAAAAAAAAAAATATGTGTAAAACTTATTTTATTTTTCAACATCTCATCTATAAAATACAATTTCTCAACCCTTCAAAACAGGCGTTTGTTTCAGTAATCACCATCGTTTGAGCCAAAATTTTTTTCGCCGAGATATTTTTTCACATTCGGAAATAGGAAATAATCGCTGGACGCTAAATCTGGCGAATATGGTAGATGCGGAAGCAATTCGTATCCTAACTCATGCAATTTTGCCATGGCAATGACACAAATGTGGACACGTGCTTTGTCCTGATGAAAGAAATTTTTTTTCCTCCCCAAATTCGGACGCTTTTCTTTCACAGCGTGATTGAAATCCAATAAGTTGACATAATACTCTCCCTTAATCGTTTTGCCCTTTTCAAGGTAATCGAAGTGGATTATTTCGCGTGCATCCTAAAACACTGTGGCCATGACTTTGCTGGCCGATAAAGTCACCTTAAACTTTTTTGGTGCCAATTCGCCACGGAAAACCTACTGTTTTCTGCTCTCTGTTGTGCTGTGAGGAATCCATGTTTCGTCAACAGTTATGAATCAACGCCAAAAATCATTCCGACATTCTTTTGAAGTTGACACACGTGCGTGTTATGTGTTGTGAGCAATCGCGGCACCCATCTTGCGGAAAGCTTTCCCATATCCAAATGAGTTATTAAAATGTTCTGCACCCATTTAATTGAGATGTCCACCGTCCCAGCAATCTCGCGCACTTTCACTCTTCGATCGTTTATCACCATATCATGGATTGTTTTGATCATTTCTGATGTGGTGACATCATTTGAATATGAATATGAATAAATTTTTCCATCGCTAAATAAGGGAAATTAAAAGAAAATCATTTGCTCAAGTGACTAATGTTAATCATGTTAAAATATACTTGTTACGAAATAATCTGGGATCCTGTAGGGGGTGTTTAGTAAGTATAGATGTTGTTACCCCGGTCTAACTCATCTCGTTTCTGCCATTCACTGGTCAATAAAGAAGTTTAATTAGTTTCAACATGAGGCCGAAGCTTTTACGATCGTCCTTAGATGACAAATGTGGTTTTTGAGATTAGACCATGCCAATTGAGGGTAATTTTCTGACGTTTCGTTTACAACTTCCCGAGGCGACTTCAATGATCTTTAAGTTTCGAAGTTAGAATAATCAGTTAGTCTGAAGAAGTACAAATTAAGTATCTATATGATTGAGGTTCACCCAACAGTAGCATCGTGTAAGGATCGTTTTTTAGGTGTGATGCAAACAGTAAGTCGAATCTCTATTAATGTTAAGGTATTTGTAAATTTCGATTGATTCTCTAAGCTTTATTGGAATTCAAGACAGAAGCAAGAACTTTGGTTACTCTTGCATTGATAGTATGACCTGTAGTGTTGATATTAATCTATAGCAGTTTGTACAATTTGTTTCTTTTCGATAAACTTTTCATTTTCTTTATTTGTGGTAAATATTGATCTTCCAGTTTCTCCAATTTTCTTACAAATGACATTGAAGATTGTACGAATCATGTAAGTAATTTGGCTACTTTGTCTATAGTATCACGTAGGTAAGATAAAACTGCACTATCTACTGGTGGACCCTTATTATTGTATTGTTTCTGATGAGTTAGAATCCTTCGGAACCAATATAAATAACAAGTGGAATCCAAGAAAAATATATATATATATATATATATATATATATATATATATATATATATATATATATATATATATATATATATATATATATATATATATATATATATATATATATATATATATATATATACATATATATACATATATACATATATATATATATATATATATATATATATATATATATATATATATATATATATATATATATACAGTCCCTGGCCAAATTATTAGACGCACTGTATTTTTTTAGTAATTTTATGTTTCTTAAGAGTTTTTATGCAATAATGGTATATTTAAACTACAATATTATTAATTTTTATTTAAAAGAATTGTTGTAGACTACATATTTGTATTTATTTTTAACATATGGTAACACTGTGTTGACAAAGTGATACATGAACGTAAATAAGTACAAACCTGTATCAGTCGCGATCGGAATCGAGTCAGGTACGGACGTGTTTCTGTGGCTTTATGGACTGTGATTGTTTGTTTATCAGTTTTGTACTACTCAGTTATTAGTTTATTTTGTATGCAGTGTTTTAAAAAAGTAATTGGACTATTTTCATTATGGGTAGAAAAGGCGATCTTTCACCACGTAAAAAAGCTGAAGTGAAGGCCCTTGTGATTGCGAAAAGATTTACAAACCGAGAAATATCACGAAGATTGGAGGTTTCTGAAGCTAGTGTACGACGCATAAAAAAGAAGGGAAGGAATTAAGCCCGAAAAGAAAGAAAAGATGCGGTAGAAAATCAATTTTCACTCCACGGTCAGAGAGATGTTTGAAGAAAATTTGTGTAGAAAACAGATTTGCTACCACAAAGGTAATAAAATCACAACTCCAGGATGCTAGCGTAAATGCTTCTGAGCGCACTGTTCGAAGAAAATTGAAAGAATTATATTTTAAGGCCTGTCGCCCCGCCAGAAAGCCCAAGTTAACAGCTGCAATGAAAGCAAAGCGCCTGAAGTGGGCCAAACAATGGCAAGACAAAGATGTGGACTTCTGGAGATCGGTAAGATACAGCAATTTAATCAATAATTGATACATTATTATCATTTTCAGTTAAATAAAGCAAATAAACATGGAAGTTTATATATTTTTCCTATTTTTGACAGGTCTGCTTCAGTGACGAAAGCACATTCGAAATTTTGCAGAATAAAGCTCAGTATGTGCGTCGTCGTCATGGAGAAAAGTTTCATCCTGATTGTGTCGTCCCGACGGTTAAACATCCCACCAAAGTGATGATTTGGTCAGTCATCAGCGGCAAGGGCACTGGACGTCTGTACGTCGTCAAAGGAATAATGAGGCAAGATCAGTACAAAGAAGTATTACAAAATCGGTTGATTCCGCAGCTCAGAGAATGGTTTCCAAATGGGGAACCATTCACTTTCATGCAAGATGGAGCTCCCTGCTACACTGCTCGGTCTGTTAAAGCTTTTTTGGCAGAAAAAAATATCCCTCTGTTGGATTGGCCGGGTAATAGCCCTGATATGAACCCCGTGGGAGCCGATGAAAAGAGAAGTGGCTAAAGATGTGATTACCAACAAAACCCAGCTCCTAGAAAAGATTATTCATGTGTGGAATCATCATCCTCAAATGCAGGAGACAGTACAATCTTGCATTGATAGCATGCCGCGCAGAATTAAAGCTTTGATAGCGGCTAAAGGTGGCTCAACTAAATATTGACTTTTACTAACATTAATTTCACTTTTCTTTAAAACTTATTAAACTTATGCTTTTCTAAATTAATGCTGTTTTATTTATGTCAAATAAATAGGTAATTGATTGGATAATATAAAAATAAAAAACACATCAATTGAAAATAATAAAACGGTACAATATCACTCGGTAATTAATATTTTACATGAAATCTTGCAGTGCGTCTAATAATTTGGCCAGGGACTGTATATATATATATATATATATATATATATATATATATATATATATATATATATATATATATATATATATATGTATATATATATATATATATATATATATATATATATATATATATATATATATATATCCTTAATTAAACAGGCCCGAGTAACATATATGAATATGAATAAATTTGTCCATTAAATAAGTCTCAGTCTCGAATTCCGAATGAAAATGGTGAGAGCGTATGTATTCTCCGTGCTATTGTATGGATGTGAGTGCTGGACAGTTGACTTTGGCTCAGAGAAAAGACTGGAATCTTTTGAAATGTACATTTATAGAAGCCTTTTTCGCACCTCCTGGGCACAAAAAATAAAAAACAGAAGTACTGGAAAAAGAGAACAAAACGAAGAAATTACTTCTTCTTCTTAAATTGCCGTACGGTGCATCTGTACCAAACTTCTCTCATCAGATGAGTCTGTTTAAAGCTGCATTTTGAAACCGAAAACCACTTATTCCTGTCTAGTGACGAATATTGCGCAGCCATGATAGTCTTTTTCGTTCCATTCCCCTTTTGCCTTGAATTTTACCCTGCAGTATCAGACGTTGAAAGCTATAACATTCCCCACGAATAATACGACCCAAGTATGAAAAGTTTCTCCTTTCTATGTTTGCGAATAATTAGCAATATTCTAGGATGGCTCTCTCGATCATCTCCTCATTCCTCACTCTATCAACCTAAGATACTCTCAGTATTCTTCTGACTATCCACATTTCAAATGCCTCCAGTTTGTTAATAAATGACACTTTCAATGTCCATATTTCAACACCGTACAGCAAAACGAACCAAACATGGCTCTTAACCTGATGATCATGAATTTTGTTTTGTTTATGTTGATGCTGAATCCAATGTTTTCTCCTGCTTTGTGTACAGCCTTCAATAACCGTTGAAGAGCATCTGCGCTATGTACTAGAACGGCAGTGTCATCTGCATATGTGTTGTTATTTATCCGTTTACTTTGATGCCCAGATCACTCTCCGATACTGCCTCAACAGAGGCCTTTTCAACATATAAATTAAAGAGCATGGTTGAGAAAACACAACCCTGTCTAACTTCCTTTCTTATTTCAAAATCTTCCGTTGTATAACCATTCTGAAGTCTTACGTCTGCTGATTGATTCCAATATAAGTTGGCAATGATTTTTATATCTAGACGTAGTTCTTGTAGATATTTCATGAGGAGGTCATGTTTAACGTTGTCGAATGCCTTCTCATAGTCTATGGAGCACATGAATACATCCTATCTCTGATCCAGACAATTCTGACCCAGCATTTGGAGACTGAAGATGGCTTCTCTCGTCCCAAAACGCCCTTTAAATCTAAACTGAGTATATTCACTAATTTCTTCGCATTTCTTGTATAGTCTCGTATGAATGATGAAGAGTTTGATAAATTGGCTCATGACACTAATTAAGCGATAGTTCTTATTATAGGAATTACTAACAACCGTAAAAATAAGAAAAACTCAATACTTCGGACATATAATAAGGAGCCCAAAATACGAATTTCTACGTCTAATTATTGAAGGTAAAATAAAGGGCAAACAATCGATCGGAAGACGACAGAATTCTTTGCTGAAGGACATGAGAAGGTAGTTTGGATATGCTTCGAGTGATGTTTTTCTTTCGAGCAGCAGTTTCTAAAGTTCGTTTAGTTATATGGATCGCCAAGCTTCGTGAGGAGACAGCGTCGTAAGAAGAAGCATTTGCACGACATGGACGTTCTTCATCAACAATGCTTGTACGGTCGCGTTTGAATTCAACTGTCCAATATTTTATGGTGGATAACGAAGGTACAGAGTTGCCATAAACTTTGCTGAGTTTTGCTTTTATCTCATAATTCGTTTTCTTTTTCAAAAACACATATTTTATCACTCATTCAATTTTTTCCATTGTTGTAAACTCACAAAACTTGTTCTATTTAAATGGCTGCTGCTGACAAACTAAAACACGCAGCGATTTGAAAATTTGACAGGATTCTTGGGATAGGTTATATTTACGAAAAATATAATTTTCGAAATAATAGTAGCGCCATCTCTGGCCGAGGCCAGGTACTTATCATACAACCCTCGTAATTAAAATGTTACATTTCCATTACGAGATAATAGTAGGAGAGATAATAAAAGTTTTTTAAATATGCATAGTACACGTACTGCGGGGAAATCTCTAAAGCGCTACAGGAACGACGCGTGTGCGGAAAAAGCGATTCGCGTTGGTCTTGAATCATTGTAAATTGTACTTGGTGGGAAACACAGTCCTGAACAAATCGTTCCAAAGGGATGAGATTCTCCATATAAAAGACTGCTTGAGAAAGGTTGTACAAGTAGTAACAAGGTGAACCTCATGCAAATGTGAAGTATTAGCGCGACTTGTATTCCTAGTATGCACCGCTTTAATAGGAATTAAGCAGGCTCCATCCATCGAATCCATTTCCACTTTTTTTGAAAACAACTGCCGCCTGGGTTTTTGTAAGTTTAAATTCTACTTGGTTGCTGTCCCAACGGGAATAGATAAAGCGTTGAAATGGGTCTAAAGATAAACACGGAAAAAACAAAATTTGTGGTCGTTTCAAAACATCAAACCAAAAATTGCCAATTATTTCTCGAAGAAAAACAAATACGACGCGTAGAAAAGTATAAATATTTAGGCACCTATGTCATATTCGACATTGACTAAGACACTGAAATGGAAGCCAGAATAGAGGTTGCAAAAAAATATTTTGTGAAATTGAGGACCTTGTTCTGCAACAGAAACTTACCCCCCGCTCTCAAATTATGTTTCTTGGAATGTTACCTATGGTCTTTACTTTTGTATAGAGTCGAGACATGAACGTTGAAGCAATACACCACTAAAACATAGCATCATTTGAAATGTGCCTTTATCCAAGAATACTATAAATCCCATGAACAGCCAAAATCACTAATGAGGAAGTTCTACGAAGGATAGGACAAGGTAGAACACTCTAGACGCTCATAAAAATAAAATACAAAAAGCATCTTACTTAAGTCATGAACTCAGAAAGACAAATATTAACTATTGCAAACTATCAATGCAAGGAACAGTTGACGGTAGAAAGAGTGTCGGAAGTAAGAAAAAGTCTTTGCTGAGTAACATCAGAGAATGGATTGGCATGAATGTGGGGGAGTTGTTTCATGTTGCGAGGGACCGAGAAACATTTGGAGAAGTGGTCGCCAATCTCCATTAAGAGAAGACATGACAAGAAGAAGAAAACTGTCACCACAAGATAGAATTTGTTCCAGGGCGAAATACGTTATGTTAACCGTTTCTATAATTACTAAAAATATTATTGTTATCTTAGTCTGTGACTTTTTACCAAAATCAGTATAAACATGTCAAATTTTAAAGTTTTAAGGTTGAAACACGCCTTAAAATTTTTTAAATATTTATTATTATTTATGATTGCAGTTCAATTTCGTTTTTAAAAAACAAAAAAATCTTTTACCTACTCTTTCCTTCCTTCATCCCAGTAGTAAAAACTAACACTTCACCATTTTTACTGATACTACACCTATGTATATTATTGTTATATTTACTAAAATAAATAATTATTTTCTTAATAATGATAAGGAAGTAAATAAGGCGTAGCTAAATTGAGATAAGCAGCAGATTGAGAGACTTGATTGGATAATAAAAGATAAAAATTATCAGAAATTGGCAAGTCACATCGGGCTTCGATAAAATAACTCACCCTTTCCGACATCACTTCAGAATAATTTTTTTTGTCGAAATTAAATTGAGTAGGTTTTCATTTGGAGGACCATAATTATTTTGCTTATGTATAATTGAATTTGTTTTTAAACAGAATTATCGTTCACGCTAAAAAAATTCTCTTCTCCTGATAAGGGGGAGATAATAAATATATTTTAAGGTAATTGTGTCCTCATCTCAAACTGCGAGAATGACTGAAACGTAAAAGTGTGGATAAAAATGAAGCTTGGTAACAATAGTTTAACTATAGAACAAAAATATCTTTAGAATAACATACGAGGGTGGTTTGAAAAGTTTTTTTTTTGGAAAAATAAAAATTTATTTATCAATATAATCTCCATTGAGCTCAATAAAGAGATTCCAATTTTTTTATTCACTCAGAAAAAAAATGTTTCGACATGTGCGTAAAGCGAGTTTACAGCCCAGATAACATATTCCTTGATTCGACCAAAATTCCCTTACTCTAAGCCAATTTTTTAGGTTAGAAAAAAAAAACAAAGTCACTTGGAGCCAAATCTGGAGAATAGGGTGAGAGTGCAACTATTTTGAAGCGCAGCTTGTGCACTATTGCCATTGCAACGGCCGATACGTAAGCAGGCACATTATCCTGGTGAAGGATCGTTTTTTTGCGAGCTCATGTTGGTCGCTTCTGCTTCAACTCACTATGCAAATGGTTCAATAATGTTGCGTAAAAAGAGCCAGTTAGTGTTTTATTATGATGATATCCTGTCCCAAAAAATAGTTGCCATCACTTTTCCCACCGATAAAACTGTTTTCGCTTTTTTCAGTGCACTTTCACCTTTGTCAACCCACCCTTTTGACTGCCGTTTTGTCTTCGAGGTGTAATGGAGGATCCACGTTTCGTCTACAATCACAAAACGACGACAGAAGTCCTCAACTTTTCCAGATACGACTTTGAAATGTCTTTCCTCGCCTTGTCATTTTTATAACTTCACGCAGCATATTATGTACCCGTTGATATGAGATGTCTACTATTTCAGCAATCTCACGAAGCTTAATGCGACGATTTTTTATCACGATGTCATAAATTTTATCGACCATTTCTTTAGAAGAAACCTCAATTGGGCGTCTTGAACGTGCAGCATCTGCAGGCCACATTTAAATTCATTTATCCGCTAATAAATGGTCTTGAGTGCTGGTGTAGAGTTCCCATGAACTTCCTTCAGTTTGGGCCGCAGTCAGCTTTTTTAAATGTACTTGTTTTATGGCTGGACGATATTCAGCTTTATCCATTTCTAGAAAACGTGTAACACCGATCACTTACGATAGCTCCCAACAAACAACTAGGCGAGGTATCTGTTTGAACCTCTTCATACAATCTTTATAAGAACCACGCTTATCAACAGTCATATCCCGCGATTTTGCAGCAGTTTTCCAGACGTATCAATACACCCTCTTATGTTTGGATTAAATTATTTGTAATTATATTAAATTCAAGTTACTACAATCTGTCAAGTAAGGACGTATCCGCGATAATTCATTTTTGGTAGATGCGATTCTAGCGATTCGACAAAAAATCGGTAGAGGGAACCTTTGTCTGCGACGCATTTTAGTAAAAATATTAGTCGATTCTGAACTTTCGTTGAAATCACGTAAAATCCAAAATCAGCCACTTATTTGCGCATCGGTTCGAGGCAGTATTTTTTTGTTTTCATCCACAGAGGCCTAAAATAACACATTCCGCGGCCCCTAAATATATTAAAAAGTCGGTATCGTTTGTGAAGAAGTGGGGGTAAATCATTTTAACGAGACGAAAAATGTCGATAACTTTCCAAAAGGTGGCTCGGCAGGCGAAGTCACTCCGAAAGTCGAAAAACGAATAGTGTCTTCGTATTCACGGGACTCGAAATTGAGGCTAGGTGAAGGAGCGGCAAAATTAAGAAAATCGGGTTTGAATGTGTTTCATGAGACCATTCAACAACATCTTGATGTTCATGATGTCAAATTCCGAAGCACGTTGAAAAAACCCAAGCGGCAGTTTTTTCTAAAAAAGTTAACGTTGCTGAACCCGACATAGTTATGTCGGGGCACTCCATTCCCCTAGCATCGTCGCTCAATTTGTTGGGCGTTAGTATGGGAGCAAATATGTCCTGGCATGAACATGTTGCAGGTATAGTAAGGAGAGCTTCTCAAAAGTTGGGAATATTATTTAGAACCAGAAAGCTTTACACCCCACAGCAACTGTTAATTCTTTACAAAGCACAAATTCGACCAACTATGGAATACTGCTCCCACGTTTGGGGCTCCGCTCCCAAACATACACTGCATTTGTTGGATTCTGTTCAGAGAAGAGCGGTCCGTCTGATTGGGGACCCGGAATTGACCGGCGGTCTTGATTCGCTGGAACATCGAAGAACGGTTGGCGACTTGAGTCTGTTCTACAAGTATTTTCATGGAAAGTGTTCGAAGGATGTAGCCCGCTTAATTCCTCCCAAAGCGGTGCATGTTAGAAATACACGTCGCGCTGGTGCTTCGCATCCGTATGAGGTTCAGCTTGTTACTCCGCGTACAACGCTTTTCAAGCAATCTTTTATATGGACAACGTCATCCCTTTGGAATAATTTGCCCAGCGCTGTGTTTCCCACCGAGTACAATTTACAGCGATTCAAGAACAACGTGAATCGCTTTTTTCCGCACTCGTGCCGCTCCTGGAGCGCTTTAGGGACTTCCCTGCAGCACGTGTGCTAGACCCATAAAAAAAAAAAAAAAAAAAAAAAAAAAAAAAAAAAAAAAAAAAAAAAAAAAAAAAAAAAAAAAAAAAAAAAAAAAAAAAAAAAAAAAAAAAAAAAAAAAAAAAAAAAAAAAAAAAAAAAAAAAAAACCTTTGCTGGGCGAAAATTACGTTGCGAAGCAGCTCGCTTGGGCCCACGATAAGATACTAGAGTGGCTCTTACAGTCGCCGGACGCCCTATTCAAAAAGGGTGGTCTCTTGTACAGAGAAAGCTTAGGGGAAAGACTTTGAAGACTTAGACCTAGTTGTCTCGCGAGATTCGAAAAATTTGCAGAGTATACAGAAAATCTCGTCGTCAGCAGGCCTCGAAGGTGCTAGGAGATTATTGATGCAGGAAGCGATTGGAGAACTTACTAAGGTAATTGCGCCATTGTTAGCACACCAAAGAATACATTGATGGCAAATACATTTTTTCAAGAATACGAGCCAGACAGGGATTAAAAAATGCTTGATGTTGCTATAAAAATGGAATTACTTAAAAATGTAAAATGTGTAGATTGGCTTTTAAGGATTAAAACAACACAGTATGAACCTACTATCGTAACGGAAATATTGATGAAATTATATAGCCCAGTTTTTATCTACAAATGTGACGTTAAATAACGATACACGAATGAACACTAACAAGAAATAAATATCTTATAATAAAAAAATTCATAATTATAGCTTACAGTATGCTTTTTGCAACTATTCAATACAAATGGTCATCCCCTGTATGAGCAATTAAATAAAAATCCCCATAAATCCTGAAAGATATATTCCCGAAAGCAACATTATACTATATGCATATAGTACACCCGTGATAATTTTAGGAGTCATCATGATAAAACCAAAGTATTATAAAATATATAACAAGCAAAAATTATATAAATAGTACATATAAATGTAAACTTAGTGTTTTATTACAAAATACGGATACAAAGCTAATATTTAAATAATGAACCAACTCCTTACCAGTCTTAGGGCGTAGTATGGCCAAATAAATAGATAATCCTTAAGTTTTCTATTGAAACCTGTCACTGCCTTCATTGCCTTGATTTTTTCAGAAAGGAAATTTTAATTCACATAGCTTCTGGACCGTTTAAAGTGTTGCTTAAGCGACATTAAGAAAAGTTGCTCAGCTATTTATACAAAAAAATAATAAAAATCTGGTGTTCACGTTACCTACATGCATCAGCACTATCAATCAACAATGTATATTACTAAATAAATACTGATTTTATTTAAAATATGGAGAAAAGATTTGCCAAGATTCAAAGAAACACTACTAGGATTAGTTGAGAAAATTAATTACAACAAACGTAAGCTCTCAATATCAGTCAACGGCGAAAGATTTTCTTTGATTGGATCCCCACTTAAAATCTTAAAAAGTCCGCCTATTTACAACACAAGATGTGTTTAAAAACTTTGGCCACCGGAGGCTCTCCCGACTGGGCGTACTGTTATCATTTTTTTTTACGATTCATAACCAAACACCAAATGACGTTTGGGTTTTACCGGATATAATAGCAGAATTATGTTTCATAGAATTTGCTTTAAAAACGTTAAACTTAATAATTCGATCGTCGACCTAAAGGTCGTGATCAAAAAAATAATACCATAACTAGGATACACCGCACATTGTGGAAATACATCCTTAAAAATTCTGTAGTTTTGACGGTAATCTTCAAAGAACATAATCATTCAGCATTCCCAAAAAAAATCACCGTCTTTCAATCTCAAGTTTTGAATTAAGAAAATCTTTGCATTAGTATTTTAGTTAGTAAAATGGTACTTAAGTTCACAACTTAACAGATTTTAAATAAAATTTAATAATAATAATTTTTATATTTTCTATTTTTATCTTATCAAGCATTAAAAAAAGAAAACTTGTAAGTTTTTTTTTGACTTAGTCAAATAAGAATATTCTATGTTTAACCAACACTATATGATAGAACTAAGATAAGAACCGCAAATAAAGCAGATAAGCGGACTTTTTTGGGGTTTAATTATTTTTTCAGAAATTGCAAAATAACGTAAACTACACAGGTTTTTTACGTTGTATGGTGGCTTTCTTAAACTCAAATTATTATAGTAGTTATTTACCTAGTAATACCCTGTCAAATACAATTTGATTCTTTCACATTAAAAAGTAGATTAAAATAATAATATTGATGACAGTATTAACCATCTAGTAAAGAACGTAAATAATGTAATAGAAAAATCTGAGAAAGCATTAGTTCATAGGATCAGAAAAGATAAGGTTAGGAAACCATGGACAACTGGTCCGATTATTGAGTCAATACCAAAAGTATTTTGTATAAAAATTGGCAAAAGCATCCAAATGATGATAAACTAAAAACAAAATATAAGACTTATGTCAATAAACTGTACCTAATTATAGAGAAGGCCAAAGAACTATATGAGAGAAGGAAAGTAGATTCATTTAGTAACATAATTTTTTTTTTTTTTTTTTTTTTTATGGGTCTAGCACACGTGCTACAGGGAAGTCCCTAAAGCGCTACAGGAGCGACACGTGTGCGGAGAAAGCGATTAACGTTGTTCTTGAATCGCTATAGATTGTACTCGATGGGAAACACAGTCCTGGGCGAACTATTCCAAAGGTATGATGTTCTCCATATAAAAGACAGCTTGAAAAGCGTTGTACGAGGAGTAACAAGCTGAACCTCATACGGATGTGAAGTATTAGCGCGACGTGTACTTCTAATATGCACCGCTCTGGGAGGAATTAAACGGGCTACATCCTTCGAACACATTCCATGAAAGTATTTGTAGAATAGGCTCAAGTCGCCAACCGTTCATCGATGTTCCAGCGAATCAAGGCCGTCGGTCAGTTCCGGGTGTCCAATCAGACGAATAGCTCTTCTCTGGATATAATCCAACACATGCAGTGTATGTTTGGGAGCGGAGCTCCAAACATGGGAGCAGTATTCCATAGTTGGTCGAATTTGAGCTTTGTAAAGAATTAACAGTTGTTGTGGAGTGTAAAGCTTTCTGGTTCGAAACAATATTCCCAACTTTTGAGAAGCTCTCCTTGCTATGCCTGCAACATGTTCATGCCAGGACATATTTACTCCCAAATTAACGCCTAACAGATTGAGTGACGATGTTAGAGGGATGGAGTGCCCCGACATAACTATGTCGGGTTCTGCAACGTTAACTTTTTTAGAAAAAATTGCCGCCTGGGTTTTTGTAGCGTTAAATTTCACTTGGTTACTGTCACCCCAAGATAGAATTTCTTCCAGGTCTTTGTTAAGTTGAATGACTTCCTGCTGTCTGCGGATATTCGTCTGAGTAGTCGATGTCCGAGCGTTCAAAGTGAATGAAGAGATAAGTGTACTGTCATCTGCAAAGCTGTAGATTGGATTCTCGGTCTTTTCCAGCAGATCGTTAATATAAATGAGGAAGAGAGTAGGAGACAGTATGGAACCTTGGGGCACACCGGCGTTGATAGTGAAGGTGTTAGAAAGAAATCCATCGACTGCCACTCGTAAAGAACGCTCTCTGAGGAAACATGAGAGCCACAAACAGAACTTTTCAGACATACCATAAGAACGTAGCTTAGCCAACAGCCCATCGTGCCAAACACAGTCAAATGCCTTGGATATGTCAAGAGCAACCGCTCGAGATTCTCCAAAGTGTTCAATTGCGTTGTTCCAAACATGTGTTACATAAGTCAGTTGATCTATTTTTACGAAAGCCATATTGGTGATCACTAATAATGTTGAATCCTTCAAGATATTTTATAAGATGCTGATTGATAGCCTTTTCCATGACTTTCGATATTATTGAGAGTAGTGCGATTGGTCGGTAGTTATTTGGCAAGGTCTTCTTGCCTTTTTTAGGTATCGGCTGAACTGTGGCACATTTCCAGCATGAAGGAAATATTCCCTTTCTGTAGGATAGGTTGAAAAGTCTACAGAAAACTGGTGTTAGTTCCCTCGCACAATTCTTGAGAACTATGGCAGGTATTCCGTCAGCGCCTGAAGCCTTTTTGGTGTCTAGCTTCATCAAAATACGTTTTATGATACGCTGTCTGAAGACAATATCGGGCATCCTTGACTGCACTATGGGAATAGTAGGTGGTGTTTTTCCTTGGAAATTGACAGTAGAATGTGAAGCAAAGAGTTCAGCCAACAAGTTCGCTTTCTCAACAGGTGTCGTTGCAATAGAATTATCTGGCCGTGTGAGTGGTGGTATGGTGGATTTGGTGTGAAATTTTGACTAACTGCCTTAGCGACTGACCAAAAGGACCTGGAATTGCCGGGACAAGCGAGAAGTTTGTTTCTACTCCGTTGATTGTGTACCTCCTTGGTTTCGTCGATAATTTCTTTGCATCTGTTCCTGGCACGAACAAAGATGTTACGATTTATGGTGTTAGGATCTTCACGCCACTGTCGGTATGCAAGATGTTTAGAAGCAACAGCTTCTTTGCATTTTAGGTCAAACCAACGCTTGCCGTTGGAAGGGCATTTCTTCGAAAAAGGGATGTAAGCCTCCATACCGGCCAAAATAACATCGGAAACCTCCCTGGCGCAGTCAGATGGGTCGTCGGATCGAAAACAAACGTCCAACCAAAGGAAAGTTCGAGAATATTCCATGAGATCTTCCCATTTAGCAGATTTGTAGTGCCAAATCTTGCGCGGTTTGGGCGCCTCTCTGTCACTGATTGGTAGAATACTCGATGTCGAAAGTAGTTTATGGTCGGAAGAACCTAACGGCGGATTTACGCTGACCGTGTAAATCTCCGGATTGGTGGTTAAAAATAGATCAAGAAGACTGGCGAACTCTCCGTCTCGATCAGGTAAAATCAATAGTAAAAACTATGGCAATATGTAAAAGAAAAAACAGGAAATACTAACAAAAAACGGGAGGCAGTAAAAGTGTTAGTGACTGGGACAGGAAAAATTGAAAACGGATATGATATTGCAAATCATTTTAATGAGTTTTTAGTGGTATTGAAGAAAAGCTTGCCAAAGAAATTCCGAAAACAAACCAATCGAGTTTTACACCCAAAATGAAGGTTTGCAGTTCCTTGTTTTTGAAATTGAGCTAACATTAAACCAGTTAAAAAATAAGGCAGGGGGTGTAGATAATATACACACGCAGGTCATTAAAAAAATAAGCACTTCAAAATAGCAGAAATAGTACCAATCCACAAGAAAGGCTCAAAAACAGAAGATATGAAATTTTGCTAAAATATTTAAAAAAATACTCCACGATAGACTTACAAGTTTTCTAAATAAGCTCAAGATGATATCAAACAGGCAATATGGGTTCAAAAAAAGCTGTTGGTACAAAAGATGCTTTAGCTTTTGTATCTGACTTTTTGTATAGTAATCTAGATAAGGGCAAACCAAACATAGCTGTTTTTTGGACCTGGCCAAGGCTTTTGATACAGTAAACCATGAGAGATTATTATAAAAACTAGAGTACCATGGTATAAAGGGTGCTACGCATAAGCTTGTCAAAGATTATCTTGCTGACAGAACACAAACTGTAAAAATAGGAATTAATAAAAGTGGTTTTAGAGACGTGAAAATTGGAGTACCACAAGGTACTATTTTAGGGCCTCTACTTTTCCTCATTTACATTAATGATTTGTTTGAGACTGCCAATGGATAGAATAGTCTCTTATGCTGATGACACTATAATTTTATGTACTCAGGAAGACTGGACAAAAACGGTCATACAAGCAAATGCATTTTTGGGCAAAGTATACTTGTGGTTGAATACAAATCAACTTTTTTTAAATGTTGCAAAAACAGTATACATTATATTTGCCAATTATATTGATTCAATTCTACCTGAGGCACTTTTGACAATAAATGCACAAGAATTGAAGAGAGTAGATGACACTAAATATTTAGGGGTAACAATTGATGCAAATATGAAATGGAAAAAAATTTTGAAAATATTGTCAAGAGAACTAGATATTTGATATATATTTTTGCCTTTTTAATGGTGTTGCAAGCTATGGAATAGTGGCTTGGGGCTCTGCATATGATAATGCAATGGGATCTCTTGCACGTATTCAGAAAAGACTAGTAAAAATTATTAATAAAGCTAGATCAATAACTGTTAACAAGAAACTATTAAATATAAAACAAACATATGCACTGGAGATTCTTATACATAATTATGCGAATTTGCGTGATGAGTACACCACCTCGAAAAAGATTACCAGAAATAAAAATATTGCACTTAGAAGGGTTTACCTGAACTTTTCACTAAGCTTCCAAATGAACTTAAAAATATATCTGGGAGTAATAGAGTTATCAAGAACAAACTGAAAAAATGGGTTTTAGAAAGTTGTTAATAAGACAATTATTGAAAAAAAGGTAAAAATTTGTGTTTGGAACATTAGTATTTTGGAATTTTGATGTATTTTAGAACTCTTAACACCACTTTTCTTTCAGTTAAATTATGTTAGTCTTTATATTTTTTAATTTTAAGTTTAAATTTTTTAATTTTGTAATCATTCATTATTAATATTAAGTTTTTGTTATGTTTTTATCCAAGCCTGCATACAGGTATGACCTACTGCAGGCTCCAGGCTTCTGGAATAGTTTGTTTTTGTATTTGTAAAATAAATAAATAAATAAATACATTTTACTCTAAAAGTGTATGGAAAATGATATTTTGGCTGATACTTAGTCTTTCATAGTGTGAATAGGGGAAGCATGCCACTGGATTCTTCTTTGAACTTTCAAGAGCTTTCTACTGGGACAGTTATACTCTGTTCGTTAGAAGTCGCATATTTGATTGGTTGTCTTCCTATTTAAAAATAAGAAAATGTATATGAAGGTCCGCTGCTATTTATTATTTATATCAATTATTTGTCGTATGATTTTCTCTCTCTATCCAGCGTTCATAATCCACACCCTCCATCTGATTCTGTCCTATTCTACGTTCGTCCATCCTCTCCTAGCAACTTTCCTAATGTCATTATAACATTATATTATATTCTTGTGGTATATGAGATTGCTCATCATCATTTCCAGGTGGCGTTGGGTAGTTTCAGTTCCATACAGCAGTACTCTGGAATGACACTTTTGGATGGAAGAACATTTTACTATTCTGGCAGCGACGACAGTAACCGTACTGTGGTCACATGGTGTGGGTATTCTTATCCATAAAAATATACGTCCCTCAGTTGCAAACTTAGTGTCGATCTCGGAGAGAGTCATCCTACTTTAGCTACTGGGAAAACCACTCAACACTAACAATATATGAGTTTATGCCCTTGCATCAGACAAGAGAGAGAGACAAGACGAAGAAATAGAGACTTTTTATAAACACCTAGACCAGGCTCTAAAATTCACAAAAAGCAATGAGCTCAATATATTAATGGGAGACTTCAGTGCTAAGATTGGTAAAGGAAATGTGGAACACATAGTAGGCAAATATGGCCTAGGCGAACGGAACGAAAGGGGTGAACGCTTAATGCAATATTTTGAAGAAAAACAGCTGGTTATAACAAATACTTGGTATAAACTTCAGACTAGACGCCTTTACACATGGAAATGACCAGAACATCTTGTCCGAAATCAAATTGACTTTATCATGATAAATAAAAGATTCAGAAACGCCATAAAAAAGGTGACTATACTATCAGGAGCCGATATTGAATCTGATCATATCTAGCTTGAAGCTAACATACAGATGCGTTTGGCAGACTAAGACAAGAAAGAAAAACAAACGACCCAACCCTAAACTACTTAAAAATACTGAAATAAACATAAAATACACAGACTGTATAAATGAACAACTAGATGGGATATCTATCTCTAATGATATTGAACAGGACTGGGCCAAAGTTAAGGAGTCATTTCAAATTGCGAACAACACTTATGGTCAACATTAAAAACGAAAAAACGAATGGATGACCCAACATATATTAAATCTTATGGAAAAACGCAGATAATGCAAAAACCAACAAGATCAGATTGGTTATGCTAGTCTTCAAAGAAAACTCCGTGAAGAAATAAGGATTGCTAAAGAGCAGCAGGCTGGAACAAAGATGTATCGAGGATGAAATCTTGCAGCGTCTTGGTGATACCTTCCACCTTCATAAGAAAATAAAAGAAATAACTGGAATATATAAGAAGAATCCCTCCTCTCATATCCGAAATTATCGCTTAATTAGTCTCATAAGCCATTTTCTCAAACTCTTCTCGCGTATCATGCATATGAGACTATACAAGAAATGAGAAGAAGTTAGTGGAGATGGTCAGTTCGCATTTAAAGGAGGTTTTGGGACGAGAGAAGCCATCTTCAGTCTCCAAATGCTGGATCAGAATTGTCTGGATCAGAGACAGGATATATTCATGTGCTCCATAGACTATGAGAAGGAATTCGACAACGTTAAACATGACCTCCTCATGAAATATCTACAAGAACTAGGGCTAGATTTTAAAGATATAAAAATCACTACTAACTTATATTGGAATTAATCAGTAGACTTCAGAATGGTTATACAACGGAAGATTTTGAAATAAGAAAGGGAGTTAGACAGGGTTGTGTTTTATCAACCATGCTGTTTAATTTATATGTTCGTGGAGGCAATGTCGATCTGGGTATCAAAGTAAACGGTATTCCGAGAAACATCAGATATGCAGATGACACTGCCATTTTGGCAGATAGCGCAGATGCTCTTCAAACATTATTGAAGGCTATACACAAGGCAGGAGAAAACATTGGATTAAGCATCAACATAAACAAAACAAAATTCATGATCATCAGTAGAAATCCAATTCAAGACGGCCGAATTCATATAAATGGAGAGAATATAGAATGGGTTAACAAGTTCAAATACCTGGGATGCCTTGTGAATGACAAATGGGATTCGAACATGGAAATTAAAGCCAGAGTTGGGCAGGCAAGAGCAACTTTCATCAAGTTACGCAAATTCCTTTGTAATAAATATCTTAACCTATAACTCAGGTACCGAATGGTTAAGTGCTATGTTGAAATATGAACATCAAAAGTGTCATCTATTAACAATCTGGAGGCGTTTCAAATGTGGATACTCAGAAGAATGCTGAGAGTATCTTAGGTTTGTAGAGTGGGGAATGAGAAGGTGATCGAGAGAGCCAACCTGGCAGATCGCGAATTAATCGAAAACATAAAAAGGAGGAAGATTTCATATTTGGGTCATATTATTTGTGGGAAACTTTATAGCTTTCAACGCCTGATACTCCAGGGTAAAATTCAAGGCAAAAGGGGAATGGGACGAAAAAGACTATCATGGTTGCGCAATATTCGTCACTGGACAAGTGATTTTCGGTCTCTCCAAAATACAGCTTTGAACATGAGAGAAGTTTGGTACAGACGCCTAAGCAGAAATCTGCACGGCACCTTAAGAAGAAGAGGGCAGCAGAACTAGAATTTAATATGTTATTTTCATGTATGTATAAAATCTTTTGTTTTAGTTTTATTATATGTACTCGTATATGTTTTAATCTCCCTAAAGCAGTTCATGCCAGTCTTATTATTCTGTTTAAATCTACCATTAGTGTTTTTTTTTCTTTCTATTTTTATGTATGTATGTACGATAAGTTTGTTATTGTATTGGGACGGTCTCTTCATTACCTTTATTTTGCTCATATTTATACTCATCCTATTTCCTGTAATCTTTCTCTCTTTAATCATTTCCGTAGATCTTCCAGCTTAGTTTTTTTGAACATAGCTTCTATTGCCAACGTAAATTCCTTCAGTATTATGGAGTCTCCCTGCTTCATTTCTCTTTGGCTTTCATTTTTTTCCCATCGGAATTTAGTTCAGGTTATTTCTTAATATATGTTTTTGATGAATTTGGTATATTTTGAATCAATACGATAATTATATAGAGTATTTAAAAGCGCTCATATTTTCATCGAGGCAAAGGCCTTATTATAATCTATAAATACTAAGCGCAAGCCTTGTAAGGTCTTCTCAATGATGCTTCGTATTGATTGTATTTGTTCTAGACTATTATATGAAACCTGATTTCATCATTCAATATTTTGGTATAATTCGTATTTCTTTGTTAGTCATGTAGTTAATATTTTTATGAGCAACTTAAGTATTACTTATTGGTATATAATTCTTCAGCTGTACCTTATCTACACAGCATTGCTCCAGTCCTGTGATATATTTCTTTATTATACATTATTCATCAGCTACATAATTAACGAAATATGCTGATGACACTCGCATTGTAGTCACAGCGCGGAGCCTTAAGGAATTCAAAGAGAGTGCGGGTAGAGCATTTATTTTGGCTTCACACGAACAATCTGATTCTACTCGTAAACTATAGTAAAACATACATTTTCTTCTTCTCATGACGTCTTCTATTGAAAGTTGGCGACCATATCTCTAAATGCGTCTCTATCTCTTGACACATGAAACAGTTCTTCAACACTGAGATTCGTCCACTCCCTTATGTTTCGGAGCCCAGAAAATTATCGGCAGGAAGAAAAATCCTGCCGATAATTTTCTTTCCCTTCATTCTTCCTTGCGTTATGTTTTGTAGCATTAAATACTTATCGTTGCCCAGGATGTATCCTAAGTAAGATGTTTTTCTTGTCTTGATGGTTGTTAGGAGTTTTTTTTGCCCCCAATAAGTCTCAATACTTCATCGTTGGTGACTTTATGAGTCCAGGGTATCTTTAGTATGCGTCTATACAGCCACATCTCAAACAATTCTAGCTTCTTGGTATTTTGGGTTCAAGTCTCCACCCCACACAGTAGCACCGGCCACACACATCAGTCCATGAATCTCAGTCTGATGCATAGATTTAAATTTTTATTGGTAAGCAGAGAGAGTACTTTACAAAATACCTTCTGAGCCGTTTCTATTCTGCTTTTCATTTCCTTATTTGGATCTAGTTGTGCATTTATGACTGAACCAAGGTATTGGTATTTTTAAACCCGTTCTATTTGTTTTCCATTCAGTGTGAGAATAGGGTTAATATTTAGGTTTTTGCTCACAACCATACATTTTGTTTTTTCGACGTTTATAGTGAGTCGTACTTCTTTGCACTCTCGGTTGATTCGCTTTAAGAGCTTGTAGATCTACACTCTCAACCATTATAGCAGTATCATTTGCAAATTTTAAGTTGTTAATTATATCCCTCCCATGCTCACTCCCTCAAATCTTTCATCCAGTGCTTTCCGAAAAACAAACTGAGAATTCACGTTGAACAGCTGGGGAAACAGGACGCAACCCTGCCGAACTCCTTTTTGAATTGGGATTTCATCGGTTTCCATATCGTCAACAAGCACTACTGCTGTTTGGTTATAGTAGATATTTTTAATTAATCGTATATCCTATATTTTTTTTTATGAGTTTGCCGTGTTGGAGTGTCAAGTAAGAATGTGACCGTTCGTATTCTTCAAAATATGTGTTTCGAGAACATTTTTTGCCATCATTGTATTCTTTTGTGTGCTAAGAACGGTACAATTACCTTAGTAAGTTGTCCAATCGTCTCCTGCATCAATAATCATCTGGCATCTTTGCTGTTGACAAGATTTTCTGCATACTACGGCAATGATCTCCAAATTTCTCGAATCTCGCTAGACAACTGAGTCAAAGTCCTCAGGGTCTTTCCTCTGAGCTTTCTCTTTACAAAGGAATAAACGTCTTCAATAGGGTTGGCGTCCGGCGATCGTGAGGGCCTCTCTAGTAACTTATCGTGGGCCCAAGCGAGCTGTTTCGCGACGATTTTCTTAATTTTGCCGTTCCTTGACGTAGCATTCATTTCGGGTCCCGTAAAAACAATGACATGATTCATTTCTCGACTTTGCCCACGGAGCCACGTTTTGACAAGTCGACGACATTTTCCGTCTTATTAAAACGATTTATCCACTTCTTCACAAACGCCACCGACTTTTTAATATATTTAGCGGCCGCGGAATGTGTCATTTTATTCCCCTTTAAATGGGAACAAAGAAAGACTGCCTCGAACCAACCCGCAAATAAGAGACGTATTTTGGATCTTACGTGATTTCGACGAAAGTTCGGAATCAACTGATGCTTTTACTAAAATACGTCATAGACAAAGATTTCCTCTACCGACTTTTTGTTGAATGGCTAGAATCGCATCTACCAAAAATGAATTATCGAGGACACGTTCTTACTTGACAGACTGTACATTTTTGTTATATTCACTTTACTTCTATAGCAGTATCATGGGAGCGAATAAAGCCTCTCTCCTTCCTCATTCTCCTCTAAAACCAAACTGCGCCTCATCAAGTTGTTCTTCGCATGTTCGGTATATTCTCTGTTGGATTATTTTTAAAAGAACATCACAGGACTTAGGATTGTTCTTTTTCGGCAAAGGAATGGAACCTTATTTAAGTCAATCTTTTAGGATTTCGTTCCTTTCATATATTACGTTGAAAACTTTTGATAGGCTGATTAAGTTCGAATCGTCCAAAGCCTTCAAGAACTCTGCCGGAATGTTGTCGGGTCCTACTCCTTTATTACCCTTAAAAAGTTTTACTGCGTACTCACTTCTGTTTTAAGTATACACATCCCTCTATTTGCTTTTTTCTCTTGTATCTTCCGGTTTTGCTGTAAATAGGTGTTTGATGTATTCCTCCCAGGTCCGTTTTTTGTTTGCTTCCGTTAATTGCATGTCTCCTTGGATGTTTCGTGTGACAACTAGTATTTTCTTCCTCGTCTTTCCAGTCAATTCCTTCAGTTTCTTATGGAGCTTAAAAGAATCATGTCTATTATTTAATTTCTCCATTTCTCGACAGTTTTACTCCATCCATGTCTCTTATTTCACCTGCCATTTCTCTCTGCATTGGTGTTTTTAAATTTATGCCTTTTTTCTCGGAGTTTTATAATTTTCTGAGTCATCCATTTTTTTTTGAAATAAGTTCTCTTTCACCCTTTTTTCTTGCATTTAACATTCTTGATTTAATTTTATTCCAGGCCATGTCAATATTTGATGGTGATATTTCGGAAAAGTCGTTTGCCATTGAGTCGTTGAACCGTGTTTGGCAGTGTTCTCCCTTCAGTCTTTTGTTATAGATTGCAGTTTCCAGCACGGAGTCTTAAGTAACTCAACGAGAGCTAGGATAGAGCATTAGTTTTGTCTGGACACAAACAAGGTGATTCTAAACTATAGTAAAAGGTATATATTCGCTTTTAACAGAATAATAGAAGGAAAAAGACATCCAGTCTATCACTTTAAGTAATTACCAATTATTAATGATATTTTCTTGGTATTCATACTGAACGACGATTAAAGGTGATAAGATTATGTAAGCAAACAAATAAATAAATAAAAAATATTATCTCAAAAATGAATTACAGCATAATCGCTCGTATTCTTGAAAAAATGTGTTTCGAGAACATTTTTCGCCATTAATGTATTCTTTGGTGTGCTAACAACGGCTTAATTATCTTAGTAAGTTGTCCTATCGCCTCCTGCATCAATAATCGCCTAGCATCTTCAAGACATGCGGTCGACGAGATTTTCTGCATACTCTGCAAATTTTTCGAATCGCGCGAGACAACCGAGTCAAAGTACTCAGAGTCTTTCCTCTGAGCTTTCTCTTTACAAGGGACCAAATGTTTTCAATAGGGTACTCTAGTATCTTATCGTAGGCCCAACCGAGACTCCTTGCGACGTGATTTTCGCCCAGCAAAAGTTGCTTCAACGTGCTTCGGAATTTGACATCATGAGCACGAAGATGTTGTCGAATGCTCTCAAAACTGATTTTCTTATTATCGCCACTCCTTGACACAGCGTCAGATTCGGGTCCCGTGAAAACAAAGACATGATTCGTTTTTCGACCTTCGCATAGTGCGAAATTTCTTGAGTTTACCGGAACTTAATTATTTAAACCAGTAAAACAGTTCTATTTGTTGGTTTTTTTAAAATTTTTAATGAAAATTAATGTGTTTTATTTAAAGTTTTTCAGTTTATTTGTGTTTTTTATTATAGAACAATTAAAAAAAACATACATTTTGTAACAACATTTTGAACATCTATTCAGAACGAGACTCATTGCAATCGTCTGAAGACTCGCAATCATTACATGGGCCTGCAAATCTTTCTAACAACTCTAAAACTTCTGGCGTAACTTCACTATGCTTGGTTTTGGGTGCTTTACGAAGACTAGCGATGTACGGATCCGATGAAATAAACAGTCGATTAAATAAATCCATATTTGTGTCAATTCGGGGTGTTTTTCTAGTAAAAAGTTTGCGATATTTTCTGCAGTCTTTGTTTCTTGCCTCCTGAGCTTCTTCAGAAAATTATCCGATCGGAAGAATGCAAGAGGCTATAATATCCTTTCCATGACAAAGGACTTTATGCACACTTACGGGCATTGAGTACTAGAAATATTCTTTCAAATACAATTCCAAAGTTTCTCTTGCATATTCGCCGAACTTATCTGAATCAATATTAAGACCACAATTTAGGCACTCTAACAGCACAGAAAACGCTTGATCAGATCAAATCTAAATTAACGCCAGTTATTTCGGAAGACTTTTCGGCATTTCTAAAGAATTTCCTCGCGGTATTACCATCGTTTGTGTTTCCGGTCTGCCGTTTTGGCATATCTATAAGCAAGCCAAGCTCCTCTTTGAATTTTTGTTGAATGTATTTTTTCTTCTCTGCAACTTTTTTTTTATTTTCTGCTCCACGAGCTTGCCATGCCTTAATATCCAGTTTGTACGATATATGTAAAAGACATTCCAAAAACCTTATCCATGCATGGAGGGGTGATAGTCCAAGGGATAAAAAGGATTCATTTATATTTTTTTGAGGTATATCGTAGATGTTGTTCATTTCACTAGGTTTAGCCCCACATAAGTAGCATGTTTGTGATGATGCACAGGATGATACAGCATTGCATACTTTACCGTCAATCATACAAAAGATCATATTTGCTGTAACCTCAAATTGCTTGCCATCTACAAGTATAGTGGTTGAAGTAAGTTGAGATATTTGTTCTTTCACTTTGTTTACTCCTGAGGTAATTACACTGACTATTTCTTTGGCAAAAACGAACTTAACGGGGCGACAGTACCGTGTGGAAGAAGAAGCAGGGTTTTTCCTGACTGATTATCACCATTATCATTTACAGAGCACATTTGGATTGGTACCATTGATACACTAAACATACTATCATTAGAGCTATGTTTGTCCATATACTTTTGTCGATAATTAACTTGCCCCATCACAACCCCACTATACGATAATATTTAGTGCTTTAACGTTTGATAAAGTTCTAAGAATCCTTTCTAGCCCTGTACAGAGTCTTGCTACGGTATGATTTACAAGCGACTGAACTGATACTTCAGCTGAAATTTCAGTTATTATTATGTCCTTTGGATAGTACAACCTCTTTGCCTCTTTTACAACATAATAAGGTGGATACAAAGTGCAACGGTGATTTTTTGCTTGATCTCGAACAATGTCGTACTGATTTGACGATAAATTTGCATCAATAAGTAGCGCCAGAGTCTGGTCTGGAGTTAATTTTCGTGGGCTGTTTGAAGAAGACATGCGAGCCTTCTTGATGTTGCTACCCCTTTCTGGAGAACCAGATGCCAGTTCCTTGACAATCGCTGCAGAGTTTCGTTTTCCAGATTGGTATAGCTTTATTGCAGTTGCTTTGGCTAACTCGTCTTGACTACCGGACTTCAAAAGATGATGCACTTTTCTATTTTGAACTTTAGGATGACAATCCCTAAATTCTTTTTTAGGTCTGCCTGCACTGGTCCTCGATCCACTAGACAATGCATCCCTTACAGCATTTGAAAATTTTACATTATTTTCAAGCCAGCTAGCATTTTTATTCAGAAATGATGCTAAATTTCGACTGGATTCCCTCCACCTTTTTTGTATTTTACAAACCAGCTCACGAAGAGTTGCCTTTAAACTGCAAAGAGCGTCAGATGTTAGCATTGGTGAGCCCATTTTTTCCAAAACAAAACCAATGATGGCGTCCGATGTTGGTTCTTCCTTCCACTTTTGGAATATGCAGGTATATGAAATTTGCAAAGTCATTCTGGAAAATGTTTAATTTAAAAGAAGATCGCAAAATATCGCAGAAGATCTTTTTGTGTTTCCAACAGAGGAAAAAAAAAACCTTTCAAATTTTGTGCGTTTCAAGCTGGTATTATGTAGTATCACTTTTTAAAGTCTCCACTGAAGTTAAAAATTTAAATTTTACTTACTTCTTAAAAATCACTTTTTTCACGAACAAATCACAGACGAGTAAGAAAAGATTTTGCAATTATTTAAATGCCAATAATTGACAATTCTCTTATAAAATAAATGAAGAAAAAAAATCATGGCCTACTGACTTGCCGTTTGTATGTACCACTCTATTAACTTAAACAAATCGAATAGCTTTCTGTAGGCAAAAAGTATGATTGAATAAGTAATGCAACTTTCAGGTGCATTTTGCAGTTGTTTCGCAGGGTTAATCCCCAAACTGAGTATGAGGTTTTAGAGGTGAGATATTAACCTACCAAAATAATGAATAATCGTATGCATTTTACGTATTTCAAAAATTCAATAAAGTTCCGCTAAACTTGCTAAATTTCGCACTGTGCTTCGGAGGGACTTTGCGAACGCCGTTGTGGTAAGTCATCGACATTTTTCGTCTCGTTAAAACGATTTACCCACTTCCTCACAAACGACACCGACATTTTAATATATTTAGTGGCAGCGGAATATGGCATTTTAGGCTCCCTTGGATATAAACAAAGAAAGACTGCCTCTAACCGATGAGAAGTGACTCATTTTGGATTTTAAGTGATTTCGACGAAAGTTCGGAATTTACTAAATGTGTCGTAGGCAAAAGTTCTCTCTACCGATTTTTTGCTGAATCTACCAAAACTATAATTAGATGAGTTATTAATTTGAAATATCGAGAAACTTGGAAAGCAGCCTTTATCGGGCGTGATAGGCCGGCCTGTATATGTATAAATTATTATTGTACATTAAAAGTAACTCTGCAATTCTTAGTAGACATAATCATTTACATTTTACCCATACCAAATACAATTTTGCTATATTAAGACGGCGTATTTCTAAGAATTTTTGTTTCTGGAGTATTTGTAGGCGGTAAGCAGTAGTGTGATGTAGCCAAGAGGGTCCCTTTACCCATTGATTTTCATAATTTATAAGTTCTTTAAAATTTTTTGGGGATAGGTTCAAGTTTTTAAAGTTTCAATGTAAGTAAGGTGCTTTGTTTTCCTTAAAACCTCCGCTCTGTTGGATCTTTTTTACAGTGTGGGAAAAATTTAAGCTTTGAAGGTTTTTACAGGAAAGGATTTTTTTTTTTTAATTAGGGAGTTAAGATGAGTCTGAGTTTCTAAAATCGCCTCACACGCTAGATTTTTCTTTTAAAATAAAAATCGATCGTGAAATCCGTCTATTCCCTCCTCCTGCCCATATGGATGTAGAAAAGGGCGCTTCTCCTATAAGCTCTTTTTATTGTTTTGTTCTTTTTTCTCTAAGACTGCTCTTTAGCTCCATCAAATTTCCCCAACCACTGAACCAGCTAGGCCACTGAAGCTATGCCCCCGTTTTACTCGTTAAGGATCAATGTCTGCTGTTAATACATAATATTAGTATAAACACAATGTAAAATTATAAGAGATGTGTTTAAAATTTTAAGTGATTATGTGAAAATATGGTTGCTCCATCATCACCATCATCAGCTATGTAGTCCATCGTCGGACATAAGCCTCCCGTAAGTACGTCCACCTTCTTCGGTTTTTGACCTTGTTCCCACTAGTCTTTTGATGTCGTCAAACCATAGGGTTTGCGGGCGTCCTCTACTTCTTTTTTCATTCCAGGGCCTCCAGTTGATTACTTCATGGGTCCATCAATTACACAGCCCCACAAAAAAAAAGTGGGGTATACTTTTGATGCGATATATCAGATCCGTAGTATTTTTGCCCGCTGATCATGAATCTGACGTCAGAATATCGCCATCACATCTCAATTTTTTTCTAACCTCAAAAAATAGGTAAAAATTAGTAAAAATTAAGAAAAATATACTCCTAAAAAGTTGATTCAAGCTTTTTCATGAATCCAAAGATGTATTAATATGTATTCGGACACGCTAAGCTAATATTCATCGGTTGGATTGAGCCATACAGTTCTGTTTTCTTTCTAACCTCAATAAATCAGACAGATATAGTGCTTCTCGAATGCAAAAACAAATTCAAATTAAAATTCAATCGATTCTTACCAAATTTGGTACACGGGGGTTTTTTGGGTTGCTGATCATGAATCTGAGGTCGGATTTGCAAAATTTAAAATGGCGGATCCAAGATGGCGGACAAAATTTTTGAAAACCAACCGATTCCTACCAAATTTGGTATACAGTTGGGGAATCCTCAAACCTGATACTCTTAAACCCTAAACCCTGAAACCTTAGACTCCCACACCCTGTAACCTCAAAAAATAGACCTCAATAACCCTGTAACTTTAAAAATGAGACCCAATAAACTCAAAACCAGGACTTTTAAACCATATACTCTCAAATAGTAGACCCTTAAGCCCTAGAATTGCGAAGGTTAGACCCGCGCCTAACTTTCCTTTTTTTGGCTGTATCTTGTTCTTTTTTCCGCGAATGACCTATTCAAAGGCTTTCTGCCCAAACGCTTTTGAGGACTTGTTTCTCTTTTTAGCTACCAGCAATAGTCCGCTAGCATATGGTCATCCCATCGTCCTTGATACCGATTTTCTATGATTTTCAGATCTTGGTGAAAACGTTCCCCTTGCTCCTCACTGTAGTCACCAAGATTATCTGGGAAATCATCGATGTGGGAGTCCAGGAAATGTAATTTTAGATTCATTAAGCAACCTAATGTTTGAAAATTTTTTACCATTTTCTCGACTATTTCTTTGTACTTAGGACTTTTATTATTTCCCAAAAAGTTTGTTGCGACTTCTTTAAAACTAAGCCAAGCAGCTTTTTCAACTTTATTCATTTTAGTAACAAATCTTGAAACAATTTTCTTATTTGTGGCCCGTCAAATACGCCTGCCTTAATTTTAGCTTCAGAAAATTTCGGAAATTTTTTATGCAAATTTTGAAACATGGGCCGTTTGTATCTAATGCTCTCGTGAATTGCTTCATAAGTCCAAGCTTAATGTGAAGCGGGGGAATAAGAACTTTTCCTGGATCTACCAATGGTGGAAACAATACATTATTTTCACCAGGAGTGAACGATTCTCTTGTTGGCCAAATTTTTTTCTTATAATGACGTTCCCTGTCTCTGCTATTCCACAGACATTTATAACAGGGATAAAGTGTAAACCCTGACTGTTGGCCAAGCAATATTGTTACAATTTTCAGATCTCCACAAATTTTCCAGTTATGATCAGCATATTTTATTTTTATCAAAAGCTGCTTCATTTTTTCATATTGCTCTTCCATCACTGTGGAATGAGCAATCGGAATGGGAGCGTAAACGTTGGTATTATGCAGCAAAACTGCCTTAATGCCCCGTTTAGAATAATCAATGAACAGTCTCCATTCTTTAGGATCGTATGAGTTATTTGGAAATTCATCCATTAGACCTTTTACATCGGTACAATATGAAAGTGACAATTCCTCGTCCATTGTGAAATATTTTCGAAATTCTTCATCTCTGTTTCTATAATAAGAAATCGTAGCTTCTGGCTTAAGTAAATGTCTTTTCTTTAAAAAGGAAGCAAGATGCTCTGAACCATCTTTGGATAAGCCTAAATCTCTGACTAGATCACTAAGTTCTGACTGTGATACGAGTATTGGTTCTGGTTTACGGTTGTATGGTAGAAATTCTTTATCTGTGTCACTAGTATATGATAGGTTGTCACTAGAACATTCATTAGTAACAGTGTTTGAATCTTTTTCGACAGTCTCAATGTTTTCGGCATGAACTGATAAGGTGAAATCATTTGTTTCCATAACATCAGCATCAAGTGGTTCAGGAGGCGGAATTAGTTTAGTCGGTCTTGTTACTGTCGAAACATCGTTATAAGTAATAGTGCTTTTATTTTTTCGGTTATGCCTAGATACAACATTCATACAAAAGTAGCAATCATTTTCACTGTATGGTCTATTCCATATTGCTGGTCTGGAATATTTAATCGCCTTCTTATTGATGTACAACATTATTTTGCAAGAACTGCAAATGATGTGGGGAACCCAATCTGTATCTTGGTGCTGTATTTCATTGTTAAAACAATCCTTATATAAGGTTTTAATCTTATCCGTTATCGGTGACCCCATTTTACTCAATACGTGTTGACAGCAAATATAACAAAATGAATCACTGTTTTTATCGCACTTATGAAAAGTCCTTGTACCGTGAGACCGTTTTCTTGTAGCATTATACTCTACATGAGCCAAGTCACCCACACATGAAGAGCTACGGTCGCTGGATGACGACGGCTGCGGGCCCGCTTTCCCACCCTGACCAACCGCCGATACTGGTTTTTCCGAGTCCCTGCATCGTAATTCTCTTTCTTCTACCTGCCATGACGGCATCTAAGCCGTTATCCAGGGACTCTGCCGGCTAGTGGAGTAACACCGTTGCCCACCGTCACCACGTGGAGGTGCCCTGGATGCAGGTAGAAGAATAAAAATCGACCGATGAATTTTCGCGGCGTTCAAAATGGCGCGAAAACATCTGCCATCTTGAATTTTGCAAATCCAACCTCAGATTCGTGATCAGCGACCCAAAAAATCCCCGTGTACCAAATTTGGTAAGGATCGGTTGAATTTTAATTTGAATTCGTTTTTGCATTCGAGAGGCACTATTTCTGTCTGATTTATTGAGGTTAGAAAGAAAACAGAACTGTATGGCTCAATCCAACCGATAAATATTAGCTTAGCGTGTCCGAATACATATTAATACATCTTTGGATTCATGAAAAAGCTTGAATCAATTTTTTAGGAGTATATTTTTCTTAATTTTTAGCAATTTTTACCTATTTTTTGAGGTTAGAAAAAAATTGAGATGTGATGGCGATATTCTGACGTCAGATTCGTGATCAGCGGGCAAAAATACTACGGATCTGATATATCGCATCAAAAGTATACCCCACTTTTTTTTTGTGGGGCTGTGTTATCAGATAGTCTTGCGATATGACCCGCCCAGCTCCACTTCACCCTGCTTACCCTCTCAGCTATATCAGTTATCTGGGACCTTCGTTGAGCTTCTTCTTTAGTCAGCCTATCCCTCAATGATATTCCCAATGGAAGTTGTTTAAAAAGATCTTCTAGCGCCGACGTAAACAATTTCGGCGAGATGGTGTCCTCTTGACGTACCCCTATTTTCATTTTTGTCTTATTGGTGTTTTCTTTCAATACTATCTGAAATGTTGCCTTTTTATATATATTTTGAATAATCGGCGAATATCTGCTGCCAATTCTATAGTTGCTTAGACTATTTAATGTTGCCCATACTTCAAGGGAGTCAAGCGCTTTCTCATAATCCACAAAGACCACCCAAATCTTAAAATTATACTCGTTTAATTTTTCTATTAAGGTTCTTAATACTTGAAGGTTGTGTGAAGGTGTACTAAAGTATTTTCTAATTGTGGCTTATTCTTTGGATTGGTAAGCGTCAAATTTCTTTGTGACTCTTGCAGTTATTATTTTTGTAAATAACTTGTACATTACGGATAGTAAGTTGATTGATCTTTAGTTAGTTAATTCAGACTTATCTCCTTTTTTGAAGAGCAGGACCACCACAGCATTATCCCAGTCTCGAGATACATGGCACATATCGAGACACTTATTATACAATATATCTAACAATCGTAATATGGCCCTGTTGTAACATTTGCTGCTCTTCCTCTTGCCATGGTTGCGTACGCTTTATAATTTTCGTGATAACTATTTTTTACGTATACGTCATAACAAAGTAAAATGAAGTGATTTGCCCAATATGACTCGATATTTTAAATGTTAAGTAATTATGAAAAAATAACTTAATTTTCAGACTGTTTGAGTCTAGGTACACCGGAAAGAGTTAGTAACACTATAAATAAGAAGCAAACCGTTTAACTTCCTCTGCCACCCCTTTAGGCCCTTTTATCTTTGACTATAAAAAACAATGCCCAAAATTTTTTCATTAGCCGAATCAAAAATAAGAAAATATTGTCATAATACTATTAAAGTTATAGAGTGGGGAACTGTCTCGTGATCTAGAGACCCTAAAATGTTAAGTAATGGAAAAGTCTCAAAAAGTGGTTTATTCACAAATAGAATACTTCCCATTAGCAAGGGAAATAAACACGCACAGTAAAGAGACAAACATAATTTTTAATAATTCGAAACATAAGACTGCTTTTTCATTTCAATTAAATTGTCAATAACATTTTTTTATCTATTCCGCAAATAAAACCTAGTGGTGATAATATTAACTACGAAAATAATTTGATATATAATTAGACTAATTTTTTGCACTAACATGAATTAATCATTTATTAATAGTGAGATAATTACAATAGATCTAGTTTTTAATTTTACTCAGGATAGGACGTGTCCAAGTTCTCCGCGCTTTAAAATATAACAAAATTTTCCATTATTATTTAAAAAAAAAAAACTTTTCGTTTCAAGTTTATTTAATTAAGCTTGCATAATTTACTTTATAATTTTTATTAATGTTACCTTTACTATATAGTACACAGAATGTTTTTTAAGTAAGAAACTTTTATGCATGAATATGAAACTGTCAAAAAAATACAAAACTAAGTTTTATTTTTGCTGCTCCAGTTAAAGTGTTTTAAAACTCCCTCTTATTGTACGCAGTTAGCAGCTTACGTCGCGATGTTTGAAATTTTATTGAAAAAAGAATTGTAAATAAGCCAACGGAGTGTATCAAGAATAGCGAGCAGTGTTTATAGTTTCATTTGTTGTTTATTAAAGTAGTCAGCCTGGTTTTTGATTGAAATAATGAATCAGCTGCAAGCGATATTGGTTTTAGTCAAGCGAATAAGGGATTAATGGAGTGGGAGAGGAAGTTAGAGGGGTTACTTCGAATATATCGTGTTATACATCTATTTGAGTGTTTTTGGAATCAAAAAATCTGAAAATTATATTACTTTTTTATTATGTCCAATCTTAATAGAAATTAGTATGCAAAAGATTTTAAATTGGCTCTAATTGACATTACAACTTATATTGTTGTATTTTTCACTCTATTACCTTGGAAGTTATGTTCACAGACTTATTGGGTGATTGCAAAGTTCGAGCCCGATTAGAAACCAAATTAGATACAACACATTTTCATTAAAAATAATATTTATTTAGTATAATCAATAATATACTCTTAATCCTTTTTTATAACTATCTTCCATCGTTTTACAAGTTTTTGAATTCCTTCTTTGAAGAAACTGCGTAAGGCAGTTTTTGACTTCTTCCTGAAGGGGCAAGGTCAGGGGAATATGACGGGTGCTGGAGGATTTCCCATTTTAACTCCCAGTTTTTGCAGTGTTTGTTGAGCAACATGTGGTCTAGCGTTGCCGTGGTGAAAGGTGATGCCTTTTCGAATGACCAAATTGGGACGTTTTGCTTGGATTTCAACATTGAGTTGGGTGAGTTGCTTACAACACTTTTCCGCAATTATTATTTGACCAGGTGGCAGAAGCTCGTAAAAAATTATTCCTCTGTAATCCCACCAGACACATAACAGCGCTTTCATTGGGTGCAATTCAGCTTTTGCCACAGATCTTGTTATTTCACTTCCCTGCTTCCAACTTCTTTTTCTTATTATGTTGTTATACACAACCTATTTTCCATATCCAGTTATGACTTGATCCAAGAAAGGTTCATTTTGTTGGCGGGCGAGGCTTAGGAATGGCTGAGGAAACACGGTTCAGTTTGTTCCGTTCTGTCAAAACGTGAGGAACCCATATATCGTGTTTCGAAGTGTATCCAAGTTGCTTTAAAAGTCGAAATGCAGTCGAATTGTCAACATTTAGTCTCTCAGCAATCCAGTGGTAATCCACGGATTATTATTCATTAAGTCACGGATAAAGTCATTATCAATGCCAAGAGATCGCCCAGAGTAAAGTTTATCGTTTAGATTGAAGTCGCCATTTCGAAATCGACCAAACCACTTTTTTAACTATCCTAAGAGCAGAAGTACGATCCAAATAAATGTCTTGAATATTTTTTGTTGCAGTTGTAATACTCACTCCGTTTTTAAATTCATATAACATAACATGACGAAAATGTAACTTTTCATTTTCCATTTTGAATATTAACCCTGCACACAAACTTTTTTTAAGTTTATGTTAACTCACGACATATTTAGATAACAGTCAGTTAATAATATGATTTTAAAAGAAACATTAGCACAGTCAAAAGTGCTTCGGGCACGAACTTTTGCAATCATCCAATATATTCTGTAAAATTAGTTTGGCCTTTCTCATTTTTTAAGGGCTAGCAATCTTATATTTTCGAAATCAGTTCCAGAAGACCTGTCATTTGATACCCCCCGTTCATATTAAAAAAATATGATAAATTTAGGAAAATATATGGTAATGAGCAAATCTCGAGCAAACAAAAACTCAGATCTCGTGCACACAGTACTGCTGACAGATCAGTATGTTTAAGAAGAAGAAAATATCGTTCATATTTTTGTTTATTAATCAGGATCGTTAAGTTTGCAGTAATTGTCAGCATAACCTACTCAATATTTTGTAAAATATTTTTAGTTGAATTTTAATATTTTTTCCAAAATTTCGGCTATATCGTTTGACTTGGTAAATTACGTTCGAAACAGTTGCAAAAAAGAGCTTTGCTTTGGCAGATTCCTAGAAGCATGTTTCCCTGGCAGTCGAGAATTAAACCTAGAAAGTGACTAATCTTAGCTTGTTCGTTTAAGAGAGGTTTTTAGTTATATCTGAATTCTCGGGATATTTTTTATAACGTTTATGTAACTTATAAGTATTTGACCCGGAAAAAATGCCATCAGCTATCGAAATGTTCATTGATCGAATTATCCAATTTACCGAATTGAAATAGTGAAATTCAACTAAAAATAATTTTTGCATTTAGACAAGAAGAATAGCTATATTAAAAGAGACCTGGCAAAAACCTAGGTAGAATTTACTATCATTTTATTACGATTTAACCACAACTGGTCAACATTAATTTACTTTCCTCCATGTTTGTTCACTAAGGGTTTCCCTTGTTACGGAACAAAAAAGTGGAATTAATATACGGTTAAGCGCCAAAAATCCTAGATAAAGTTTAATTGGTTATGGTTGTGGTTAGATAAAGTATTAAATTTTTTGAATTTGAAACATTCTTGTGGTTTACATTGTTACGTTTTTACATGACAGATTTTTTGCTTTTATTAATATTCACCGAAACAGTTTTTTGAAGATGTTTTAGTCCTTTCCCAAGTTAACATGTCAAAACCTCACTGTTGATATTTAAATTAAAACATCAGTAAAGTAATTTTTCCAGTGTGTCTGTCGCAAACACCTAGTTCTACAGTAAATATTGATTTTTTACTTTCTGATACTAAACAATCACTTAATTTTAAATTGAATTTGTAGATACTATTCAGTAACAAAGGAATAATAAAAAGGAAAATTAAGTAGAAAAAAACTTGTGTTAGAAATGGACACATTAAAATAATAATAAGATTTTTTAAATTTAGCCCTACAAAGGACGTATATGACGATATATTCGAAGTCGTTTTAGAATTATCGTGTCAGTAGGCCGATAAACGGACAGATAGTCTGATGAAAATGGACAACTAAGCATCTCGTGTTATGGGGACCGTGAGACGTTAGGAAATGCAAAAATCTCCAAGAGAGATCTTTTGACAATAATGTTCATTAATCCGCAACATAAAGGATTGGTACGGTATAACAAAGTGTTGTCCCGTACATACGGGGGCAGCTCTTTAAATTTTTACAAAAGACCACTAGATGGCGCTATTGAGATGTGACATTACCATGGTTGTAAAATTTGGCAGCTCAGAAATTGGCCGAGTAGTTTGTTTACCTAACTGAACAACAATGCCTCGAATCCCTTCGTTCAACTTTTGATAATGAATCACCATCAGAAAAGACTGTTTACAATTAGTTTGCAGAATTTCTACATGGTCGTGCTTCCGTCAGCGATTAATTTCGTGAAGGTCGATCAAAATTGGTTGTTGTTTCTAAAAACATCGACGCTGTGCGCAACATGAATGAAGAGAATCGACATGCGACTTACCGTGAGATAGAGGCATCCTTAGACATATCGAAGACTGCACTATATTCGATTTTGCATAAACATTTAAGCATGAAAAAGATCTGTTCCCGATGGATTCCGCAGAATTTAATAGAAACTCAAAAAGAGGCTCGTGTGAAATGAAGTAAGGAATGGAAAAATTTGACCGAGGACATGCAAAATCCGTATACAACATCGTAACAGGAGACGAAACTTGGATATATTCGTACGAGTAGGAAAGTAAGCAACAACCAACTAAAGGGGTCCCAAAATTTACGCAAGATTTGAATTTGGCGCCATTTGTATGACAAAGTGTTGCCAACAAACCAAAAAAACACAGCGTGACAGCTGACAGTTCAGGGTTATTAAAAATGGAGCGCTACACGAAGGAACCACGTGTTTTCATTGTTGACCAATATTTTAAAAATAATGAAAGTTTGGCAGCTACAGTTCGGAATTTTCGTACAAAATATGGTCGGAATAGTGATTTAACTTCATCAACTGTGAAGAGATTAATTGAAAAACTCAAGGAGATGATCTTAAACGCTCTGGCTGTCCTTCAACAAGTTGTTCGACACAAAACATTGAAGCAGTTCGTACGAGTGTTGCTGAGACTCCAGGAACATCAATTCGGCACCGTGGTCAAGAATAGTACATTTCGAGAAGCTCTCTACAGCGTATTATCACGAAAGATTTGCATCTTCATGCTTACAAAGTTCAATTGACTCAAGAACGTTGAATGAATTATGGAACAAAAAGTGGATACTGATTTTTCGAAGAAAATCATCTTCAGCGATGAGGCTTATTTCCATCTTGATGGCTTCGTTAATCGACAAAATTGCATTTGGGGTTCAGACAATCTATACGTGACTGTTGCGAAACAAATGCATCCACAACGTGTCACTGTTTGGTGCGGATTTTGGACTGGAGGCATCATCGGAGCGTTCTTCTACGAAAATGCGGTTGGCCAGGCGATAACAGTTAATGGTGCTCGTTATCGCGATATGATAATCCAGTTTTTTGTGCCTAAATTGCAAGATATGGATGTGGACGACATGTGGTTTCAACAAGACGGTGCCACATGCCATACAGCCAGAGAAACAATTCAATTACTGCATGAGTCATTTCTTGGTCGTGTAATATGTGGTTTTTGGTGATCAGAATTGGCCGCCCAGATCAAGCGATTTGAAGCCATTGAACTTTTTTCTTTGGGGTATTTTAAAGTCTAAGGTTTATGCTAACAAGCCCACGACCACCCACGATTTGAAGGAGGAAATTAAGCGCTGTATCAACGAAATTCAGAGTGCGTATATGCCAGCAAAGCCGTGGAGGCTATTTACCCGATATGTTATTCCATACATAACCCTATACTGTATACTTTACGAATCAATAAAAAAATTACAATTTTTAATTAAAAAACCTGTATTTTTATCAAAATTACTTCTTGCGTGAATTTTGGGACACCCTTTATTTGGGTGTTCCAAGATAAACCGAATCCAACAAAAGTTGCTCGTTTGCGAAGCACTTCCAAGAAAATGATCATTTGTTTCTTTGATTATACTGGGCATGTTGCAACCATTGCTTTAGAGGATCGAAAAGCAGTTAATGCTGAAAGCAGATGTCATCGATGATATCAGGAAAAACAACCGAAAATGTAGCATCATTCTTCATCATGACAATGCCAGATCTCACACAGCATGTCAAACAATTAATTATTTGACGGAGAACAACATCCAGTTAATGTCTCATTCCCCGTATTCACCTGATTTGGAAAAAATGTTACGAGAATTGATTGGAACGCATGCAAAAGTGTATAAATCTTAAAGGTGAATATTAAGAGAAACAATAAAACGTTATTTTTTGTAAACACTTAAAAGCTGGTACCATATACATATTTAAGTAGAGTGAGGAAGGTACCCTAGCTATTATTCTGATAAACATTAAGGATTGGAATGAATCGCTGACGTGTAATATAGCACATGGCAACAAAAGAAAAAAATAAACAATGACTAGTGGAAAAAAAGAGTGAATCAGACAACAGAACATTTAGAGACTAAAGTACGTCCAACGTAGACATTGGGATAAATTCTTGACAGTTTTGTAGCAATTGTTTTGCAGATTTTAATAATTAATGACTTAACAATGTGTAAGCTGTTTTAATTTCTAATGAATTCTTGATGCAATGTGTCGATAAACACGCAGCACCGCTTTCCTAGAAATAAATATCATAATATAATTTATTTTTTTACGCCAATTTAAAAAAATGTTGAAACTGAAGTTTTATAAATGAATATTTATTCTTCAAGCAAACTGCATAATTGTGGGCCTCTTTTCATTAAATGTTTTAAATTTTTGGCGACACTCTAGGATGCTTAGCAGCTAACTGCAGTACATAAATATTTTTTTACGAAGAAAATAATCAGTAATTAATTTCCGAGACCTGTTCTTTATAGTGGTACTACGAAACTGCCGGCTTACACAAAATTTTAATTGTTAAGAGGAAATTAAGAATATATAATGTAGGAGTTAGGATTTAGAAACAATTTCTCTTTGGCAAGGAATTTAATGATTTAATTTTGTCCGTTTGTTTATATATATATATATATATATATATATATATATATATATATATATATATATATATATAATTATTCACGAAACAATGTCCCTTGTGTACAATAATGCCATGGTTTTCCAAACTATTTACACCAGAGCAGAAACTGGTGGGAAAAAAAATTCCCAGAGACAGGTGGCTGCCTCGGAGAATGATGATACGTATTAATAGTTAGCTACAATATATATATATATATATATATATATATATATATATATATATATATATATATATATTTATATATATATTTATATATATATATATATATATATATATATATATAATAAAAAATAATATAAAATAAAGAAAGAAAGCAAGTATCAAACAAAATTCTTAAATATCAAATTTGTTGGGGAACTCGGCAAAGGGCGTGATAAATGTTCACACAATGTTCATTAAGCTAATATTTCGGTCCTTGGTTGGGACCTTCTTCAGGGCAAAAACTGAAAAGGAGAATGAGTCTACTAACTGAGAAAACTTGGGCAAAAATTAAATTATTCAAATTATTATTATTATAACTTGTGTAGAAAATACAACAAAATATAAGATGTAATATAAGACAAAAACACTCACATGAATAGTGAAAAGTTGAGTTAACATGAATTGCCATAATTAGCTTATAACATAGAAACGACTAATAATCCATTAAAGTAAACACTATAAACTAATACATAAAGTTAAAAAATCGAATTTATAACAGGGATGTGTTTGAAAACACTGGATGCTGAAAAAATTTTTTAATTAATTCACGAAATGATTGACATACAGCTGACAGAAGATGACTACCTGATAAAAAAAAAAAATGTTTTTCAGCATCCAGGGTTTTCAAACACATCCCTGTTATAAATTCGATCTTTTTAACTTTATGTATTAGTTTACAGTACTCAGTATATATCACCACTACACCAAACACTTTATTTTTGCACTCGACGCACGTTTCGCTAACCATGTTAGCTTCATCAGGAGCGATGATTGACTAAAGCTTAACTACAAATCTACCCTATTTATACTTAGCCTAACCCTTGAATTACTCAAGCGGAACTAATGACATAGGCAAGGCCATCAGTTCCGGTCAAGTAACCAGTAGAGGGGACTATAAGGAATAGGCCCTCTGTCTTTATTTAAACTACTTTTACATTTTATGATTTCCATACTTTCGTATGCGTTCAACAATCTCCTATCAGATACATTTTTTATTAATCTTAGATTATCTAATGTTACAGTATGATCAGCTTCAAGGGCATGTTCGGCAATGCTAGACTTTTCTGTTCTATTGTATCTTAAGTGTACTAAATGTTCTTTACATCATATTTTAATTGACCTTTTAGTTTGCCCAACATTTTTTTTGTCACTAATTTCATAAATTCCACTTTTCTCACAATTAGGAATCTTATCTTTGGGATTTCCTAAGATATTCCTCAGATTGTCTGATGACTTATAGACTTAGGTGAGGTCTACCTTATTAAATACCTTATTGAGTCCCTTGCTATATTTCGGATTATATGGTATGGAGACATACTTGGTGTTATTTTCTTCGCGTGTAAAAAAGGTGTAATTCTGAATATTAAACCTAAATTTATGTCTATTTATTAGCTTATTTACTAAGTCATCGTCATAACCATTAACTCTAGTTATATTTCTAATACGATTCCTTTCTTTATTAAAGTTTACTCTATTCAGAGAGAAAGTGACTAAACGATGAACTAAAAAATGTAATGATGTTGTTTGCAATGAAATGAATCATTAGGAATATATCTATCTGTTATTGTGTCCTTCCACCTCCTTTCCTTTCAGTTTTTGCCCTGAAGAAGGTCCCAACCAAGGACCGAAATATTGGCTTAATGAACATTGTGTGAACATTTATCACGCCCTTTGCCGAGTTCCCCAACAAATTTTATATTTAAGTATATATATATATATATATATATATATATATATATATATATATATATATATATATATATATATATATATATATATATATATATATGTATATATACATATATATATATATATATATATATATATATATATACATATGTATACATATATATATATATATATATATATATATATATATATATATATATATATATATATATATATATCGTCATCATCATCATTTCAGCCATCACTCATCCATTGGCGGACATAGGTCTCCTCTTCTTCCCTCCACTTTTCACGATTTTGAGCTTTTCCGATCCATGATTGCCCTGCAGATCTCTTTAAATCATCTTTCCATTCCTGAATCTTTTTGTTCCATCTGTTATCAGGTTGTCTCATTGTGTCCTGCCCACTTCCACTTCTGGGTCACCACCCGCTCTTTCACGTCTGTAACCTTTGTTTGTTGCCTTATGCATTCGTTTCTTATTTTGTCTTTGAGTTTTATGTGTAGCATTTCTCTTTGGGTTATGCTTAATCTGTCCATTATAGCGCTTATAAGTGTCCATGTTTGTGATGCATAAGTCAAAACAGGCAAGACACATTGATCGTAAACTCTTTTGCGTAGTTTCAGAGGGATTCTTTTGTTTGTTAATATTTGTCTATGTCTGCCAAAAGCCGCCCAAGACAATCTAACTCTTCATTCTATTTTTGCGGTCTGGTTTGATTTGCCGAATTTTACCAGTTGCCCCAAATATATATATTCGTCTACATATTCTAATACTCTGTTATTTATCCGTATGTTTTGTGGCTCTTCTACATTTGTCATGACTTTTGTTTTGTTTATATTGAGTAGCAGTCCGACTTTCTCTGACTTCGTCCTTAATTCATTCAATATTTCCTGTATGTCGTCTATGATGTTCCGAGATTATAACCACATCATCAGCATATCTTAAATGATTCAATCTTTCTCCATTTATGTTTATACCTTTGCTTTCCCATCGCAATTCTTTAAAGATTTCTTCCAGAGCAGCATTGAATATTTTTGGCCTTGTCTTACTCCTCTATTTATTGGTATAGTTATGACTTTGTTATGTATTTCAACTGCCATTTTCGCTTATCATAAATTTCTTTTATAATATGGGTGTATCAGGAATAGACTCTGCTGTTATTTAATGCCCTCACTACCGCCAAAGTTTCTATGCTATCAAATGCCCTCAGGTAATCTATAAATATTATGTACTAAGGTAGGTTGTATTCTGTGGCTTTTTCTATGGAAGTTTTGATGGTAAGCAGGTTGCCCTATAGCTTGTTCTATAGGTTGGTTTAGTTCTAGTTTATTATTTAATCTGCTAATGATTATTTTGGAGAATATTTTGTACATTCTTGACAATAGGGATATTGGTCTATAATTGTCCAATTCACATTTATCCCCTTTTTTAAAAAGTAGGATTGTATTGGACTTGTTCCAATTTTCTGGTATCTTCCCCTCTTCCAGACATTTATTGAATACAATTTTTAATAGTTGTATAACTTTCACGTCCCCTTCTTTTATAAGCTCCAGTAGTACTCTATCAGGTCCTGGTGCTTTATTATTCTTCATGTGTTTTATTGTTGCTTTTATTTCATCTTCGATTATTTCCGGCATTTCTTCTAAATTAACATTTATTACGATTTCTTCTTTAATGATGACTGGCGGTTGGTTTTTCTGTTCGTAGATTTTTGAATAGTAGTTTTCCACAATTTTTGCCATTTCTTTCAAGTCGCTTACTTTTTGTCCTTCATTGTTATTTAGGCTGATAGTTGTTATTTTGCCTAGATCTCTCTTTATGTTTTTATTTTGGTCTATTATTTGTTCGATTTGTTCTTCTAGTTGTTTTCTTTTATCTTCTTTGATGGATTTTTTGAGAGATTTGTTTGTTTCTATGTATTGGTTCCTTCTTTCCTCGAAGAGCTCTAGTGTCCTAGGTCTCCATGTTTTATTCTTCTGTTTCTGCTTCTGTTCTTTTGCTATTTTTTCTATCAATGTTTTTGTTAGAATTTTAATGATTGCTTCTGCACTTTTGGATGCGATATATATATATATATATATATATATATATATATATATATATATATATATATATATATATATATATATATACATACATTACTTAGTCAATCATCGCTCATGATGAAGCTCAGATGGTTAGCGAAACACACGTCGAGGGCAAAACTAAAGTATTTTCTGTGGTGATGATATATACCGAGTAGTGTCATTGTGCCGAATATTCCAAATTCCTCACATAGTATAGAAATATAAATAGGGCAACACACTTGGATCCATAACGGAAATTGTTGAGAATATACTATATATTAATAGTAAAATAATGTGGCAGTGGAACAGTTTTCTGCTATAAATTCTCGCAAAAACCTTTTTTTAAATCAAACTTTCCTTTTACGGATTGGCAGGTGTGGAGATTAAGATAATATTCTTTTCTTTTGCAAACAGTGAAAGTCGGAAGATGATTTCAAAAATAGAGATAAGCTAAGCTTATAAATAATGTGTATAAATTCTTTATTTCATATCATATATAAACAAAATTTAAAATTTTCATCTCGACGATCATCGAAGAATAGACTGAGTGTTAAGTTGTTAGAGTAGAGTTTCACTATGGATAGAGATTTTTTTGTGAAAAATCCCTTCCCTCCGATCATCAATTTTTAGTTCCAGTGCTAGATGGTATTTTTTTCGTCAGAGGGTTTCGCTTTCCGATTATCGTTAGCGCTCTCTTGTTTGTGATTATACCTCCTCCCCCCTCTACAAGTAACTCCGCCTTTAGTATTCTCTTTTTTCTTTAAAGAAATTCCGTTTGTATGCATATGATTCCTGGCTCTCGACCTTTGCTATGCCACTGATTAGGTGGTGTACTATGATAAATTAATATACATACATATTTAATGAAAATTTGTACCAGTTTGCTGAATGGGTATCTCGAAACTATTTTAATTTTTTGCGGTAAGATTATGAATGTTATCAATAAATTTAATTTTATTAATTAGTTAGTAATGATTATGTGTCAAAATTACCTTATATGTAAAACAAGTTAGGTGGATTTTGCGTCTATACGCTTTTATCAAATTATATTAATGTAATTCACTAATAATAATGAAATATTAAATTTTTGATATAATGTATGCATTATTCCAGATTGTATTTTTAGTGTTCCGTGTGCAATACTTATAAAATCACTTTGGTGTCTGTCTGTCTGTCCGTCTGTCCGTCTGTCACACCCGATTTTCTCCGAAACTATTTGACATAGAAAGTTGAAATTAGGTACAAATATAGGAATTTTACCGGCGAGTGCGGTGTCAAATGAAACCTTGTAAAAACACGAGTATAAAATATATATAATATAATATTTGCTCACACTTTTCTGTGGACTATTTTTAAAAAAGGCTGTAGAATGAAAGAAAATTATCGGGAGTGCATTATCTTTAATAACACAGGCCAACGTTGAAAAAACTTTTTTAATAATTTTACCTGATTCCTATGTTTTTTTTGGTATGCTGAGTCCGAAAATAATAATAAAAAAGTCGTATCACCCACCAATTTTTCACGTTTTATTATTCAAAATGTGAAAAGTTTACTTTTTATCATTCGAATATTATTAGGTTGGCAATAAAATCAGAATTTTATAAGGTTGGCAGTAAAATCAAATGTTATTAGGTTGGCAGTTCTGATAAATGTCTCAGCTGTTTGTTTTCTTCCAGTTAAAATAACCTCGCATTGCAGTGTTTTAATTCACACTCAAAGTATGGCTAAACGTGGTTGTAAAAACTCTCATAACACTTTTTATTATATGTATGGTGGGTTTGTAGTTAAAAAACATCAAAGAAACATTACTGACTTTGTAAAAAAAGTATTCTTTGCATATTTTGGTGTAGAAATCGGTAATCAACAAAAATGTATGTTATGTTTGTGTGGAGGATCTTAGGAAATGGTATAAGAAAGAAAAACTTTTAGATTTGCAGTACCCATGGTATGGAGAGAGCAAGAAAATTATTCAAATGATCGTTATTTTCGCAGCGTTGATATTTCTGGATATAACTCCAAAGATAAGAAAGTAATTGTCTATCCTAACTTTACTTCAGCTAATTGGCCGGTACTACATGGACCGGGACTTCCTGTCCTTGAGCCATCTCAGTCTATTGATGACGTTTTACAGTCCAGTCCCGAATTTAATATTCTCTAGAAAATTTAAAACCACAGTTGTTTACACAAGCTTAGTTAAATGAATTAGTGAGAGAATTGGGTTTGACTAAGGAAAAAGCAGAATTGCTTGGTTCTAGGCTGAAAGAAAAACATTTATTGGAATCTGGAACATCTATTTACCATTATAGTACAAGAGATCAACAGTTTGTATCATATTTTATGTATCAAATTTTCCCTATTTTGAAATTTAATCGATGTCATATTGTGAGAGAACTGTAGGCGATACAAAAAAACTGATACCAGATACGGTTTCAGCACCCAAAAATACATCACACTTAGATGTTTTAGTTTAAAAAGTTTTTACAAATATTTTTTTTGTTGGTCTGTGTAATTTGTCATATACAACAAAAACAACAAAAATTAAGGTCATTCAACTTTGTTGAAACTCATTTGGGGTGTGTTTTGTAAAGTCATTAATCATTTTATACATCCGTAACAAAAATTTTTATTTTAAAAGCAATCAATGTACAGAGCACTAATTGCGCAAGTCCGACTCGGCCGGTTATTGTTGTCTTAAAAGAGGCATTACAAGTAACTTCAGTCCGAATTTGCAATTTCATTTGTCACCATATTAGTCATTACAAGTCTAGTAAAAGTAAATTAATTTGTGTTTCGTTTATATGGTCATTTATACTTTTAGAAATATTAAACATTATAAATATATATATATATATATATATATATATATATATATATATATATATATATATATATATATATATATATATAGGGTGGGCCATCTATCGGTTTAAATTTGAACCACCGGTTATTTCGAATCTGGCAATACTTATGTCATTCTATTCTGTCACAAAATTCAGTATATTATCTCCACTGAACGAAATGAATCGATTTACGCTTGAGCAACGTTGGGATTTATTGGAAATTTATTTCCAAAACAAAGACACTTGGTCGGAAATTGCACGAAAATGTCGTACAAAATTTGGTCGCAGAGAAGGACCAACAGTGCCCGGTATACGCAAGTTTATTGCTAAAGTTCGTGAAACTGGTTTCATTGTTGATGCACCAAGACGTGAGCGTGCTCGTACAGTGCGTACACCCGAAAATATCGAAGCTGTGGACGGCGCAACCATTACGGTCAATGGAGACACCTATCGCACCATGATAACCGATTTTTTTGTGCCCGCTCTTCATGGTATTGATGTGAACCATGTTTGGTTTCAACAGGATGGTGCAACTTGCCACACATCTCATGCCACAATCGATTTATTGCGTCAAACGTTTGATGGCCGTTTATTTAGCCGAAATGGTGATGTCAATTGGCCGCCAAGAAGCTGCGATTTGACACCGTTGGACTATTTTCTGTGGGGCGCCGTTAAAGACAAGTGTTATGCCGACAAACCAGAGACAATTGAGCCAAACCAAGAAGTGATAATAATGGGAGATCTGAATGGGAGAACAGGAAGGAAAACAGAGGACAATACCGTAGGACCAATCGGAGAAGACATTACTAACGACAACGGAGAGAGACTAATAGAGCTGTGCGAACTAAACGGCCTCAAAATAACAAACGGATTCTACAAACACCAAGACATCCACAAATATACTTGGATACAAGAAACACGAAACTTAAAATCAATAATAGACTACATTATAATTAAAAACGATACCACTATCAAAAAAAAAGACGTAAGAGTAAAGAGAGGGGCAGAATGTGGAACAGATCATAGACTATTAATAGCAAATATAAAAGTACCGTGGTACAAGACAATAAAGCAAAAAGAAACAATAGATAAAGAAAACAGAAATACTAATGAGATAACAGAAAAAGCAGACAAAGAAATAAAATACAAAATACACTTACTGCAAGACGAAACGATAGGGCCAACATTCGTGATGCCATTGCCGAGATACGACCCCATACACTCGAAAAAGTGCTCGAAAATTGGTCCGATCGAATGGGGTACTGTGAGGCCAGCCGCGGCAGCCATATGAATGAAATAATATTCCGTCTCTAACCGGAACAATTGTACTTCACAACAAAAAAATAAATTTGGCAAAATTTCAAACTGTTTTTGTTTTATAGCATTTTTAAATTTAAACTTTTAAATGGCCCATCCTTTATATATATATATATATATATATATATATATATATATATATATATATATATATATATATATATATATATATATATATAGATCCGTCCAACGAATTTTTTTTTTTCATCAATATTATGACCCGTTTTTATGCACATCCTTTATAGAGTAGTGTAAGTAAGTTCAAGGAGCGGAGGGCGTACAGATACAAAGAGAGTGTTAAAAAAAAACACTAAGGGCAAAGCTGCTTATAAAGGGAGACACTACTCGGGAAATGAGGGCACGACAGTCAACAATCCGAGGTGAAGCCTTGGAGATAGGGATTTTTCACAAAAAATATATTTTCACGGAGTCAAACTATAAATTTTAAGGCAAAATACCTGATAGAAGATCGATTGGAAGACGTCAAAATTCCTGATTAAAGGGCAATGTACAATGTTCGTTACGCCGCAACATAAACAATTGGTACCGAGTGTTATCCCACACATATATATACTTAGATAGAGTGAGGAAGGCACCCTAGCTATATTGTGATAAATGGTAAAGATTGGAATGAATTGCTGAGGTGTAATATAGCATATGGCAACTAAAGAAAAAAATAAACAACTGGTGGAAAAAAAGAGTGAGTCAAACAGCAGAACATTTAGAGACTAAAGTACGTCCAACGCAGTGAGTGGGACAAATGCTTGCCAGTTTTGTAGCAATTGTTTTGCAGATTTTAATAATTAATGACTTAACAATGTGTAAGCTGTTTTAATTTGTAACGAATTTCTGATGCAAAGTGTCGATAATCACGCAGCACGGCTTTCCTAGAAATAAATATCATAATATAATTTATTATTTACGCAAACTAAAGAAATGTTATTGAAACTGAATTTTTATAAACGTATATTTCTTTATTTCTTCTCGAAACAAACTGTACAATTGTAAGGCCTCTTTTCATCAAATGTTTTCAATTTTTGGTATCACTTTAGGATGCTTAGTAACTAGCTTTAGTACATAAATATTCTTTTACGAAGAAAGTAATCAGGGATTAATTTCTGAGCTCCGTTCTTTACAGTGGTACTACGAAACTGCCGGCTTACACAAAATTTTAATTGTTAAGAATATATAATCTAGAAGTTAGGATTCGGAAACAATTTCTTTTGTGCAAGGAACATAATGATTTCATTTGGTCCGCTTGTTTATATATATCTATATATATATATATATATATATATATATATATATATATATATATATATATATATATATATATATATATATATATATATATACATACCAGGTGTACAAGTATGAAATTCGGATTTTAGAGAAGAGATGGTGCACCAATGCAGTTTGTGCTATAAAGATTTGACATTGCTCCATTTTGTTGTGTCATCAACAAGTGTCAGACGCGGACGAGTGATAAATTGGAAAAGTGTGTGCATAGTGTTGTGTTGTGTTCAATATGTCGAAATTTATACCGAACAAAGAGCATTCGCGGACAGCATTAATTTTTTGTTTTCATTTGAAGAAAACTGCTGTTGAATCATACCGATTACTTCGAGAAGCTTATGGTGAACATGCTGCATCTCAAGATACGTGTGAACGATGATTTAGGCGTTTCAAAAGTGGTGACATCGATGTTGCAGACAAAGAACATGGAAAACCGCCAAAAAAATACGAAGATGTGGAATTGCAAGCATTGTTGGACGAAGATGATTCGCAAACACAAAAACAACTCGCCGAGCAATTGGGCGTTAGTCAACAAGCTGTTTCCAATCGGCTACGAGAGATGGGAAAGATTCAGAAGCCGGAAGATGGGTACCACATAGGTTGAGTGACAGGCAAATGGAAAACACACACGTGTGACATTTTGCTCGCTCGGTACAAAAGGAAGTCGTTTTTGCATCGTATAGCTACAGGGGATAAAAAGTGGATTTATTTTGAGAATCTCAAGCGCAAAAAATCATGGGTAGACCCAGGCGCACCATCCACACCGACCGCAAGACCGAATCGCTTTGACAGAAAGGCGTGGTCTATCATGAGCTGTTAAAACCTAGGGAAACGGTTAATACTAAACGTTACCAACAACAATTGACCGATTTGAACCGTTCGCTGCTTGAAAAAAGGCCAGAATACCGAGACAGGCAACACAAAGTCATTTTTCTTCATGACAATGCTCCATCACATACGGCAAAACCAGTTCGCGATACGTTGGAAGCACTCAGCTAGGAAGTTCTAACCCATGCGGCTTACTCACCAGACTTGGCTCCTTCCGATTACCACTTGTTTGCATCGATGGGTCACGCACTTGGTGAGCAGCGCTTTGGTTCGTACGAAGATGTAAAAAATGGCTCGATGAATGGTTCGCACCTGGTATATAACACGTAGGCTGACTGCCGATTTGATTCCGGTGTGTAGTGGTGGATCCATCCATGTTTCATCCATTGTCACATATCGCATTAACAAATCCTTTTTAATGCGCCTAATCAGATTCAAACAGCACTCAGAATCATCAACACGTTGTTGTTTTTTGGTACACTGTGAACAAACGCGGTACCCATTTCGAACAGAGCTTTCTCATGCCCGAATGTTCATGCAAAATATGACCTTCTTTTGATAATTTTAAGGTGTCAGCTATCTTACGCAATTTCACTTTATCCAAATTATTTTGTGGATTTTTTTATGTTTTCCGATGTAATCACCTCATTTGGGCGTGCAGAGCGTTCAGCATCATTTGTATCTGTACGACCGCGTTTAAATTCGGCATACCACTAAATGATGATTGATTTTCCAGGGGCAGAGTCCCCGTAAAATTGGTTTAACGGTATTTTTTTCCCAAACAGTGTTTAATCAACACACGAAATTCGATTTTTTCAATTATTTTGAAAACAGTAGCGTCACTAAAACTACTGTAATTTGTAAACTAATCGTCGAAATGTCATGAAATTTTGACACGTATCATTTGAAGGTTGGTACTTCCTAAAAATATGGACCAAAAACTTTTGGTGAGGTGGTAATGTATATCCTGAATGGTGTCCTTGTGCCAAAGATTCAAAATTCCCCACATAATAGGATAATAGAATTAATAGTTTTTAATAGAAATATAAATAGGGCAACACACTTGGAACCCATAAGGGAAATTCCCATAATGCATTATCCCAATAATGTAAACCATACTTCTAAAAGTTAAAATAGTTGTTACATCACAGGAGCTGGAATAGAGTATCTGCTCTACTCCCTACCGTGACTACACCTGTACAAGACGTTTTTTTTGGTACAAGATGTTTTCAAAATCATTCTATAAAAATAATAGTCCTTTGTGATACATCTTATATATCAGACATATAAGAAATTATTTTAATAAGTGTTATTCTATAGACTCAGATAAGTAAACGATTTCTATTGAAGAAAGAATTGTACCCATCCTGTATATAAATGAGAGCAAGGGTTAGCTTATAGCCAGTGACGTAGCCAGGTTTAGGGAGTAGGGGAATATATGGCTACAAAGGGTGTGTCCTTAAGGAAAAAAGACAGTACTTGATGAAAAAAAGATTCTCTTGTCTGGAATTTTTCACACAAAACAACTCCTACCTATAACGGAACTTTAAAAACTTCTAGTCATTTTCAAAATTAATGCACAGAGGGAGAACATTATGTACAAAGAAAAACCCTCAATAAAAAAAGTTCCGTTTCTAAAAGGCAGATATTTTAGGTTTATAGGAGTGCCCCCTGCTCCCTCTTCTTGTCTGCGCCACAGCTTATAACCTAACACGGGTTCTACTTTATCTACATGCAAAATGACGTCAAGAACTAAACAGCCGCTTTTAGGTAATGTCGGAGCAGATGAGCCAAAATTGTACTTTTCCCCTATATGCCAATATAAATCAGATACTATACATTTTTTTGTACAAAGGAAAACTCTCAAATGAAAAAGTTCCGTTTCTAAAAGGCAGATTTTTACGTTGATAGGAGTGGGAGGATATATGCCCCCTGTTCCCTCTCCTTGTCTGCGCCACAATTTATAACCTAACACGGGTTCTACTTTATCTACGTGCAAAATGACGTCGAGAACTAAACAGCCGCTTTTAGGTAATGTCGAAGCAGATAAGCCAACTTTTTCTCTATATACCAATATAAATCACATACTCTGCACTTTTTCGAACACATAATCAATGTCCAGATACATCTGTTATGATTTTATTATACCAATAGCCCAAGGGATGCATTGACACGTGTATATAATATCAGATAAGTATTACAATAAAAACTGACAGCTACTGTTCTATAGTAATCGGTTTTTATGCTGCCAAATGTTTATTCTAATACCTGTAAAGAAATAGTAAAACATAGTAAGACACCTACCCCAAATTCACCGGATTAAACTTATAGTTGAATAAATCAGCTCTTACCATTAGTAACACAGCGGGCCAACTAAGGCATATGTTACAATCACTGAAGATAATCTTAATTATAACCCGGGCATTTTGGACAGTAACGCGTTGAAATTAAGCTAATTTGCGTTCGTGTGAAAAAAGTTAATTTTCCGGCAATTTTTATTGTACTCAATAAGTCAGTATCATCCATTCTTAAGTCTCAATTAAGTAGCGTTCACAAAAATTAGCTGGACTGTTCGTGCGCTAAAAATTTTTCAATTTCCTAAATAAGAAATCGTACTTACAGATATGTTATAGGCCATAGTTGCACGCGTATCCAATTTTTGCTGTCATTTTCTAAATAAATTCAATTTTAATAATCCAAACTTTTTTTCCCCTGTTTGATACGAGTATGAATATATGTCGAAAATCTATCTTTTTCAGTAATTTTCTAATACAAAAGCCCATATGGCATTAACTTCATTAATTGATGCCAATTAGTAAACACTACAAATCAGCCAATCAAATTAGAGCAGATTTCATTGTTTTTTCAGTAAATTGTGCCACGTAATTAAGACTACAAACAAAACTACACAAAAATAAATTAAAATCAATAGTCAAAGTTTTACAAAATCACAATCACGGCCAATTATGAAGTAAAATTCAGTTAAGATGACACATTTTCGTGAAAAATTGCTTTCATTAATTCGATATATATTCAAAATAATAATATAGGTACTTACTTTTTTTATTTTTGCTCCAATCTTAAAGCTTTTCGCCAAAAGAACTGCCCCAACAATCTTCTCTAATCTATTGAGTTTGATCACTCTCTGAATGTCTCTGTCATCACAGATATCACAAAGTACACATAGTGACTGTAAAAAATCACTAAAACGTTTTTTTTGAGATAACGTTTTTAGTATTTAACTGAGTTCTGGTTATCGCACTTCTATAATCTGGAAACTGTTCTTGCAAGACTATAGGTTTGATATCTATCTCTTCTTGCTCAGGAGTTCCAGGAGGGTATTCACCATCACTTATTTTTTCAACAACTTCTTGTGTATTAGCGTTAAAATGATTAGCAGCATTTATTAGATCACCAAAGTTTGAAAAGTTTGGCTTGAGTTGCAACCGGCGAGCTTTAATAACACTTTTCTCTAATAACTTTTTAAATTTTTTCTTCCTTCCGGTCGCTTTTTTCACTACGATCATATTTAAATTTATTTATTTCCGCAGAAATAAAATTTGCGCCTTCACTTTTCACAGAACTATTTGAACTATTGTCACTAGTTTTAGAAATAATCAGTGCTAAGTTTTCTTGTTGTGTTGACATTCTGAAATCTGAACTTATTTTGATACAAATATGAGTTTATGATTAATTTAAAAATCCCGACCGTTTTAGAAATTGCCAAAGATTCCACCTAGTTGAACACATGATAGGATTGAATTGTGCGGTACAACCGAAGCGACGTTGCCTAGTTTTGCGAAACGTACTAGTACCAGCGGAATAACATTGTTTTGCTTGATGATGAAATAGTATTTGAAAAATTGTAGAAAAAGATATAGTAAGAAGGGTACACTTTTTGCATAGGTTTTCAGCTGCACTAGTAATGAAAAAAAATGTTTAGATCCCTCAACTCCAAGAACTCTGAAAAGCGCATATAAGACGACGTATACGAACCACACCCTCTGACCTCCCCTTCCTACTTATTTAACCCCTATTATATTTTACTATAAACAATTAAATATAAAATTCATTAATTTTTTTATTTAAAAAATAACCGGTAAAGTGCAAGTTGGACTTGCGCAATTAGTGTTCCGTACATTGATTGCTTTTAGAATGAAAATTTTTGTTACGGAAGTATAAAATAATCAGTGACTTCGCAAAACACATCCCAAATGAGTTTTCAACAAAGTTTTTTTCCGATCTTAACTGAAAACTGATGACCTTGAAATTTCTGTTTTTTTTTTTTTGTTTTTATATACCAGACAAATTAGTAAAGGTGATAATTTTCATTTAATCTACACCCTGTAGAGAATATTCCAGAATTTTTTAAAAATTACTTTTCGAGATGGGAGGCGGTGCAGCGATTTTCCGCACTTTTTTAAAAATAATACAAATAGAAGTTTGCGCAAGTATTACATTATAATATTTTTGAACTCTTCTTTTTACAGGTTTTGATTTGACACACCCCACTCGATAATCTGGTAAAAAAAATTTTTTTCACTTCCGATTTCACCAACACACAAAACTAACCCCTTAAGTCAAAATTTAACTTTCAAAACTACACAGCTCTGTGAGGCCATCAATTCCTATATTAGTGCCAAATTTCAACTTTTTATGTCAAATACTTTCGGAGAAAATCGGGTGTGGTAGACAGACAGACACCGGAACACTAAAAAAAAATAGCATAAAACCCATAATGCAAATTTGGCATTAACTAAATATTTGAAATGAAGGATATTTCGTGGATATTAATAAGGGCACTAGAGCTGTGGCGTAACCATGGGCGGCTCTTTAGGAATGGAATAATTTTTTTAGTAAGATTTACCACTAAATCATCGATTTTTAAAATGGATATAAGTTTGTAGAGTTTCTTTTTTGTCAAAAATCCCCCCTTCCCCTCAATCATTGATTTTTAGTTTACTATGATGAGAAGGTTTAAGCTTTTAGAGTTTCGGTGAAAGAGACTCTTTTTTTAAGGGATTGTAATTTGACTCCCCCTTGTTTGTCAATTGGCTCCCACACCGTTTATAATACATAGGCTCAAAAGTTTCTGGTTTAGCTACTTAAAACACATTTTTTTGGCAAAATTCGACTTTATTTATCAATATAGTCTCTTTCAAGAGCCATACAATCAGTCCAACGCTTTTCTAACATTTCTATACCTTTCTTGTAGAAATTTGCCTTTGCCTTCAAAATAGACCTCTGTTTCGGCGAAAACTTCTTCATTGGAGCCAAATCTCTTTCCCGCGAGCATTTTTTTTTTGAGGCCTGCGAATAGATAATAGTACCTGGGGGCCAGATCTGGAAAATAAGGTGGATGAGGAAGCAATTCGAACTTCAATTCATGCAATTTTGCCATCGTAACCAATGACTTGTGACACGATGCATTGTCTTGTCTTTTTTTCTTGTTCATTTGGGGCCATTTCTTTGTGATTTCTACCTTCAAACGCACCAAGAACTTTATATAATATGGCTTTGGTAGCTTTGGGTGGCTTTCACAGGTTGCTGCCAACACAGCTGACTGCTGATTTGATTCCGGTGTGTAGTGGTGGATCCATGTTTCATCGATTGTCACATATCGCATGAAGAAATTCCTTTTATTTCGCTTAAAGAGGTCCAGACAGTGCTCAGAATCAACAACGTGTGTTGTTGTTTTTGGTCCACTGTGAGCAAACGCGGTATCCATTTCGAACAGAGCTTTCTCATGCCGAAATGTCCATGCAAAATATGACTAACACGTTCTTTAGAGTGTCAGCTATCTCACGCAATTTTACTTTACAGTCATTCAAAACAATCTTGTGTGTAACCACCTCATTTGGGTGCCCAGAGCGTTCAGCATCATTTGTATCTGTACGACCGCGTTTAAATTTAGCATACCAGTAAACGATGAGTGATTTTCCAGGGTCAGAGTCACGGTAACACTTATCAAGCCATTGCTTTGCTTGAACGGTATTTTTTCCCATCAAAAAACACTGTTTAATCACCACACGAAATTCTATTTTTTTCCATTGTTTTGAAAATATCAAATGTAGCCTCACTAAAACCAATGTAAACTGTAAACTAATCGTCCAAATGTCATGAATTTTTGACACGTATCGTCTGAAGGTTGGTGCTCCCTAAAAATCATAAGGATTTTGTGAAAAGAGCCACATCTGTGTCAGACTAAAAACTTTTCACCCTACGTGTTAAGTAGTTCCGCCTTTAGTGCTCTCTTTCTGTCTTTAAAATATCGCCCCCTTGTATCAATGTGCACCCTCACGCCCCTTGAATCTGGCCATGCTACCGTCCCAAAAATATCTACAATTGAAACCTAATTACGATTTCTGTTAAAATTGAAAATAATGAAAAAGTAACAAAATTTTCAGGTTCCTTGAATTCTAAAACCCTGACAATAAAACTATAACACAATATATACGAAGAACTTTAGCATACTTGCCTACACCTTTAACCTTCTTACTCACCTTGCCCATCATATATATAAGCTCATATATTAGACTATAAAAAATATTTCAGCCAAATTGCAAAAAAATTTCACAATGCTATTAAAATAATGTACAATTTATCAACAATCATCTCTTTCATTTTTTTCCTCTAAAATGACATCTTTAGGTTCCTTTTCTACTTTAGGTAGTGCATGTGTATCAAATCTAAAATCGGTATTGCTCACTTCCAGAGTTATCGTGCCAACATTTCGTTCGACAGTTGTCGTCTTGGAAACTTTTCCATAATCCAGAGACTCTGAAACGTGAAGAAATGCAAAAATCTCGATGGGTAATTTTTTTCATTTTAAGCAAAAGAAATAAAAAATGGAAGAGCCATTGTCTTTTTTCCACATTTTGCATAAAATAATAATACGGAAATATTAAAAAACTTAAAACAAGTAAATATAATAAATCAATTTTTTTCTACTAAATTTAAACCCACTCTGTAAAATGTTTGTTTATTTATGTACTTTTTTCTACAAATTTGGTTTCTATACCAGCAAATATTCTTAAAATTGCAACCTCATAACAAAATATTTTTTCTATCACCATACTATAATTCATATCATTCTTAATGTACACAAAATAAACGAAAAAATTATGCATAAATCCGACAACACTGTAGGTAGGTACGTCATTCACATGGGGAATTACGTTGAGGAACGACAATCTCAGGTTCGGGTGGGGGATATCGGGATCCCCCATGCTGTAGTACGAAGTAATGACGAAATACTGGTAATTAGAAATAGTAGTAAAGAAATTATTACATGTTCGTCTAAGATGGTTAAAATTGCTGTCGTATGAGTAGACGTTAATTTTTATTTCCGGATTTTCTTTAATTGTTTATACAGACTCATTCATGACATAAACATTTTCCTTAATAGGAACTTTATTTGGTTACTTCTCTATTGTATAAGAGGGATTTACTTTTTTATTTTACATGAATTCTTTATATTTAAAAATTAGCTCACAACAGGATACACATATTTTATTACTTTGATAATAAAAATTCCCTAAGTGTAATGTTAGTCGGATCCATACAACAGGGGCAGTGGGGACCTTACAGAAGGTCGAAGGGGCTTCCTTCCGTCCTGGTCAAAATTTAGTCCCGATCTTGTCCATTGATATACTTCGTTATGTTTTTTTATTATTTAATTCAAAAAAATCTTACAAAAAAAAATAGCCGTACGTCTGCCGCATTTGGCCTTGAATGAAGGTAGCTGTCCAGCAAATCCAAAAATTAAAAAAAAAATGAAATCATCTTTATGTTGAGATAAATATATATGGTATATATATGGTATATATATGGTATATATATGGTATATATATGGTATATATATGGTATATATATATGGTATATATATGGTATATATATATATATATATATATATATATATATATATATATATATATATATATATATATATATATATATATATATATATATATATATATATATATATATATATATATATATATATATATATATATATATATATATACATATACATATAAACACGTGAGGTCGAGCGTTGTCTTGCATAAACAGGAAATTGGGCCCCACGAAAAGACCGAAAGGCATCATATGTTCTATTACAATATTCTCAAGATAGTAGTCAGCATTCATGGATCTCGTACGGACAGGAACTAACTTTGTGCGAGCATCAAAGCAGATGCCACCCCAGAACATAACAGAGCCACCGCCGGATGGAATCCTTGCAGAGATATTGCAAGGAGCAAACCTCTCTCCTGGTCTTCGCCATACTCGCTCACGACCATCTGGATGTTTTAGACTAACCCTAGTTTCATCTGTGAAGAAAACTTGTTTCCAATCATCCACAGACCAGTTTTCGTGATTTCGAGCAAAACGTAACCTGGCAACTTTGATCTCTTTAGTAAGCAAGGGCGCAGTGACTGGTCTCCTACTGTTTAATCCAGCTTCATTTAACCGTCTTCTAATTGTTTTAGAAGAAATTGTGACATTGCGAACAGCTTCGAGTTCGTTTCTTATTATAGAACTAGTGACAGTCCTGTTTCTTAAAACATATTGTCTTATAAAACGTTCATCTAGGTCGCTAGTGCATCGTTTTCGCCCTTGCCCTACCCTTCTAGAATAAG